>CM061224.1:52489570-52827070 GCA_030844895.1 Ambrosia x helenae
TCACCAATGGGTCCGTAGAGTTTACTTATGCATGTAGAATCACTAGGTGTCACTTACACGATTTTGAACATTTAAACGTCTTGGACAAACGGGTTGTATGGTGTAATGGTATTACACATATACTTACATAGTGACACATATACTAGGGAGTCGGTAGCACACCCTACTTTGGATTTTGGTTTTACTTGCTTGCATACTAAGGTGAGTTTCACTACTCTTTTCTCAAAAGCATGCGTCTCGGGTTTGAGACAACGTACTTGACTTTTTATAGTCCGGTTTGGGACTACTTACACATCCCGGGTTGGGATGCTATGGCTCCTTGTGTGGGTCGGGTTTTGCTAGTTCACAAACTGTGTCCTTGATGAACTAAACCAACTCTATCACTGTAAGTCCTTCACATACCGAATGAGTTGCCGTGTTATGGAAAGCGGGTTATTAGTTGATAGCTCTATTAGGTCTGACAAACCTCACACCGGCTCGGGGGAGTGCGGGAGTGAACTATAACTTAACAGATTATCATTGTTGATAGGCAATGATGCAAGGCAAACTGCTCACATTTGTGACAACACGTACATTAGCAGTTCGGTATATCGGTGTTAGTTATCATGAATGGGTTAGCTACCCTTGGCATGCGATGAACTAGTGGTTACACGGTTTTTGGAAGCAACTTAATTACTTATGCTTTTACTTGGTTACGTGGTTTTGGAAACTGTGCGTTACTTACTCATCTTCTTTACTTAGTGAACTCACCAACATAGTTTGTTGACCCACGATATACATGCTTTTGCAGGCAGCTAGCTTCCGGTGCCATGATTAGAAAGCACTGCACACTTCACTGCATTTGGGGTCTTGGGCATACACCTAGATTACATATTATGCTTTTACGTTTTCTTTCATATGGTTTTAATTTGGGCGCGTTGTTTTGCGCATGGTTTTAAAAGGTTTAAATTTGGTTTATGTGACACCCGGCATGTTTGAGTCAACACTTTATGAACACATAAGTCTACATTAGCGAGAAACGTCTATAAACAAACTTAACTGGGTTAGTTGAGTCGGGTCAGATTAGGATTGTCCAGGGTCCAATGACCTGGAGGATCATTGGGAGTCGTTTTGGGAATACATTAGTACCGGGTCCCGTTGTTGGTGACATTACATGAATTAATTTAGTATATGTGTAGATTATGGGTCGTGTGGTGGATTGTATGCTTATACTTGCTTAAATGATGTACGAATGATTATACGTGCCTAAACATGCTAAGTATAGACTATGGATGCATGCTTATGTGTTAAGATGTGTTAGAATGCGTTAAACACGACAAACTGGAAAAAGGTTAACATGTGTTAAAAGTGCTGTTAACATGTGTTAAAAATGTGCTGATGACCTGAATGTGGAACTTTTGGGCGAATGTGGAAATGGGATCTGAAAAGTGGGCGAACGTAGAAACAAAGTGGGCGAATGTGGAAAAGTTCCACATTCGACCACTAAAAAGGGGCGAATGTGGAAAAATTCCACATTCGACCACATAAACTGGGCGAACGTGCAGATAGTATAAATACCATCCTTAGCCATTTTTCACCATTTCACAAACCCTAAACGCCTCCAAACACTCTCTATCAGCTATTATCATTGGGGAAGGAGTTTTTGAACTTATTTTTCATAACCTAACTCTCTAAATCATTACAAGTGAAGATCTAAGGTGTGTTCTTCATTTCAAATCCTTTTTAAACAATTTTAACTTGTTTTCATCTAAACCCCAAGGGTCCAGATCTGATATCAACATGTTTTATGGGTAAAAACCTTCCTAATATCTTTCTAAATAAAACCTATTCATAAACAATGAGTTTTCATACAATTTAACATGTGTTTATGTGGTATTAAGCATTGCTTGATGATTACTTGCTATGTAGATGACATGACTACAACCTAGGGCTGTTATTAATAGAGAGTTATAATGGAAACATGTTACAATTGATTGTTGATGGTGTTTTGTCGATTAGAGGGGTTTTTAGTTAGATTTAGGGCTTGTTTTGGATGGTTATGATAAGGTTATGATAGGGGTTTCTTGTTCATGATGATTTGATGATGATGAGCTGATTATTGATTGATTTCAGAAGTTTCCTAATTGGGTAATATTTTCATGCATGATGATGTGACATCTCCATAATTTACTATTTTAGGAAACTTGTAAAAACGGATAGATTTTGGGGTAAAATTGGTAGGGTTTCGTAGGAATATAATAATGATGCTTGACTGCTGTAACTCATGATGTTTCGTGATGTTTTCGGATGTTTTTGGACGCGTTTTTGAGTAAACAATACAGCAGGGTCGAACCTGGAACACCTTCGGCCAGTCGAATGGGCGAAGGTGGGTTCCAGGGGTCGAACCTGGAAACTTGAGGGGCGAATGAACCACAAGTGGGCGAAGGTGGAAGAAAAAGGGGCGAAGGTGGAAGGTTGAACCCACATTCGACCAACCCAAGTCACCTTCGACCACTTACCACTACATTCGACCCTACGTTAACAAAAATGAGATTTTTGATACAAACTAAGTGTTTTATGCTTGAACCTTGCGTGTAATCTATGTGTACTTGATTAGTTAGGGTAATGGGTCACCAACGGGATGTCGGGACGGTCTAGTGTGTCGGTTAAACATTTAAACTCGTTTTAAAACATACTTGGTTATGATCTGGACAATCGGGGACTTGTTAGCCTTCGGGTTAGTAGTCATCACACTTATGTAAACTCATTGATAGGTTGTCATTAGTTGGGATTATCATACACGTGTTGGAATTCTAGTTATCGGAAGACGCACAATAAGGTGAGTTTCACGGCCCCACTCTTTTACTGGTTTTACATTTTCGGGGGAGAAAACATGCTGTGTCCTTTAAACATGTGTCAACTATGTTTTCATAAAAGGCGTTTCAACTATGTTTTCATAAAAGGCGTTTCAACTAAGTTTTCAGGAAAGATGTGTCAACTACGTTTTGGTATTCATGAATTCATTGGGTTTGGAGTATTCATTATGTTTTCACGTATTCATTATGTTTTAGAGTATTCATTATATTACTATGCGATCTTTGGAAGCCCCGGGGGAAACCATGAATGTGCGGGGATGCACAACGGGGGAAATGTGGATAGCGCTATTTGGGCTTGACCCGCCCCACTCGTCGACTGGAGGTCGGACGGGTGCATGTTGTCTCTTAGGTATTCAGTATTCAGTATGCAGTATTCAGTATTCAGTATTCATTCGGGCACGTATTCAGTATTCACAGTATTCAAGTCCAGTAATGGTTTTCCAATCGCAGTAGTAACAGGTATTCATATGTTTTGCATGCATGTGGTCTGGATTGACCATGAGTATTCAGTTGGAGTCGATTATCACTTGGAGTTGGTATACATTTGGAGTCGGTATTCATTTAAAAACCTGTGAACTCACCGGCATTATTTGCTGACGTTTTTTAGCATGTTTGTCTCAGGTTGCTAAGGTAGCAGCTGTCGATAGGCGCACGGAGTCTCACGGCGTCTAGGAATCATATGCACGTTTTGTTAAACATTTCAAACTTTATATTTCATTTTGAGTTGTAATACATATTATGCTTCCGCTGTGTTGGAACAGTTTTGAACCTTAATGGTTTATTTATGTCAGTTTTACGTATCATATAGTGTTGTTTATTGTGACCGTTGACTTGGATCCTGGTGTGTCACGCGCCTCGCGGTAAAACCCCGCACGTGGAAATTTGAGGGTGTGACAGATTGGTATCAGAGCCAATGGTTATAGTGAACTAGGACTGCATGTAGAGTCTAGTCTATAGCCGAGTATCACACACGTTAGACGGTCACACATAGTTACGAGTCGTGTCATTTGGAAAACATATTAACCTTGTCGGGGTGTCGGTGTCCTCATCACACAGTATCACGTTATCTATCTTTTGTTATTCCTACCTGGGTTCTATCTTCCTCTTCGGGTTTGAAGTTGAAGGGACTATTCGCTTACATACTTGCTTACTCACACACTATCATGCACTAGTACTTGTCATAGTACACTCCTGAGTGACTGTTCACTTTGGAATCTTCGTGCGATAACAGTTTCTTTTAGGAATGTGGGTATCGGGTGATTTGAAGTTCTAGCTAGGAGCACGCCTAGAGGACCATGTAGAGCGATTTGTTATTTCGGGTGCACACGAAATCATAAATCGAAATGCATGAAAATCTTGGTGGACTTCATGTTCGGACTAATGGTCATGCTGGAACCACGTTCTGAATTCGTTTGGTCACTTGTAGCTCGATCTATGGGTGGTTTTGAGTATCTTATCTCATGTTGGCAGAACATGTCTGGTCGCGCTGGTGGACGTGCTGGGGGACGTTGTGGTGGTCGTGTTGGTGGTCGGAATGGCGGTGGACACAATGGGGGTCGTGGCAACATTAGTATGACCCAGGCTGAGCTGAATAGCCTGATTCAGGAGCATGTGGCAGCTGCTATCGCTGCACATCAGATCACTCAGCAGGGTCTCGGTGGGATTGTCGTTCATCCCCCACCACCTCCTCCTATCGGTCAGCAAGTGTGTACTTTTAAAGTGTTTATGGAGTACGAGCCCCACATCCTAGGCGAGACTGGGAACAACAAAAGGAAATGGGAGAGCATCGAGGAGAATCTGGTTCCAAACCAGCCACAGCAGCAGATAGGGAAGTTCGAAGCTTCAGGTTCATCGTCTGGTCGGGAGCACGGTGGGTATACTGGGAAGCTCCCGAAGTGTGTCGTGTGTGGGTACCATCATTATGGCAACTGTGAGAAGTTTCGTTGCAACCGTTGTAAGCATGTGGGCCATGTTGCTAGAAACTGTAGAGTCAATCTCCAGAAAGTTCCAGGTCAGGCGATTGTCCCTGCCCCTGTTCCTCAGGGGAACCAAGGATGTTATCACTGTGGAGATATTGGGCACTTCAAGCGGGATTGTCCTAAGAAGAAGCAAGGCAAGGGTGGTGGACGAACTGGTCAGGAGGATCCTGATGCTGTTACTGGTGAGTATTCTTTTCTTGATTCTCGTTATGCTCGTATTCACTCTCGTTCGCATTGTTTGGCAATTCGTATTTATTGTGTGCATTCAGTTTGGTATTTGGTCATCATTTTGCATTCATGAGTCTGATGTGGGTCCTTTGGAGATGTTACTTGGACGGTACCGGTGTATCATTTATACCGATCATGGTAGTCTCTAGTAGGCCTTCGATCAGGGGGATTCATTGTTTTCTATTCACTTTGGGGAGGGCGGTTCCCCGGCACAGAGTATTTGTTGATATCATCTTTCGTTCGTGGTTATCATCTTTCGTTCGTGGTTATCATTTCGTTGGTGTTCTAGGAAACGTTACTTGGGTTAGGTCGACACTCATTACTGTCGAAGAGTGAATCTCGGGGCGAGATTCCTTTCAACAGGGGGATGATGTGACGACCGGGAAAATTTTTCTTTTTATCGCTTCGTTCTCTTTGACTTCGGGAAATTTTCGGACGAAAATTCTTTCAACTGGAGGATGATGTGACACCCGGCATGTTTGAGTCAACACTTTATGAACACATAAGTCTACATTAGCGAGAAACGTCTATAAACAAACTTAACTGGGTTAGTTGAGTCGGGTCAGATTAGGATTGTCCAGGGTCCAATGACCTGGAGGATCATTGGGAGTCGTTTTGGGAATACATTAGTACCGGGTCCCGTTGTTGGTGACATTACATGAATTAATTTAGTATATGTGTAGATTATGGGTCGTGTGGTGGATTGTATGCTTATACTTGCTTAAATGATGTACGAATGATTATACGTGCCTAAACATGCTAAGTATAGACTATGGATGCATGCTTATGTGTTAAGATGTGTTAGAATGCGTTAAACACGACAAACTGGAAAAAGGTTAACATGTGTTAAAAGTGTTGTTAACATGTGTTAAAAATGTGCTGATGACCTGAATGTGGAACTTTTGGGCGAATGTGGAAATGGGATCTGAAAAGTGGGCGAACGTAGAAACAAAGTGGGCGAATGTGGAAAAGTTCCACATTCGACCACTAAAAAGGGGCGAATGTGGAAAAATTCCACATTCGACCACATAAACTGGGCGAACGTGCAGATAGTATAAATACCATCCTTAGCCATTTTTCACCATTTCACAAACCCTAAACGCCTCCAAACACTCTCTATCAGCTATTATCATTGGGGAAGGAGTTTTTGAACTTATTTTTCATAACCTAACTCTCTAAATCATTACAAGTGAAGATCTAAGGTGTGTTCTTCATTTCAAATCCTTTTTAAACAATTTTAACTTGTTTTCATCTAAACCCCAAGGGTCCAGATCTGATATCAACATGTTTTATGGGTAAAAACCTTCCTAATATCTTTCTAAATAAAACCTATTCATAAACAATGAGTTTTCATACAATTTAACATGTGTTTATGTGGTATTAAGCATTGCTTGATGATTACTTGCTATGTAGATGACATGACTACAACCTAGGGCTGTTATTAATAGAGAGTTATAATGGAAACATGTTACAATTGATTGTTGATGGTGTTTTGTCGATTAGAGGGGTTTTTAGTTAGATTTAGGGCTTGTTTTGGATGGTTATGATAAGGTTATGATAGGGGTTTCTTGTTCATGATGATTTGATGATGATGAGCTGATTATTGATTGATTTCAGAAGTTTCCTAATTGGGTAATATTTTCATGCATGATGATGTGACATCTCCATAATTTACTATTTTAGGAAACTTGTAAAAACGGATAGATTTTGGGGTAAAATTGGTAGGGTTTCGTAGGAATATAATAATGATGCTTGACTGCTGTAACTCATGATGTTTCGTGATGTTTTCGGATGTTTTTGGACGCGTTTTTGAGTAAACAATACAGCAGGGTCGAACCTGGAACACCTTCGGCCAGTCGAATGGGCGAAGGTGGGTTCCAGGGGTCGAACCTGGAAACTTGAGGGGCGAATGAACCACAAGTGGGCGAAGGTGGAAGAAAAAGGGGCGAAGGTGGAAGGTTGAACCCACATTCGACCAACCCAAGTCACCTTCGACCACTTACCACTACATTCGACCCTACGTTAACAAAAATGAGATTTTTGATACAAACTAAGTGTTTTATGCTTGAACCTTGCGTGTAATCTATGTGTACTTGATTAGTTAGGGTAATGGGTCACCAACGGGATGTCGGGACGGTCTAGTGTGTCGGTTAAACATTTAAACTCGTTTTAAAACATACTTGGTTATGATCTGGACAATCGGGGACTTGTTAGCCTTCGGGTTAGTAGTCATCACACTTATGTAAACTCATTGATAGGTTGTCATTAGTTGGGATTATCATACACGTGTTGGAATTCTAGTTATCGGAAGACGCACAATAAGGTGAGTTTCACGGCCCCACTCTTTTACTGGTTTTACATTTTCGGGGGAGAAAACATGCTGTGTCCTTTAAACATGTGTCAACTATGTTTTCATAAAAGGCGTTTCAACTATGTTTTCATAAAAGGCGTTTCAACTAAGTTTTCAGGAAAGATGTGTCAACTACGTTTTGGTATTCATGAATTCATTGGGTTTGGAGTATTCATTATGTTTTCACGTATTCATTATGTTTTAGAGTATTCATTATATTACTATGCGATCTTTGGAAGCCCCGGGGGAAACCATGAATGTGCGGGGATGCACAACGGGGGAAATGTGGATAGCGCTATTTGGGCTTGACCCGCCCCACTCGTCGACTGGAGGTCGGACGGGTGCATGTTGTCTCTTAGGTATTCAGTATTCAGTATGCAGTATTCAGTATTCAGTATTCATTCGGGCACGTATTCAGTATTCACAGTATTCGAGTCCAGTAATGGTTTTCCAATCGCAGTAGTAACAGGTATTCATATGTTTTGCATGCATGTGGTCTGGATTGACCATGAGTATTCAGTTGGAGTCGATTATCACTTGGAGTTGGTATACATTTGGAGTCGGTATTCATTTAAAAACCTGTGAACTCACCGGCATTATTTGCTGACGTTTTTTAGCATGTTTGTCTCAGGTTGCTAAGGTAGCAGCTGTCGATAGGCGCACGGAGTCTCACGGCGTCTAGGAATCATATGCACGTTTTGTTAAACATTTCAAACTTTATATTTCATTTTGAGTTGTAATACATATTATGCTTCCGCTGTGTTGGAACAGTTTTGAACCTTAATGGTTTATTTATGTCAGTTTTACGTATCATATAGTGTTGTTTATTGTGACCGTTGACTTGGATCCTGGTGTGTCACGCGCCTCGCGGTAAAACCCCGCACGTGGAAATTTGAGGGTGTGACAGTTTACGCTTCCGCAGCTTAACTAAACTTGGTTTTTGAAAACGAACTAAATGGTTAGGGCATTTAGAGTTCGTTCATATGACATATGGCTATGGGATCTTGGTATGTCATGCGCCTCGCGGTATAAACCCCGTAGTGGAAATTTGATGGTGTGACAGATTGGTATCAGAGCCATTGGTTATAGTGAATTAGGACTGCATGTTGAGTCTAGTCTATAATCATCATAGCATAAGTAGACTCACAACTTAAGAACACAACTAGCTTTTAGCTACAAATATCTACAACACATGGTTTCGGGAGATATGTTATCTTCTAGTTCTAGACCTGATTCTGAACACGTCACTGGTGGGGACCCAGGGTCATACCAGGTGGCGCATTACTGGGATTAGTATCTTAACAAACCTCGTGGACAACAATAGTACAGGGGAGAGAGCCTTTGCAAGCGTTGTGGCGCACGTACACAGGAAGCTGCACGATGCGCATGACGTGGTACCATTAAACCAAATCAAATTCAAAGAAAGTCAAATACTGAGACTTATCCTTTTTCACTGAGCAAGGAGACAATTAGTTTCTGTTCCTTGTTATCTGACCTTTCTTACTTTCATTTGAAACTCAGACGAGACTGGGTAACTCATATAGAATTTTATTCTTACTCTAGTACATTTACGCCCTGTACGAGCGAGCGATACAGGACATACGTGTCACTGTTCCTCGCAAGTATATAGTAGATTCATGGGAACACATCAGATCGGGGCTTGTTACACCCACTCTTGGGGAGTTATGTAAGGCCTGCAATGTGGTGCAATATCTCAAAGGAAGACGAAACCTACCGGTGACTGACAGTCACGATTGGAGGAACGAATGGTGTTGTTGACCATTGAACTGACTTACACAAGACCGGAGAAGGAGACTGTACGTGATGAGAACCATATAACACTGACATCGCAAAAGAGGAAGGAGAAGGGATGGAAGGGGAACCTGAGCAGGACGAGCACATGGAAAGTGAGGATGAAGGCTCTACTATCTAGACAGAGCATGGCGACGATTGGCTCTTACCTTTTCTTACCTATCTTTTCTTTCCTTTCCCTTTGCATTTCAAGTTACTATCAAGTTGGAAGTTATCGAAATTTTAATTTAATTTTTATAGAATGAAAGACAACTGCAAACACAAAAATAATAATAAAATAATGTTTTTAATAAAGTTACTTCAAAACCAAAATCATTATTTTTGGCTGTTGATATAGGTGGTTATTGATGCTTATGCGTCTGCTATAAGTAATCTCTGATTATTAATGATACAACTGTTATAACAAACAGTTGTTGCTTAAAAATAAACTTAACGAATCATATATCTTTTTTAATACAATTATTATAAACAAAATATAAAAAACATAAATAAACCAAAGGCTATGATCTGTTTACTGAACAACAAATTAAAAAATCAAAAAGCTGTTATAGAATTCAACTTTATATTATTACAACCGCATAAGAATTCTAAGAAAAAAAATCCATATCGATACAAAACTCACCAAAACATAAAAAACTTAAGAATCCTAACAAAGGTATATACAATACCCATATCGATACAAAAGTCACCAAAATAAAAAAAATGTAAGAATTCTAAGAAAAAAAATCCAATATCCATACAAAACTGAAGTAATGCTAACTATGACATTCAATACAAAACTGAAGTAATGCTAACTATGACATTTCTTCCATTAGAATGAAAAATACATACAAATACAGAGAGAAAACGACCAAAAAACCTGAAGAAGACAAAAACAAAAACAAAAATAATTACAGATAATAGCTCTAACTACTTAAGAATCAGAAACATATTATTTCACTATACACCCATATCTAATTAGACAGTGTAAGACCCTCAAAACCGACAGGTCAAACAGTTGGCATTCAAAGACTAAAACCTTAGTAACCATTCAAAAGAATCTCATTTTATTTCAAAAAGTACGCAGCGGAATGTCAAAAGAAGTTATTAAATTTCCAAACATGGTTTTCCCGAGACGGGTCAAAAGAATATTTAATAACAACTAAAATTTGGAAAAAAAAAGTAAATAACGTTCGAGCAATCTCGTAGACGTCTTCTTAATTGAAATGCCAAGCTCCACTGCATGCCAAGGCGTCCTTCATTCACCAACAACCTGAAATCAATCTAATATGCACGCCAAGTCAGACGAGCTGAGTGAATTCAAGTTTCATAAGTCTTCAATAATAAGTAAGTTGTTAAAATAATAATAACAAAATACTTTAACCTTAGAGTTACCAATAAGCGCAATCCGCCTGGTTGTTCCCTAAGAAATATTTAAAGTCTAGGATAAGCGCAATCCGCCTATTCAACCCAAGACTTTAGTTACAATCCATAATAAGCGCATCCCGCCTATTTGGCACAACAATACCAAGTCTACATAAGCGCATTCCGCCTACTCGACACAAACCCTAACTATAATTCATAGCAGGCATATCACATACTATCATAGTTTAGTTTATATTACCGTCAACTGTCATACACAGTTTATATATTTACATATGGTAACCCATATAACCTAAACAAGTAACAATCAAGACAAAACCTAATCTACCAAGTAAGGTTTCAAATACACATTCAAGACATTAAGCGCATTCCGCTTATCAAATAAAGACTTAAGCCACCCTGTAACCGAGATACAAACCTAATCTAACAAGTAAGGCTTCAAATACATGTTCAAGATGTTAAGCGCATTCCGCTTATAAAACAATACTTTAATCAAGACAAAACATGATTATTGAATAAAAAAAACATTCAGTACTGTTATATGGCATGCATATTAGCCCAAAAGTTTTAAAACAGTAAAAAGGGCACATGAATTCACCTTCTTGATACGTCCAAGTCACAAAGTTAAGTGATCCTAGAGTGGTAGAATTAATCAATGACCTGCCATTAAGAGAATAAGGTTACTAAAATCCCTATCTTTCATGACGGTAACTCTCATTTAAATTTTTAATGACACTCTTAGATCACACCACCTTGTTAATTAGCCTAAAAAAATTGAACATACATATGGACGTGACCACGGTCCTGTGGATTATCAATTTTCCATGTATCAAAAGCAATATCAATATGATTGTTTCGGCACAACAAGGTGGTAACTTGTTAAAGTAATATCAAGCATTGCTTATTTGATCATTAGTATTATATATATATATATATATATATATATATATATATATATTTTTATAACAGCACCCACCCATCACCATAATCATTCATTAAAACTCCATGGTCAATGCACTCCATGTGATTATTCTATACCATTCATGAACTCACGCAAGTTCATATGGCTTGTCCATGTGTGTTTATATTAAGAAGTTACCATCCCCACATGTCTATAACTCGCAATTGCGGGTTCGTGATAGAACATTCATCAATGTCCCCATGCCAACCTTCACGAAGATTCTAACCGATGATGGCGAAAGGTTGGTCATGGTGTTTTCGCTTCAAAAGCTTAGTCTAAAATCGAGAAGGTTAGCGAATAGTACCCGGTGCGATATTATGGGATCTAAACCGAACTCTTGATATACCAAGGTGAGCGCTAACAGCTCCACAGCATCGAAACACAACCTGGTACATGAAAGATGAAACACTCGTGACCGTCAGTCTCAAAACACCACTATCGGTTAAACCCTATAACCAAGGAACCAACGGTGTAGTTAAAACCTTACGACGACACATATTACACACGGCATAAAAACCACGAACCTGGTTTTGACTGCTGAGGAAACGACAAGACCATGAGCAACCGAACATCAAACCCGTTCAAGAACCTAATAGCATGCTTTGTCATTAGAGGGTTTATATAAGGAATAATGATACGAACGACGTATGGTTTGTAATACAAATCAAACCTTTAAGAAACTGAATAGAAGGTAGCGATGGCGGCCACTTCGTTTCTTTTTTTTCTTTTGATTCCCGAGCGGACAGAAGTGAGGAATGAATAAGGTTGTTTTTGTTGAGAACTCTCTTCCACCGAATTCAAAGAGGAATGAACAATAAATTCTTGGTTGTTGTAGTCGAAATGCAAAACAATCAAAGGAAATCATATGTGAAATTATATACAGTGTACCTCTTGGACAAGGATGAGAATATTATGGTCTTGTTGAGTTGCTCCTTCCACGAAGACAGAAGAAGGAGATTTGTCTTTTGTTGTCGTTGAACAAGGGACAAGAGAAAGGGTATTAGGGTTTTTCAACTTGCAATATTATACAATAAGGTCCCTCCATTTTCATTCCATTGTATCTTGTTCCCAAAGCTTCTCAAATGGGTTTAGGAAAATGCTAAAGAGCCCCCTCAACAAAGCCAAAACTGAACAATACAAGTGTACAAACTCTACAAGGCGAGACACGAGTATGGGAATCTACGGGTGTTACAAGTCTCCCCCCGTTGCATTAGGATTCGTCCCCGAATCCTGCTGCAAGGGAAACAAGTGTGGATAGAGCCTCATCATTTCTGATTCAGACTCGCAAGTAACTTTCGACCCCTTCTGTGTCTTCATTGTACCTTCATCTGTTTATCCACTTTGTTGCGCAAGTTCTTACGATCAAGAATGGCAATAGGCTCCTCGATGTAGTTCAGCTTCGTATCCAGTTCTATATCATAAAGCAGTATATGAGCTTCCTCATCTGCTAGGCACTTCCTTAAGTTGATACGTGAAATGTTGGCTGGATACCCTTGAGTTCCCCGGGTAAATCCAACCGATAAGCCACCTCATCTACACGTGCACTAATGCGAAAAGGTCCAATGAAACTCGGTTGAGCTTTCCATGCTTGTAAAAGCGTATGATTCCCATATAAGGGAAGACCTTCAACAAGTCACGTCCATCCACATTAAACTGTATAGGTCCTTCCTGTTCTCAGCATGTGACTCCTGTAGATTCGGAGTTTAACTCACGAAGGCTTTGACCTTATCAAGTTTATTTGTGGTTGCCTCGACCACTTCTAAACTACCGGATTGCTTCTGCTTAGTAGAAACCCAACAAACAGGAAAATCACACCTGTGCCCATACAACATAAACTAAGACTAGAGATCAGGCAGGCATAACCCACTTTCGTCATAGCTCGGTCCATAAAATATATATAATATAACAATGAGACAACCCTGACTCACAACTAATACCATAGATTAGAGCGGCATATCCCACTTCTGTCATAGATCAGTTCGACATATCAGGTAGCCTTCAAACCTAGTCTATTATATATAATAACAAGTATAACATAAACAAAGCAACAACCATGACATAAACCAATACCATATATCAGAGCAGGCATATCCCACGTCTATCATAGCCCAGTTTATAAGGTCAAGTAGTCGCTGAAACACAGCAACTTCTCACACGGTGGCATCCCAGTAGTGGTGTGCTGGCTATGGTTATATGAAAACTTCACCAAGGGTAGTTGATACTCCCAGCTACCGTTGAAATTAATAGTGCATACTCGAAGCATATCTTCAAGATTTTGGATGGTTCTTTTCGACTGACCATCCGTCTACGGGTGATACGTGGTGCTGATGTGTAAACAAGTACCCATTCACGTAGAATGAGTGTCTCCGTCAGAAACAATAAACAATGACACACCGTGCTTTAATACAATCTCCCGAAGGAACAATTCTGCCAACCTTTCGAAGTCACTGGTCTCCCGTATCGGCAAGAAGCGAGCACTCTTGGTCAACCAATCCACCAACACCCAAATGGTTTCAAAACCCCTTGGGCGTACAGGGTAGCTTAGTGATGAAATACAGGGTAAGATACTCCCACTTCCATTCCGGTACCTCCAAAGGTTGATTTTATTTTCCAATCGATTTCTGATGTTCTGCTTTAACCTGTAACAAGTCAAACACCAATCCCCATAAGTTGCTACCTCATACTTCATTGCTGGACACCAATAATTCTTCTTAAGAATCTTGATACCTCTTGCTGCTCCCGGATGATTAGATTAGCGGATTACGTGCGACTCATCCACGATTTTATCCCTAAACCCTCCATATCGAGGTACCCACATCCGGCCTTTTATGAACATAACCCCGTCTCCATTACCTTCCAAAAGTCCGTGCTGCCACCACATAGGCTCTGTCTTAATTTGCTCCACTTGTAAGGCTTCAATCTGGACACTAGAGATCTCTTCACTATATCCGGATTCAAAATAAGCTGACAAGACTTCACCCGAATGGGTTTAGGCCTCTCCTTTCGACTTAACGCGTCTGCCACCACGTTAGCCTTTCCTGGGTGATACGCAATCTCCACATAATAGTTCTCGATTAATTCCAATCACCTGCGCTGCCTCTTACTAAGATCCTTCTGCTCAAAGAAATATTTCAACTCTCACGGTCGATATAGATGGTGCAAGGAACCTCATATTAATAATGTCTCCACGGTTTAAGCGCAAAAACATCGACTGCTAACACCAAATCTTGAGTTGGGTAATTAATCTTGTGGGACTTCAGCTGGCGTGAGATATAAGCCACCATCTCATCGCGCTGCATAAGTACACACCCGAGACCCCCAAGTGACGCGTCCGAACAAACCAGTAGACCCTCCGTCCATTCCGACAAGATTAGGATCGGCGTATGTGTCAAACTTGTAAGACCCGCAAATGCGGTGTAAAACTTTTCTTTAGTTTCAAGAAACGCTTTCTCTTGGTCCAAGTCCCAAGCAAATCTCACCTCATTCTCAGTAGGGAGCAAATCCTCCAATTGAGATAAGAATTCTTCAATTACGCAGGAGCTAGTCGATAAGGTGCCCTGGCGACAGGTTTAGCCTCCAGCACGAGGTCTATTTGGAACTCAACCTCATGTTCCAGTGGCAAATTGGTCAAATTCTCTGGAAATACACCCGGGGTACGCCCGCACTATGGGGACATCCCCTAGCTTGGAAATATCAACCCCCACAACCAAGGCCAGTGCCAAGTACACTTTACACCTACGCTGCAACATTTTCCCTATCTTTATCAAAGAGATAACCTGAGGTAATGAGCAACCATCGTGCCCATGAACAGTAATATGATTCCCCTTAGGAGTTGTAAGTCGCACGAGTCTCTGCCCGGACACAAAGTAAGCATCCACGGTAGCGAGCCAGTCCATCCCAAGAATAACATCAAAGCAAACCAATGACATTAAGTACAAGAGAATAGGAAGACTATGGCCTCATAACTCGATCCGACAATTATCTACAGTCTTGGTCACAAGGACTGTATTTCCTACTGCAACCTTGTCCTCGATTAAATGTCTAGTATCTTTGGTATCTTATCTAACCCAATACAAAAGGTGATAGACACAACCCAAACAAAACATTCACGACAAAACGGTCACATGATCTGTCACAATACATATTAAGGATGTGTAAAGTAAGGGTAAACTTCTAATAACGTTGATCAGGTGTGATTAGCTGTTTACTTTACTTTAGTCACCCTAAACACAACAAGTTACGACCACAATAACAATTCTGCCTACACATTAACACAAATACACATGGTATTTAGCTATTAAAACTTAAAGGTTTGCAATTAACAAACGAAGAAGGGAATTCTACCCTACATCCAAACACAAGAGCATACAACCCCTATGAATTATTACAATTAAGCACTCAATAAGAGCCATCATAACATACTTAAAACAAATATAGTTATTGGGATTCCTTCTAACACTTTATGTATCTAAGTGTTCAACGAGAAGCATCCCAACCTATGTGTCGTGCATTACTCACTACATAATAAACTTCCCATACTACATCAAAATGTAAAGACACTAACCGTCCATTTATGACTTCATGCTATTAAGCATCCAATGACGTGTAAATATATATATATATATATATATATATATATATATATATATATATATAGACATACGTAAAAAAATAAGGATTACCTCTTGGCGTGCAGCTACCCAGCAGTTGACATTTCTTAATAACAGTTTGGTCCCATACCAGATTCGAGTTCAAGCACAAACTGCATGAATCCCTCGAACCATTGCTCTGATACCAACTTGTAAGACCCTCAAAACCGACAGGTCAAACAGTTGGCATTCAAAGACTAAAACCTTAGTAACCATTCAAAAGAATCTCATTTTATTTCAAAAAGTACGCAGCGGAATGTCAAAAGAAGTTATTAAATTTCCAAACATGGTTTTCCCGAGACGGGTCAAAAGAATATTTAATAACAACTAAAATTTGGAAAAAAAATGTAAATAACGTTCGAGCAATCTCGTAGACGTCTTCTTAATTGAAATGCCAACCGCAACTAAGTAGCTCCACTGCATGCCAAGGCGTCCTTCATTCACCAACAACCTGAAATCAATCTAATATGCACGCAAAGTCAGACGAGCTGAGTGAATTCAAGTTTCATAAGTCTTCAATAATAAGTAAGTTGTTAAAATAATAATAACAAAATACTTTAACCTTAGAGTTACAAATAAGCGCAATCCGCCTGGTTGTTCCCTAAGAAATATTTAAAGTCTAGGATAAGCGCAATCCGCCTATTCAACCCAAGACTTTAGTTACAATCCATAATAAGCGCATCCCGCCTATTTGGCACAACAATACCAAGTCTACATAAGCGCATTCCGCCTACTCGACTCAAACCCTAACTATAATTCATAGCAGGGATATCACATACTATCATAGTTTAGTTTATATTACCGTCAACTGTCATACACAGTTTATATATTTACATATGGTAACCCATATAACCTAAACAAGTAACAATCAAGACAAAACCTAATCTACCAAGTAAGGTTTCAAATACACGTTCAAGACATTAAGCGCATTCCACTTATCAAATAAAGACTTAAGCCACCCTGTAACCGAGATACAAACCTAATCTAACAAGTAAGGCTTCAAATACATGTTCAAGATGTTAAGCGCATTCCGCTTATAAAACAATACTTTAATCAAGACAAAACATGATTATTGAATAAAAAAAACATTCAGTACTGTTATATGGCATGCATATTAGCCCAAAAGTTTTAAAACAGTAAAAAGGGCACATGAATTCACCTTCTTGATACGTTCAAGTCACAAAGTTAAGTGATCCTAGAGTGGTAGAATTAATCAATGACCTGCCATTAAGAGAATAAGGTTACTAAAATCCCTATCTTTCATGACGGTAACTCTCATTTAAATTTTTAATGACACTCTTAGATCACACCACCTTGTTAATTAGCCTAAAAAAAAATTGAACATACATATTGGACGTGACCACGGTCCTGTGGATTATCAATTTTCCATGTATCAAAAGCAATATCAATATGATTGTTTCGGCACAACAAGGTGGTAACTTGTTAAAGTAATATCAAGCATTGCTTATTTGATCATTAGTATTATATATATATATATATATATATATTTTTATAACAGCACCCATCCATCACCATAATCATTCATTAAAACTCCATGGTCAATGCACTCCATGTGATTATTCTATACCATTCATGAACTCACGCAAGTTCATATGGCTTGTCCATGTGTGTTTATATTAAGAAGTTACCATCCCCACATGTCTATAACTCGCAATTGCGGGTTCGTGATAGAACATTCATCAATGTCCCCATGCCAACCTTCACGAAGATTCTAACCGATGATGGCGAAAGGTTGGTCATGGTGTTTTCGCTTCAAAAGCTTAGTCTAAAATCGAGAAGGTTAGCGAATAGTACCCGGTGCGATATTATGGGATCTAAACCGAACTCTTGATATACCAAGGTGAGCGCTAACAGCTCCACAGCATCGAAACACAACCTGGTACATGAAAGATGAAACACTCGTGACCGTCAGTCTCAAAACACCACTATCGGTTAAACCCTATAACCAAGGAACCAACAGTGTAGTTAAAACCTTACGACGACACATATTACACACGACATAAAACCACGAACCTGGTTTTGACTGCTGAGGAAACGACAAGATCATGAGCAACCGAACATCAAACCCGTTCAAGAACCTAATAGCATGCTTTGTCATTAGATGGTTTATATAAGGAATAATGATACGAACGACGTATGGTTTGTAATACAAATCAAACCTTTAAGAAACTGAATAGAAGGTAGCGATGGCGGCCACTTCGTTTCTTTTTTTTTCTTTTGATTCCCGAGCGGACAGAAGTGAGGAATGAATAAGGTTGTTTTGTTGAGAACTCTCTTCCACCGAATTCAAAGAGGAATGAACAATAAATTCTTGGTTGTTGTAGTCGAAATGCAAAACAATCAAAAGAAATCATATGTGAAATTATATACAGTGTACCTCTTGGACAAGGATGAGAATATTATGGTCTTGTTGAGTTGCTCCTTCCACGAAGACAGAAGAAGGAGATTTGTCTTTTGTTGTCGTTGAACATGGGACAAGAGAAAGGGTATTAGGGTTTTTCAACTTGCAATATTATACAATAAGGTCCCTCCATTTTCATTCCATTGTATCTTGTTCCCAAAGCTTCTCAAATGGGTTTAGGAAAATGCTAAAGAGCCCCCTCAACAAAGCCAAAACTGAACAATACAAGTGTACAAACTCTACAAGGCGAGACACGAGTATGGGAATCTACGGGTGTTACAGACAGGCTGTAAAGAAGATCGTGATAAGAATAATATTTTCCTTTGATTGTAAGAATCTTTCGAAAATACCAATTTCAACTTGATTATCAAAGCCTTTACTTTTATCCATTTTTTTCATAGGAAAAAATTAATATTTTTTATCGATGGTAGCTTTATTTATTTATCATAACTAGTGGGTTTACCCGCGCGTTGCCGCGGGATTCAAATACAGCTTGCAATACAACAATGTAATTTTGCACACAACACGAAAATACATACTTAATAGTACATCCAAGTGCCCAATGTTGTGTTTCAAATAAGCCCTTTTGAAATGAATACTTAGTATCTCGTCCACTGACCAATTTGAATTACATCATTGCCTTTGCACCTCTTTTTTTTTTCTTATTGACTAAGTAAGCTTAGTTATAAATTCTAGCACATTTAAAATGGGCCAAAACTGTAACACCTAGCTTTAAATGATTCATTTTTTCCTTTTGGTATTTCGCCTATTGAAAAAAATCTTAACCCCAAAAGTTGAGACTTAAAATCTATTCACTTGGTATTTCTTGAAGATCAAGAAATAAAAAGACAAAAACTTGAACCTTAATTGCTAAAGTCTAACCGGAAAGATCGACGGCTGGAACATTTGGAACTTTCTATGGTGCTTTGTGGTCGATGAAGGTGGCACGTCTATGAGGTGATTAGTGGTGGTGTTGGTTATGATTCTAGTGTATGAAAACGGGATGGCCATGGTTTTATCATATTGCCTCGAAAAAAAAACATATACAACGACGGAGGGGTTATGTGGTGTTTTCGGTGACTGCCGAGTAGTGGCATTGAGTGGAGAGGGACATAGGTGGGTTGGTTTTCTTTATAATTACACCACAATATTCCTGAAACTTATGCAAATGGTCATCCTAGTTGCTTAACCTGCCCCTTTTAATAAGTTGCATCTTTGAATGTTAAACCCATGAAGATATTTTTAACATAACAGTCAAAATATACCTAGCTATGTTACATGTATCCACAACGTTTGATCTCAAACGCTTTAGATCCTCTACAACAGATAATTGGGATGGGGGTTTTGAGTGAGCAGAAGAATTCTCTTCATAGATTCTTCCAACAATAAGCCCGCATGACCCGCATGACCCTTTTGAATTCAACTACAAATAGTATATTAATTAAATAATATTACTTGTTATTTAAGCTCTAAACTATAGAGGCTATGTGTATGAGTAGTAACTATTTGGTAAAGGAGGTGACACCAGTCACCAATTGCACCCCACGAAATAATTTTGTTTTAAAGCAACATAAAGTTAGGTGTTTGACTTTAAAAGTCAAAATGTCCAATGTTTCTAAATTGACACTTAATGATCTAGTTACCTGCAACCATCCTTATCAAATCAACAGCTTTAAAATTTGTTCCCAAACTATCCTTGTGTAAAGTCCAACCTGTAAGCCTGAACTATGAACCTTTTAATAATTCTTTTTAACATAGAACCATTTAATAATTGAAACTTGAAATTAAAGTACTATACAAAAAGAGATAACATTTACCTTTTCAATTGTAATAGCTGCAACAACTTTGTATACAGGTCTATAAACTATTAAATCTGCATAACAATGCAAATAAAAAAAGTGTTTAATATCAAAGTGCAAGTCAAAAACAACAAAACAGTAACAATCAACAACTCTAAATGGATATGCACATGATCCACTCATCTAGTAAAAATAGTACATAATAGAAATCAATTATATAATATCAATGAATCAAATTAAATAGAGAAGAAGTTAATCAGCTATTGTATGGGAAATAGAACAATAAATCTTTTATGAAGATTATGTAGTAATTAAGAGATACCTCATCACATGTTCGTCTTTTCTTTGGTCCATGACCCGAGCTCGAACTCTTATCCTAACCACCACCACTAAAGTCAGTTTCACCATGAAAATTATTGCAAGAAAAACGAATTCTGCAAACATATTGTCTAACAAAAAAGCTCGACACTTAGAAAGATAAGCTAGTATTGTATTGCATTCAGGTGTGTATAATATGAATCACATTCAAAACCGTAAGTCAAAGTACCTCATTAAGAATATTAAAAATGGATAATATATAACAATGTATCAAAATGAAAAATGGAACTTACAACATAGTCATCATGAACCCGCTAGATGGCCTCCCCGAGCAGGTTTGCTACTGATAAGATAGTCAATTGTGGAAATCATTTATGCTCGGCCATAGGAATTGTATGTGTGATTACGACCTCCCCGAGCAGGTTTGCTACCCGATAGACAATCTTTTAATAGCTGGAGGACTGCATCAAACAGAAGTTAAGATTTTCCGAGAAATTTGTAAGACGAGTATATACATAAACCGAAAGTGTACCGTACCTAAAAACATCATGTGTGCAGCATGCATAAACTTCCCTTGCATCTTCTTGATGCAACAATGCTGCACCTTTGGAGATGGTACCTATAATCCAACAACCAAGTTGCTCAAAAAAAAAAAAAAATAGGGAAGATTCAAGAATTAATCATGTTTATATGTTCAAAATCAGTCTTAATTTACTTTGTATATCATAGGTAGGAGAAACAACAATGTGCATATCTTCCAAGTTGAGACAATATGATTTAAGAGCTCAACAGAAATTCATATAATAAAAAATGTAATAATATTGGGGCGAAAGATATTCACCGACAGTGTCGATCATGTCATCCACCATAACTGCAACTTTACCCTTTACATCACCAATCAAATTCATCACCTACAAGGATGACAAATGATAAACAAAGAAGACGAGAATGATTATGAGAGAAAAATATATAAGAATGGACATGTATGCATTCATATAATATATCATACAGATCAATACATAGAAAAAAACTCACCTCTGCCACATTATGCCCCTGACGTCGTTTATCAACAATAGCCAAGGGTGCATCCGATACTTTCTTTACAAAATCTCGAGCTCTAGCCACCCCACCAACATTAGGGGAAACCACTACTAAATCCTCGGCACATATGGTCTTGCTGGCGAGGTAATCGAGTATGACCGTCTAACCAATAAGATATATAAACAAAAAATAGGTCTACATTTAGCCACTAAATATATCTTTCTTGTATTAAATTATAAGATCTAAATGCCAACAATCTCAGTTATATATCATGCGACTTCATCAAGATCTATGTACCCAAAAATAACTACATTTAATGTTTTATTACCTGACCATGTATGTGATTAACTGGAATGTCAAAATAGCCTATACACTGCCCAGAATGAAGATCACAAGCAAGAACAGGATCTGCCCCAACTTCTGTTATAAGGTTCGCAACATGTTTAGCTGTAATCGACTCCCGCCCTTGAGTCTTGATGCCATCATTAGAAGAAAAATGCAGGTCAAACTAAAAGAAATTAGCCGTAACCATTAGAAAGATGACCATTAATTATTATTATTATTATTAATCCATATAACTTATCAAAAAAAAAAAAAAAGAAATTAGCCATAACCATTAGAAAGATGACCATTAATTATTATTAATCCATATAACTTATCAAAAAAAAAAATAGCCATAATCATTAGAAAGATGACCATCAATTATTATTATTAATCCATATAACTTATCAAAAACAAAAAAAAAATATTGTTTACCTCTGTCATTCGAATCTATCCAGTAGTTGATGTCCTGTAATGGCTTCCATTGTAGCATAATGGGCAGAGGTAGAGCAAAGGATCCACACATCTAGTAAAATAGAAGTCAATTATAAAACATCAATGAATCAAATTAAGTTGAGGAGATAAGAAGTTGATTAGCTATTGTATGGGAAATAGAACAATAAATCTTTGATGAAGATAACGTAGTAATTAAGAGATACCTGATCACTTATTCGTCTGTTTTGAAGTGAGTAAACAGTCCTGCATAATAAAGCCAAATATTACAATACAATAAAATAAACCTATATATCAATCCCTCTTTCAAAAACCCCCCAATGGCTTCTAAAGCCACACTAAAAAAATGGGAATTGCCAATACATAAACCCCACCATCATAAACCTGAAACATTAATTACCGTCATATTAAAATGAATACACATATTTTTCATATATCAAAACAATAT
Source organism: Ambrosia x helenae (assembly GCA_030844895.1). NCBI lineage: Eukaryota > Viridiplantae > Streptophyta > Magnoliopsida > Asterales > Asteraceae > Ambrosia > Ambrosia x helenae. Next base: position 52,512,569 of record CM061224.1, read on the forward strand.
TTGGGGTCAGATTTTCGTCAGGAATCAAAAGAAATAAGAGCTGTTGATACCTGATTGTGAATCCGGTTGTCTTGAACGGTATGCGAGTGTGCATAGCGGAATAGTGACTTTTGGTGCAGCGGGCATAACACAATAAACAGGGCCTTTCATCATTGAAAGTATGCAGAGCATTTCTTTAAATCAGTTGATATTGTAGAGCCGTTTTCATTTGTTTCATCAATTGAAATTCAATTCTCCAACGGATGATATTCATATTGAAGACAAAACGACGGATGATATGGAAGCAGAGGTTTCAATTGATATAAATGTGAGGGTAGGGATGTAATATGTTTTGAGGATGTGAGGTAGGAGACCATAGTAAAATTACATAGATATCCTTGCAAGTGTCTTAATGTTACCAAAAGTTCCAATTATACCCTTGTGATATAAGCTTAATTTACTTGTACATGTTGCTATAATAGTTGGATGATGTACAAAATTACTATCTTGTACATCACTCTTCCTTTATAATGTATTATAGATAAATGAAGAGAAATAAAGTTGGAAAATGAAATGACGAATTGCTTGCATTTTATAGAGAGATAAAATGTCTTATAATAAGATTTTTTACTCATTGCGTCAATAGTAAAACCATTAGCAAAACAACTAATAAAATAATGTTATATATAGTTTACTCTTAGTGTCACTAATACAAATTTTCAAAGACAATGTCTGCTATGAAGAACCATATTTGTAGTAAATGATAAACCAAAACCGAATTAATACCAAGTAACAAATTTATTCTAAGTGCTATTTAGGTACAATCATAAATCATGTCAAAATAATAATAACTTAAGTTATTATAACCATCTATCTAAATTAATAGTATGAATATTAAGATTATTTTCAATATCCTAATAACTTCCGAATATAAACCTATTATACCATCAAGGTATACAATATTTGATGACTTGTGAACGGATGTTGCAAACAACTGTGATACATTACAATTCTCAACTAAAGGATGATGTAACCAGAGTTTAAAACCAGACTTTTCAAACTTAAGTTGTAATCAATATCTAACAAAATAACTGTGAATTTAAATTAGATCAGTTTTTTCAAATTCATAATTACAAATAGTTGCCACAGCCCTAAAAGTCTTTGATGAGCACTGTACAAATGAATGATCTAGATGGAAACATACCATAAGTTAAAACATTATTATTTTATATTAATTAAACAATTAAAACTATTGTTCTTACAAATGATCTGAAGTCTTTTAGTGTTCCTATATGTTTAAAAAATGACCATATATTTTATATCAATAAAAATTCAACAAAAATATCACCATCTACAAAACGTGAAATTATAGTTTTTATTGACGACTTTTTATGTTTTAAAAAATAAATAATATTTCAATGACAAACTTTTTTAAGAAATGATATGAAATATACTTAATGTAACAAATATTTTAATATATGTAAATTGAATATTTACATATAAGTCAATTATGTTATTATAACCATCTGCTTAAATTATAAATATAAATATTATAATTATGTTCAATGTCCTAACAATCACTTTGGCAACTATAACACATTTACATTTTTAATATTTCTATATGAAACATCAATCATCTGTTGATTTTAACAGTATACAATTTTGTTTTTTGACCAACCAAACCCACCGAGCGACCCCTAGTGGTAAAGACAGGGACACTACATATCAATAATTAATCTGCGCTTTTCAAGACTTCCTAAAATCTTTTTACTTCTCTTTAACAAAGTTTCTTTAAAACAGCTGTTATACGATTCAATCATATTATTACAATTAAATAATTTGAGTTAAATATTTAATTTAACAAAAATAAACACAAAATGAAAATTTTATAAAAGAAGAAATTCAAATATGTTTAAAAAACTACTTTAATGACAACAGAATTACAATATATGAGTTTACAAAAAAAAACACATAAAAATACAACGAAACATAAAAAAAAATCTTTCTAGCAAACAAACCCTATAGAATGATATTTCTTCCCAGGATCATCGGAACAAAAACAGAAACAGAAACAAAAACATTGAAAAGAATTACACGACAACAACTACTATTTAAATATGATACAGTTCTAAAAGCCCTAAAGATTAAAAAGACATCTCTTTTTTCTATTAGACAATAATATTATTAGTGATAGATTAGGGACTAAGCATGTAATATGGTCGTCTATATTTTCTTCTTCGTCAGCAAGATACCAAGCTCGAACTTCTGATCTCCTTGTTCCAATGGAAATATTGAACCCAACACATTATAAGGAGACAATCTCTTTGTTAGCCACTCAAGGAAGTGCAAGAGAAGTCCTCATGATGCCTACCTTTGATTGAATGAATGACGAAAAACATGAATTCCAACTTTCTTACCAACGGATTGTTGGTAATCTATTTTCCTTTGATTGTAAGAATATTCTTTCGAAAATTTGTGGAAATATATTTGACCGTAAATACCATTATGCATATTGGATGGACAGATGTATAAAGATGAAAAATGAAATATTGGGAGTTCCTCCCCTTTTATAGAATGAAAAATATACTAATTATTCGTAAAGTTGGTTTTCAACTTTATTAGTTATATTTCAAGTAAACCTAAAGTTGGAAGTTACATTTGATATTTTTTTTATTTATTTTTGATATAATGAAAGACAATTCAACACAAGAAAAATAATAAAAATAATGTTAATATCATTATCCATATATCATGGGCAGTTCTAAACTGAAAATAGTTCTTTTCAAATCTAAAAATAGAAAATGAATATTGCGAATTTCTCAACTTTTTATACGGTGAATAAACTAACAACTCCTAATGTTTATTACATACATCTTCATAGTAACTGTAATTTGGAAAAGAAAAATAATTTTGAATTAAAAATCCTTGAAAATGTAAATCTTATATATAAATATAAACATATATTATCCTTTTTAAATTATATTGCATTTTACAAAAACATAGATCAAATAAAAATGAAATTCAATAAATGATGAAAACATTTATTTGACAGAACATATATTATAAACAAACGATAACTTTTAAATCTTTATATTTAACTTAATTTATTTTTATTTTTTACTTAATAGAAATATGTATATATTCATTTTTGATAAATAAATATAAGTAAAAAAATATCATGTCACTTCAAAATTCGAGTTTCAAGGTAATAATTATTACAGCCAGTCAATAGCCCTAAAGCACTATAATGATTACTATACAGGTCAACAATGTAGATGGGAACTTGCAAAATACGGCGGTAATTAATGGTAGATGTAAATATTTTTACTATTATAAAACAACTAAAAAAGATTACCATAAATTTACATTTTATTCTTAAATTAAACAAACAAACTTATTGTTCATAAACTTTAAAATATAATATATATATATATATATATATATATTCAATAACAATAAAACTTGTAATAAAATATCTAAGATCACCAAATCTAATTTCTTTACAAATCAATTCTTTGTAATTAATTTTTATACTTGATTCAATGATTAAATTTGAAATTCGAACTTGTTTTTATATAAAGTTATACTCATTTTATTGTATATAATCTGTTTTAAAACATCTGTTGAATGATATTCAGCTTTATCAAACAACTGTCAATCAATACAATTTTACAATTAAAGATTACAATAAATATACAATTTTACATCACTCTTTTCAAATTCATAATAATCACAAAGAGTCTTCATCGGTTGAAAATTAATGAAAATAACATTTTTATCATAATAAATTGATAAATAACTATAAATTTAAATTACACCACTCTTTTAAAATACATAATAATTTAATAATAAATTTTTAATAATATTATTTTCATATTATTTTATCATATAATAATATGAATAAAAAAGTAAGAAAGTAACTATACGGAAAGTTAATTTTCAACTTGATAAGTTGCATTTCAACTAAACATGAAGTTGAAAACTACTTTAGGTCCTTTCAATAGAGTGGAAGAAAATTGCAACATAATAATAAAATAATATTGTTAATAAAGTAATTTTAAATTAGTAATCATTACTTTTGGACCTTTGTATAATATCTGTTAACATCCCAACAGTTGTTATTAAACAAAACTTTGTAAAGACAGGGACACTACATATCAATAATTAATCCGCGGTTTTCAACACTTACTAAAATCTTTTAACTTCTCTTTAACAAAGTTTATTTAAAACAACGGTTATACGATTCAATCATATTATTACAATTCAATAATTTGAATTAAATATTTAATTTTACAAAAATAAACACAAAATGGAAGATTTATAAAAAACTACTCTTTTCAAATTCATAATAATAACAAACAGTCGTCATCAATTGAAAATTAATAAAAATAACATTTATTTTATATTAAATTGATAAAAATAAGTATAAATTTAAATTACATCACTCTTTTCAAATTCATAATAATAACAAACAGTCATCATCATTGAAAAGTAATAAAAATAACATTTTTATCATAATAAATTGATAAAAATAAGTATAAATTTAAATTACATCACTCTTTTCAAATTCATAATAATAACAAACAGTCGTCATCAGTTGAAAATTATAAAAATAACATTTTTATCATAATAAATTGATAAAAATAAGTATAAATTTAAATTACATCACTATTTTCAAATTCATAATAATTTAATAATAAATTTTTTTATAATATTATTTTCATATTATTTTGTAATATAAGATGAATAAAAAACTAACAAAGTAATTATACGAAAAGTTAATTTTCAACTTGATAAGTTACATTACAAGTAAATATGAAGTTGGAAACTACTTTGGATCATTTCAATAGACTGGAAGAAAATTGCAACACAATAATAATAAAATAATATTGTTAATAAAGTAACTTAAAAATAGTAATAATTACTTTTGGACCGTTGTATAACATCTGTTAACATCCCAACAGTTGTAATAAAACAAAACTTTGTAAATGTTAAAGGTCAAAAAACTGAGTATAATATCGTTTGTTACGTAACTAAAATCTTGATATATGTAAATTTAAAATAAATCAATCTTTTCAAATTCATAATTACAAAACAGCCCACACCCCTATAGGTCTATAATGACCACTGCACAAATGAAAGATATAGATCAATACTTACAGAAGATACAGCCATAATTAATGCTAAATGTACTTCTTTTTAATATTATTAAACGACTAAAAAATAAAACATAACTTTACACATTATCAATTTAAAATTAACTACAGACTTAAAACTATTTTACATAAAAATGTTTTATAATATTTTATTGTTCCATATAACTTTAGAATATGAACACGTATTTAAAACCAAAAAAAAATCTAAAAGAATACCACTATAACTAAAACATGAAATTATACTTTTTATTGACAACTTATTATGTTTTAAATTAATTAATAGTATTTCAATGACAAACTTGTTTAACAAATTACGTGAAATTCACTGATTGTAACTAAAGTTCAACATGTATATTAAAATTGAAGAAAAGTTAATAATGCCACTGTACATATACAAAAATGAATAACTTCACAACAAATGTTTTTAAACAACTGTGATAGATTAAAATTCAATGAATTCAAAACAAATGTATACAATAACTTTGGTAATGAAACCTATTCTAAGTTCAAGTTATATATTATTTCATGAGTAGTCAAACAGATGTTAACAAACAACTGTGATCAATTACAAATTTTCACTAAAGAATGATGTCACCAGAGTTTTAAAACAGACTTTGCAATAGTTAAGTTGTAATGAATATGTAACAAAAACAACTATAAATTTAAATTATATGAGTCTTTTCAAATTCATAATTACAAACAGTCTTCACAGCCCTAAATGTCTTTAATGACCACTGTACAAACGAAGGATCTAGATGGAAACATAACATATCTTTATAATATTATTATTTTATATTAATAAAACAATTAAAACTATTGTTCTTACAAATAATTTGAACTCTTTTATTGTTCCTATATCTTAAAAAAAATAAACATATATTTTATATCAATAAAAATTATACAACAATATCATCATTTATAAAAGGTGTAATTATAGTTTTTATTGACTACTTATTATGTTTTAAATAAATAATATTTTCATAACAAACTTCTTTAAGAAATGACATGAAATATACTAACTGTAGCTAATATTTTAATATATGTAAACTGAATAGTTATATATAACTCAGTAATGTTATTATAAACATCTTTTTAATATTATTAATATAAATATTATTATTATGTTCAATGTCCTAATAATAACTTTGGTATAGAAATCTACTCTAAATTCAAGTTATAGAGTATTTCATGAGTTGTCAACGAATGTTGCAAACAACTATGATACATTACACTTTTCTACTACAGGATGATTTAAACAGACTTTAAAAACAGACTTTCCAAACTTAACTTGTAATCAATATCTAACAAAATACCTATAAATTTAAATTAGATCAGTCTTTTCAAATTCATAATTACAAAACAGCCCACACCCCTATAGGTCTATAATGACCACTGCACAAATGAAAGATATAGATCAATACTTACAGAAGATACAGCCATAATTAATGCTAAATGTACTTCTTTTTAATATTATTAAACGACTAAAAAATAAAACATAACTTTACACATTATCAATTTAAAATTAACTACAGACTTAAAACTATTTTACATAAAAATGTTTTATAATATTTTATTGTTCCATATAACTTTAGAATATGAACACGTATTTAAAACCAAAAAAAAATCTAAAAGAATACCACTATAACTAAAACATGAAATTATACTTTTTATTGACAACTTATTATGTTTTAAATTAATTAATAGTATTTCAATGACAAACTTGTTTAACAAATTACGTGAAATTCACTGATTGTAACTAAAGTTCAACATGTATATTAAAATTGAAGAAAAGTTAATAATGCCACTGTACATATACAAAAATGAATAACTTCACAACAAATGTTTTTAAACAACTGTGATAGATTAAAATTCAATGAATTCAAAACAAATGTATACAATAACTTTGGTAATGAAACCTATTCTAAGTTCAAGTTATATATTATTTCATGAGTAGTCAAACAGATGTTAACAAACAACTGTGATCAATTACAAATTTTCACTAAAGAATGATGTCACCAGAGTTTTAAAACAGACTTTGCAATAGTTAAGTTGTAATGAATATGTAACAAAACAACTATAAATTTAAATTATATGAGTCTTTTCAAATTCATAATTACAAACAGTCTTCACAGCCCTAAATGTCTTTAATGACCACTGTACAAACGAAGGATCTAGATGGAAACATAACATATCTTTATAATATTATTATTTTATATTAATAAAACAATTAAAACTATTGTTCTTACAAATAATTTGAACTCTTTTATTGTTCCTATATCTTAAAAAAAATAAACATATATTTTATATCAATAAAAATTATACAACAATATCATCATTTATAAAAGGTGTAATTATAGTTTTTATTGACTACTTATTATGTTTTAAATAAATAATATTTTCATAACAAACTTCTTTAAGAAATGACATGAAATATACTAACTGTAGCTAATATTTTAATATATGTAAACTGAATAGTTATATATAACTCAGTAATGTTATTATAAACATCTTTTTAATATTATTAATATAAATATTATTATTATGTTCAATGTCCTAATAATAACTTTGGTATAGAAATCTACTCTAAATTCAAGTTATAGAGTATTTCATGAGTTGTCAACGAATGTTGCAAACAACTATGATACATTACACTTTTCTACTACAGGATGATTTAAACAGACTTTAAAAACAGACTTTCCAAACTTAACTTGTAATCAATATCTAACAAAATACCTATAAATTTAAATTAGATCAGTCTTTTCAAATTAATAATTACAAACAGTCGGCCCATCCCTAAAAGTCTTTGATGAGCACTGTACAAACGAAGGATCTAGATGGAAATGTACCTTAAATATAAAGATTATTATTTTATATTAATTAAACAATTAAAACTATTGTTCTCACATATGATTTTAAGTCTTTTATTGTTCTGTATATTTAAAAAATGAACATACACTTTATATCAATAAAGCTTCTACTAACATGCCACGATCTATAAAACATGAAATTATAGTTTTTATTGAAGACTTATTATGACTTAAATAAATAATATTTCAATGACAAACTATTTTAAAATATGTAAACTGAATATTTACATATAACTCAGTTAAATTATTATAACCATCTGCTTAAATTATTAAGATGAATATTATCATTATATTCAATTTCCTAATAATAACTTTGATATGGAAACCTATTCTAAACTTCAAGTCATACAATATTTCATGAGTTGTCAATGGATATTATCAAACAACTGTGATCAATTACAATTTTCAACTAAACAATGATATCACCAGAGTTTTAAAACAGACTTTACGAAGTTATTGTTAAAACATATATGGAATAACAGAAGTTAAAATAGATGAGGATGACAAAGTAACATAACATCCACGCCAACAGATGTTAAACAACAGCTGTTAACTAAAATGTATTCATACCAAGTTGTTGAAGCATTGTGTACAAAATTAACATACATATCTTTGAACTTCAAAGATGTTATCAAAAGCTTACAACTCGAAAAACTTAACAAACATCTGAATACGTTAATAATAAGTTCTTAACTTTCAAATCTAGCTGCCTTCTTCTTCAATCTTTTGCCCCTAGAAGTTTGATCACTAAAATTTACATTACAACAATCTTCAAGACTTCTTTTTTCCATTGGGACTTGTGGCAGTATCAACAAACGCATCAACTCATACAAGATCCTTCAAACAAACCACGAAACAGCTAATAAAATGTTATATAAGAATACAAGATGTAGAAACAACCTAGACATACTTGCACAAAGGTATAAATACCTTAGAAGTAACTTGAAACCCAAGTTGCGAAGATTCTGAAGGCTTAACAGACACTTTTCGACAAACTTCCTGAATGACCTAAAAAGTGCTCAAATATGAAGAAGCATAATAGATTTAAACGTCTATTAAAAATAAATGCTTATTTAAAAAAATTAGAATAAATACCTCGGCAGATGTACCCTGTACATTCTCATATCCATTAACCAACTCTTGATTTATAATACGCTGACACTTAATCTTAACGACAGTGTACACATGGTACTCATTTACAAGACTGTAATCACAAACCTCAAGATTGAAAGTCACTTTGTTTTCAACAACTGGAGACAACGCAAACGGGAAACTATTTGTGTTGCTTTGCTTCAACACCCTTTTCCTAATATACCATGCAGCAGCTCCAATGATCATCATCACATCTTTATCAAACATCACAAATGATACATCTCCTGATTCATCTTGTACCCTTATCTGCAACTTGAACCTAAAAGAAATAAAACATAAAAAACAGTGTATACATAAAAAAAAACATGAATGAAATGAAATGAAAATTCTGAAAAAAAAAACAGTGTATACATCTACTGATTTAACCTTATCTGCAACTTGAACCTAAAACAAATAAAACATACTTTATCTAAAAAAACCTGAATGAAATGAAATGAAAAACCTGGAAAAATAAACAGTGTATACATCTACTGATTTACATACTTTGTGGTAATGAAAGTACAATCCCAATCGCATTTTCCACAACCCAAAGCAGTAGCAGGCAATTTGAGAACTGTTTCACACACTTCTTCAGCATTTTGTAAAAATTCAGATTTACTTAAAACTTTCTTGTTACAATTGCGGCACCATAGCTTTCTTCAACACTTTTTATGGTGGCAACAACAACAAAAGACATCGGCTGCACACAATGTATATTAAACATACACTTTTAAACAATACAAAAATATAGTAAAGTGAAGACATATAAAAGTTACGAATAAAATATTGAAACCTCTTGAATTCCGAGTACAATGACTTCATCAACAGGCTGCTTCTGTGTCCTAACGGTTTGAGAAGTACAACCACACTCTTCTTCTTGTTTCAACATCAAACTCCGCAATGGATAAGCCCTCTTCCACTTTCTTATAACTCGAGCCTTCGTGTACCACATGTCTTTGGCTGGATACAGATCACAACGGCTTTCTTCATCGTATATTGAGGTGGACATTGTTTTAAATTTTAAGAGGGAAATTTGAAAATCTTTTTTAGAAAATTCAAAGCTGATATAAGAAATGAGGGCATTGGTTATGTGCTTATATATAGGGAGCTGATGAGGCACATTTCCCTACGTGGATTTAAATTTCCCCCCTTAAAATTAAAAAAAACTTAGGGCCTAAAACAACTGAGAGGATATTAGTAAACGTCTACTGTTGGTTGGCAGACCCAGGGATTGAGAACCGCTGTTGAGGGCAACAGCGGTAGTTTCACGTGGCCCACCCTTTTTTTGAATATTTTAATGGGATTAATGACGTCAGTTTTTGCATCATACAGGCATTGGTGGCCAGTCTCTCCGACTGACACATCAGCTTTCTGACGTCACTCACGCTTCTCATATTATGGAAAGTATAGATAGATTAATAGATTCCCTATAAAGCCCCATGAAGCCGCCCACTACACATGCCTTTAATCGTACACAGAGCCCCTCTAAGATGTAAAGGTGCTTATGTGAAGCAGGTTTTAGAGCTTCTGTTGCGGATGTTATTAAACACAAAACTAGTCAAATAGATCAAAGAAATGGCCAGAATTATAAACTTTGGACATCTTGACAATTTGCACCAATTACAAGCCTCACACCCAAAGTTTTCTAGAGTTTTCCAATTGCATTATTAAAAAAATATAGTATAGTATCTTGATTAGGATTTGTAAATCTTGATAACAATAAACAAAGCAATTGTTTTGGCATTTCAAGAAGAAGCAAACAGTAGATATGATTCCTAAAGTTAACCTCAAATGAAAATCAAGAAATTTATTAAACAAGGAAAAGTCCGAGCTAGCTAGTATTGCTTTAGAATTCATCCAGATCGCTTAGGACCACAAAAACAAAAAACAAAAGAGTTGCACCCTAGTGCCCTAAAAAGCTACGAGCCTACCACAGACCATTGTCTTGGGATGTACACAGCACACCTGAGACTGGGAGAGCAATCTAGAAACCATTTTGTGATGATGGTGAATTTTAACTAAGCTCTATCATTCAACATTCAAGTGACGAGTGAGTTTCTCATATGAGATATATAAAGGAAAAACACAAGTATAATATTTGAGAATTTGTCATGCTACGTTAGCGTAAGAAACATGTAAAATCGTGAAAGTTTGAAATATACGAGAATTTCTCATGTTCTAGTAAATAATCTAAGCATAAGCACTTTAAAGTGATTAGTGATTGATATACGAGAATCCAAATATGTAAAATAGTGAAAGTTTAACTGTGTGTAAAGCTACGTTAGCGTAAGAAACCTCATGCTACAATAGACATGCCCTAATGGAACACCATGCCATATAGGGGCGAAGTATTGTGAGGGCCAGGTGTGGCCCTGGCCCCTCCTGTTTTTTGCCGCAATAGTGAAAATTTGCGATTTTCATAGGTAAATTTAGTCCGGGTTGAATCCGCCCCCCGCCGATTTGTCACTACCGATAGAAAAAAATTGAGTCTGGCCCCCGCGCGATTGGCGAACCAAGCTTCTCCACCACAGTCCCATAAGTTGGTTCACGAGCGTGAGAGCTAGTGGAGATAACTATTTGAATTTATTTAATTGAAAAGAAAACACTATAAATAGTAGCAAGAAGAAACAATCAACACTCGAAGGAACCATTTGCAAAGTTCAAATCGTACCAAGGAGGAACTCTTGTTAGTTCGGGCTTGGATCGACATACAAGAGAATCCAAAGATTAATAATATTCAGACTCATTAGATTTACAAAATGCACAACAAAAAAACGTATATAGTGTTGAATTTAAAATTTCTCTGGGAATAATTTTTTAAACCCAAAATATTAACATAAGTACGAATGCCTTGCCATAGACCATGAGAATCGTCACACGTGTAGCAAGAGCTCCATTTAATATCGGCAGTGACGTGGAAACAATCAAATGTGCACACAAAAGTTAGCAACGCAGAGTGAGTTCCAATAGTTAGGTTTAAGTAAAGTAAAATAAAAATGTTTTGTTTTTATACACGTTTCCCTTAAAATATTAATAATCAACTAAATAATATAAAATAGAGATTTTGTTTATTTATTTATTTGTTAAATGAATAAACATTGTATTTATCAGATAGATGTCAAAATTAATATTCCAAAGGAATCTTGGAATATTTATAATCTTCTAAAAACCAAAGGTTTTGTGTAATGGTGAGTTGTAAGTTGTGCTTTAAGGGTGTTTTATGCTTCACATGGTTATGTGAAGCATGCTCCTTTGTGAAGCTACCAAAACCTCTTTTGTGATGCATGGTATTTTGTGAAGTTCGCTAAAACTATCAAAAACTCTTTTGTAAAGGTAGATTCCCCGCCGCAACGCGCGGGGGGCGCAATCTAGTTTCATATGGAAATCCTAAATTATGTGATTACAAATAGAAAGAAGAGTTAGCCCTGATTCTTGTGGTGTGGTGATAAAAGTGTTGAAATTTTAAAGTAAAAGTTGAGAGTTCAAACCTCATAAGAAGTAAAAATGGGTGTATAAAAAATAGGGGAAGAAATAAACCGTTCAAAAAAAAAGAGAGAAAGAAGTTTTTATTTTAATAGTTCATTAACAATTAAAATCCCTCCCTCCTCTTTCCAATTAGCCACCACCAACACCACTGATGTGTCGGTTTTAATAATTTAAAAGATATAATTTTTCCTAATCCAGAAATTTGATATTTAAAAACCATTAAAACATTGGTTTTGGAAAAGAGGATTGTTACTAAACCATTAACAAGGTTTAAATTTATAAGTAAACGATAATTACTTACTTAAAAACTAAAACTAGCACACATGCAGAGAACCTGACGTGCATAGCATAGATTTTAGGGTAGATACCGAGTATCGTATTCAAGAGAACACCCTTTACCCTATTCAACCTTCCATAACTTTTGTTAATCGGTTTTTGAAAAGGAAATGAAACGAAGGGGGTCAAAAAGAAAAATAGTTTTGAATTGGTTTTATAAACAAGTTAAAATATTAGGGTTAGAAAACGTGCTGGCCCTAGAAACCCTCCGAATACGTACATTAATTATATTAACAGTAGTAATAGTTTTAATTCTTGATGTGGAAAACGAGTTTTGAACGGTCAATTTAGAGTTAGGAGATGGGAAAAGAAATAAACAAGGGATGACGTTCTAGCAACTAAATGGGTCACGTGTAGGGGAAGTGCACAAGTCCCCGTAAAGGTGTCTCCGGACTATTGGCTCGTAAGTCGGTCTTCTCCTGGTTAACAAGTGTCATCGAGCCCAACACACACAAGTCATGTAGCTTATTGGAAAGTTTGAGTCCTGCTTTTTAGGCACTTCTCAAACCATCGCAAAACCATTCATTTAAGCACTGGGTTTTCTAATCTGTCTTCTTAAAGTAAAGTATAGGCGAATTCCGATTGGGATCTCTTCAACCTCTCTTAACTCTCACTTTTCGTACCGAAGGGTTTCACATACCATCATCATCTTGTGACCGAGAGCCCTCTAAGAAGTAAATGGCTTTGTACTAATGAGAGCTAGAAAAATATCTTTGTATTGATTATCTTTATATAATATTTAGTTTTCATGTCTTTTAACAACTCTGAGACGCTCCCCAAACTTCGACGATTGTTAAAGACACTACTCCATAAATACTATTGACAATTTAAATATTTAGTGATGAAGTAAATATAATTTTGGTTTAGTGATTAGGTGACTTAACAAAATCAACCCTTATCCCACAAGACTTGTAAATGATAACCATAACAAAGGTGAAACATAATCTTAAAGGTGTGCAATCTGAAGATCACTAGTGCACCCATAGGGAATCTGCTCTTTGCCAAGAAAACCATTCACTATCTGGTATGATACCAAAAACTTGTCACCCGGATCTGGTCCATTTTAGAAGCCTTTGCTTGGAATCCGGTTTGGATATCAAAAACCCAAAGGATTCGTGCCTTGGATCTAGCTTGGGACTACCAGAAGCCGTACGAACCCCATGCTAATTTTTAGATAAATTAAGTTTTGGTTGATTCTAAGGATTGTTAAGTTAACCACTAATTGAATCTATCACAAAAGATAAACAAACAAGAATTAGTTATGAAGATAAACACATCAAGTACATAAAAATAAACTACTAATAATATAAAAATCTACGAATCGAATAGTTTGAAGAATGTTGGATGGATACAACCATCTAAAGATAACAACATAAGAACATGAAGATCTTCCACTCATAGACAAGACAACCTCCTTGATCCTATGCGTATGATGTGATTCTCGCAACCCTTGACTTTATTGCACATAAACTCATGCCCCGCCTAGGTGGAAACATGGGAATGCAACGTCGAAAGGTTTTCAAGCACAATGTTTGAGCAAACACATAAGAAACTGCTAAATTTGATACCAAACACTTAAATTGTTTTACAAAACATGAAATAAATTGTCTTAGCGGGTAGAACCTAATAAAAAAACACATAATTGTTTAAAGGTTCAAGACAAGACCCCCAAATGTTGGTATCACACAGTGCAAGCTCAAACCGGTTCTCAAGTCCCATTGTTCATGCAAATAAATCACGTGAAAAACATGCATAAAAGATTTGTTAACTTAAACTTAGTTGATGTGCCATTATTTATACATGTTTTACACATGTGTTTACCACTCTTTTTGCACATATTTATGCTTTTATCCTTAGAAACAGAGCTAAATTGTTCCTAAGACTTAATTGTGCCACCTGACAAACCACAGTTAATATTTTACCAAAACATATAAGTCTACCTTAGCAAAACATTCATAAAAACATACTTAACTAGTCAAGTTAAGTCAATTCGGTGATTCGGGAATCACCGGGACTCCATTTGATGATTCGAGGAATTATCGGGGGTTGTTACGATGATTCAGGGAATCATCGACAGTTATTGTGACGATTCGGGGAATCATCGAGGGTCGTTACGATGATTCGGGGAATCATCGAGAGTCATTATAATGATGGTCTGGGGGATCATCGGGAGTCGGTTACAAACATATGTCCAAGGGTTGGTGGTTTGTAGGATCATCAGGTTAAAACACACACACGAGTCTCGAGTCCCGTAAGTTGGTGATTTAACGTAGACATGCTAGTTATCGAATAATAAATATTTTATTACCATTATATAACATGCCAATATGTGTTTACGTGAATATATGTGTTAGCATAGCAAACGACCCTATGGAGGCTACTAGATTAGCTAGTGGTGTGATAGGGAGGCTACTAGCTTAGCTAGTGGTGTGCATCAAGAGGCTACTAGCTTGGCTAGTAGTGTGTATCTAGAGGCCACTAGCTAACTAGTGGTGTGTTTCAGGGGCGACTAGCTAGTCGCCCCTGGGAGCCAGACGACTAGCAGCGGTTATAAATACTATATTTGACTTGTTAAACATTATTTGTGCAACCCTAACTCGCCCCAAACCTCTGTCACACCATCCTTCACCTTTGACACCTGTTTTTACCTTAAATCTACCATTTCCAAGATTAAAACATCATTTCCAAGCAAGATCTATGGTGCATTATTCATCCTAAACCTTTGTTAAGTTGTTATTTTGAACCCTAAAGGTCTAAACCTGCTTTTAATGTATTTCTATCTTTTAAAACCTTTGAAAAACAATTTCTAACCAGATCTAAACATTCAAATGGTTTTTTGATAAAAATACAAGCTTGAAATGGTTTTGAAGATCTAAAACATGGGGATTCTTGTGTGTTGGTTATGTTAATGATTTAGGGAAGTTGTTAGGGTGATTATCTAAGGTTTTGATGATTGTTTGACGTGTTTTGTGGTTGTTGTGAGTTTTCTCCCGTTTGAGGATTTCAGAAGGATTTAGGATGTGATATGATGATTTGATGATTGAAAGGTTCATTCTAGAATGATGTAACAACAACTTGACGATGACTGGAATGTGTTTGTGTGGTTAAATCTAATTATTTGCCATTTAGGGTAATATTTTCATGCAATGATGTGACATAACCATAATATTAGCCATTTTGGGAAATGCTTGCAATTAACATGATAAACGGATGATAAATTGGGGATCTTTGATAGGGTTGGGTTGTTTGATGATTGTAGATTGATATTGGGTGTTTCTACATGTTTCGGATCTGATTTGAAGGTTTTTGCACGCAAAAAGAGCCAACAGCCACCAAGCAAGCGACTAGCTACGCTAGTCGTGTGCCTGAGGGGCGACTAGCCAAGCTAGTCGCCTGTTTTGATGCCAGTCGTGTGTTTTGATGCCATAAGTGTGTTTTGGAACCCTGTAAGTTGTTTTGATACCTAGTAACATATTGTAAGCCTCGTGGCATGTCTAGGAACCTTGTAACATGCGTTATGACTCAAACGTGCATTATGTGAACTATATGTTATGTTTTGTGAACGGTTATTCGTATAAGGTGCGTATCTATACACGATTACTTGTTTACTCGTATTTAACTAACACGGGGATATTGGTTCACCAACGGGATGTCGAGTATTGTCTTGTGTGGTCGTGTCAAACATTAAACACTTTTACAAACATTCAAAGTCAAGGTCTTGGACACTAAGGGTTATCATACAAACGTATCATTGGTTAAACACTTATAGGCTATCCATGGTAGGTTTCCAGTAGTCGGGACTACCATAACACGCCTGGTTTATTACTTACTTGAAGACGCAACCAAATATGAGTTTCACTACCCCACTTTTACTGCTTTACTTTCGGGGGAGAAACATGATACGATACTTTAAACTTTTGGATTTCATAAACACTAACATGTTACTTGTACACTGGTAATTCTTACAATTATTCAATTGTTAAATGGGGGTGTTAGCGGGGGATAAGGTAATCATACGGGCAAACCGAAGTGCAAACCAAGGGCAAACCGCAGGGCAAACTGTAGGCCAAACCATGGGATACTCGCAGTAGTTGGAACACTTGAGTAATGAATAAAACGTCCATTTGGGTTATCTTTCCTCATATTAATGTGTTATAAGAATCCGATTTTTCTGAAAGTTGTCCAACGTTAAAACGTGTGAACTCACTAGCATTATATGTTGATGTACTTTAGCATGTTTTCTCAGGTCGCTAAGGTAGAAAGTCAAGGATTGGGATGCACGGAGTCGTACTGCATTCTAATGTTTATATTTCGTTGCATAAACTTTGTCTTGGTTTACTTTTAAAAAATAACATGAGTTGGATTTTGAGTTGTAGCTTTTCAGACTAGTTTTGGTTGTAAACGTTTTACGCTTCTGCTAAATTTTAAATTGTGTGGTTGTTTTCAACGTATCATTTTCTCATATAGTTGTCATTTATTGTGATTGTTGACTTGGATCCTGGTGTGTCACGCGCCTCACGGCAACACCCCGCACATGGAATTTATGGGTGTGACATTAATTGCAGGTATTTGGAAGCAAGAAGCAAAAAGGAGTGGAAACTGGCACAAGGGGAAGAAGATTTAAGACTGCAGCAGAGAGTGCACGATCGTGCTCTGGCCGTGCACGACCGTGCTCCTGCCCAAAGTCAACCAGTCAACATTTTCAATCCATCCTGATGAAGAAGTCAAAGGGAAAGGGCGTGCTCACCCTTGTGCTAGGTCGTGCTTGCCAATGCGTGCACAAAAAGGCTCTAAAAAACCAAAACTGACATGCAGTTGTGCCATCTAACCTAAGCAGTTAATGCGGAAAATAACGGTTATCGGTCAAGGACCGATATTTGATATATCGGTTTTCGCGGTGAGATATCGGTGGGATATCAGTAGTTTTATAATGTGTGTGTGTGTATATATACACACATTAGTTAATTAACATTAACAATTAACAATTTATTAAATTAACAATTAACATTAATTCACATTAACATCGATGTTATCTCCGTCAATTGAATTGATTAAAGGCCATTACATATATCATTGTACTATCATCTACATCATTATATTATATTATATTATATTTTGATATTGATAATAAAATAATATATTGATAATAATTAGCTGTAAAAGGAGATAGCAAACACGTATTTCCCTTTACCCATGCTTTGTTGTACACCTTGTGCTCTTCCTGCCACATTTCATTTAAACTTAAATAATAATAATAAATAGGAGACCTCAACATTCAATTCAAATCTCCATTAAAAGAATTGAACTTAACTGCTGAAATAAGGACTCTTGCTGCTGATCTGAGGCTGATTGCTGTGTAGAAGAGTCCAAAAAGAATACATAGAATGAGATCTCAGTCATTCGACCGATATTAAAAACCTCTATCTTGGCCGATATATCGGTCATCTCGGTTGATATTATCGGCTCCGAGATTATTACCGAGATTTCTGACCGATATACTCCTAACCCACCGATAACCGAGATTCCACCAAGATACCACCGAGATTGACTGCTTAGCATGTAACTGAGCATGGGTGTGCTCATCATTGAGCACGGGCGTGCTTGAGACAAAACCTGCTTAGAAGGACTTCCAGTACCAACGGACAATACCTGAATTTTGAGCACGGGCGTGCAGGCGTTGGCAACTCTATAAAAGGAGACCACCACTCTTCATTTTGGCATCCCATTCCACCTGATTCTCTCCCACATTTTTGGTATCTTAGGGTCTTGTGAGTGACCTTTGGAGCTTGGGATCACTCCATAAACACTTAGGAAGAGTGAGCTTTGAGAGAAACCACATAAAATCATCCAAAAACTTTATAAATCCTCTAGCAACCCTCACCATGATTTCATATCAAAACCAACTTAGTGAGCTTGTTGTAATGCCATCTCTTGGCTAGGATTGTAGAGTGTTGCTAGGGTGAAGACTATCTTGATATGGATTATATAGTTTATGTTTATTATTGAGTGATGTTTTGTGTTCTCAATAATTCTTTCTACTCTATATTTGTTTGACGAGTTAACTAATCAATCAACTAGTATTTAGTCTTATGGGTGTTTTGATAGGAAGTGGATGGACTTATGAGTGTACCCATGGCGTGTAAAAACCCGCTCACATGTAAGCTAACCTAATTCCATGTGTAGAGATTAGCCCGTTTGTGTTTGGAAACATTCACACTTTGTGGCTTAATCCTCGACTATCAAAATCTCACTTAGGTTCGGAACGGTCTT
The DNA here is from genome assembly GCA_030844895.1 of Ambrosia x helenae. Taxonomy (NCBI): domain Eukaryota; kingdom Viridiplantae; phylum Streptophyta; class Magnoliopsida; order Asterales; family Asteraceae; genus Ambrosia; species Ambrosia x helenae. Next base: position 52,531,794 of record CM061224.1, read on the forward strand.
TATACTTGGTCTAGTGATAAGCCAAGAATTGGTTGTGCGACTTAGCTTCATAGTCTATGTGTTAGCTTTGGCACAAACCAGGAATTGGTGAACCCGTGTTGGAAGCGAACGATATATATTTTCTTCCATTACTATATTGCCGCATAATTAGTAATAGGCCAATCACTTTTTGAAATGTTAATTAATTCAAGTAGGGGATGAGCGTATGCAGGATGCTGCCACACCTCTATGATGTCAAGTGGTAGCTTGTCCGGCCGTGCTTCGGCCACCGGCAAGTTATTCATAAAAGATTAGAGTCGTTAGATGTCAATATCGCAACATTGGGAGGTGGGTTCTTCGGGGTTGGGTATACAAAGTCTCGGGAGATCCTCCCCTCACTATTGAGAGGTGCACTTACCGGGGTAGGGAGACCCTCATAATAACAAATGAGAACACAAATCGTTTATAAAGTTAATGCGGTAATGCGCATCTTCGACACATCATTCAATTAAACGTTTATTGTTAATCTATACCAAAACAAGATGGATCCCTAAGCAACACTTTTATTTGGACATTGGTTATCTTCTCGGTCACTTTCATTATCTCTCACTTTTATTTATCTCTAGTTTTATTGTGACACCCGGCACGTTTAGGTTAACATTTTATAAAACACATAAGTCTACCTTAGCGAAAAACGTTTTCAAACATACTTAACTAGGTCAGTTGAGTCGTTATAATGGTTCCGGGAATCATCGGGAGTCGTTACAATGATCCACGGGATCATTGGGAGTCGGTCCATAAGCATGTGTACAAGGATTGGCGATTTGTAGAATCGTCGGGTTTAACGCGCACACGTAAATCTTGAGTCCGGGAATTGTTGAACGGATGGGAACGTGTTAGTTATCATGCATTATGTGCTTACAATCATTATATGACTTGCCGGTATGTGAATACGTGTTTATATGTGTTAATAGGTGATTACGCGTAATTGCATGACATTATAGGTGATTACGCGTAATTGCATGACATTATAGGTGATTACGCGTAATTGCATGACATTATAGGTGATTACGCGTAATTGCATGACATTATAGGTGATTACGCATAATTGCCAATAGGTATAGGCGATTAGAGCCTAATCGCTAGTAGGTATAGGCGATTAGAGCCTAATCGCTAGTAGGTATAGGCGATTACACATTCTAATCGCCTATACTGCACTGTAATCGCCTGACGCGTACTAAAGGACTAGAAACGCATATAAATAACCCCTTATGTTTTAAAACATCATTTGTGAAACCCTAATACACCCCAAAGCCACCCCACACCTTATTCAACCTCTGCAACACGTTTTTGATCAAGAAATCACATTTCCAAGCTATACACCTCATAATCTTACAATTTCAAGGTGTGTTCTTCATCCCAAACCCTTGTAATGATATTGTTTTGATCCCTAAAGGTCCAGACCTGATTTCTAAACATTTGTGTCTTTGAAAACTCATTAAAATCAGTTTCTAAACAAACCCAAACCTCTATGCTTGTTATATGTGATGTATTCATGCAAGATAGGATTTTTATCATTTAAACATGGTTGTTCTTGTATTATTAATATGTTTCTGACCTAACTGAGTTGATATGATGTTAACTTAGGAGTTTGAAGGTTCATTGATGTGTATTATTGATATTAGGCGTTTTGACCCGTTTGAATGATCATGGAGGATATATGATGATTGGTTGTGTTTTATTGATTGTTTAAGGTTAGGGTTTACTCTATGATGATGCTAGAATAGTAGGATATTGTCGGACAATGTAATTATGTGATGAAATCTGGATATTTGCTATTTAGGGTAAGTTTTGCTTGTTGATGTGATGTTTACATGCTAGTTATGCTATTTTAGGAAAACGCTTGCATTCGGGACGGCTATGATGATGATAAATTGGGGGGTTTTTGCTTGAAATGGGTTGGTTAAAGTTTAGATTTGATATTAGGTGATTTTACATGTTTCGGATCTGATTTGGAGGGTTTAACGCGCGAAAACACGTCATGAACCTGCAACAGGTGATTGGGAGCTGCAATCGCCTGCTGCAGGGGTGATTAGCCACCTAATCGCCTGATGTATCAGGTGATTAGCCTTCTACTCGCCTGTTGACTCCTTCTAATTACCGGTTGACTTTTCCTAATTGCATGTTTGATTCCTAATCACGTGTACTGTTGTCATATGTGCGTTTTAACATCCCGAAACACGGTTTAACACCTAGGAACATGTTAGGAACCCCGTAACATGTCTAATAACTTGGTAACACGTGTTTGGACTTGTTTATGCGTTAATTGGGCGTTATGCTAGATGGGGTGAATGTTTGCGCATGCTAAGCGTTTAATTGCATATGTTGCATGATATCTTGTATGTGGCTAACACGTGGGATGTCGGGTCACCAATGGGATGTTGGATTTTGTCTGGTTTGGTCGGTTTAACGTTTAAACATGTTTTCAACATACACGGTCACAGTCTGGACAATTTGGGGACTGATTAGCCTTCGGGTTAGTAGTCATAACACTTATGTAAACTCATTGATAGGTCGCCACTAGTAGGGACTATTACACATGTATCGGATTTCTATTTTACTGAGGACACACTCTAAGGTGAGTTTCACGGCCCCACTCTTTTACTGGTTTTACATTTTTCGGGGAGAAAACATGTTGTGTTCTTTAATCGTGTGTCAAATGTGTTTTCAATAAAGGCCTGTCCACTATGTTTTTGGGTATTCATGTATTCACTACGTTTTGGGAGTATTCATTACGTTTTGGGAGTATTCATTATGTTTGGGAGTGTTCATTACGTTTGGGAGTATTCATTTCGTTTGGGAGTATTCATTTGTGTTCAAGGTATTCATTTATGTTCAGCATTATATGGCCTATGTTGTGGCAGTTCGTTAGCCGCGATGCGGTAGTTCGTTAGCCGCGATGCGGTAGTTCATTAACCACTATGTGGTAGTTCGTTAGTTATGATATAGTAGTTCGTTGACCATCGGATGGTAGTTCGTTAGCTATGATATAGTAGTTCGTTGACCATGGGATGGTAGTTCGTTAGCTATGATATAGTAGTTCGTTGACCATGGGATGGTAGTTCGTTAGCTGTGATATAGTAGTTCGTTGATCATGGGATGGTAGTTCGTTAATCGCGGTGGGCGATAGTTCGTTTGGGAGGTTCGTTATGGAGTTCAAACGTTAAACGAGTGTTTTCATCTGTCGGTTGTATCATGATAGTCTTTCAAAAGCTCATGAAACGTTTTTGCTTAAAAACCTGTGAACTCACCGGCATTATTTGCTGACGTTCTTTAGATTGTTTTTCTCAGGTCGCTAAGGTAGCAGCTATCGGTAGGCGCACAGAGTCTCACGGTGTCTAGGAATCATATGCATGTTCTGTTAAACATTTCAGACCTTGAGTTTTACTTTTGAGTTGCAATAATACATTTTGCTTCCGCTGTGTTAGAACGGTTTTGAAAACTTAATGGCCAATTTACGTTGTTTTCATATCATTTAGTTATCGTTTATTGTGACCGTTGACTTGGATCCTGGTGTGTCACACGCCTCGCGGTAAAACCTCGCATGTGGAAATTTGAGGGTGTGACAGATTGGTATCAGAGCCAATGGTTATAGTGAACTAGGACTGCATGTAGAGTCCAGTCTATAGCTGAGTATCACACACGTTAGACGGTCACACATAGTTACGAGTCGTGTCATTTAGTAAACATGCTAATCTTGTCGGGGTGTCGGTATCCTCATCACACAGTATCGTATTATCTATCTTTGGACTATTTCTACACTTATTCTATCTTTTTCTTCGGGTTTGAAGATGAAGGGGCTTATCGCTTATACTTGGCAGTAGTGTACATTGGAGTGGCTTCGGCACATTCTTGAGATTTTTCCGGGATTTGGATATCTCCCCTCTATGCTCTAATGTACATACTTGCCTACACACACACACTATCCTGCACTAGTACTTGTCATAGTACCCCCTAAGTGATTGTTCACTTTGGGGACCCTCGTGCGATAACGGTTTCTTTTAGGAATGTGGGTGTCGGATGATTGGAAGTTCTAGCTAGGAGCACGCCTAGAGGACCATGTAGAGCGCTTTGTTATTTCGGGTGCACACGAAATCATAAATCGAAATGCATGAAAATCTTGGTGGACTTCAAATTCGGACAGATGATCATGCTGGAACCCCGTTCTAAATTCGTTTGGTCACTAGTAGTTTGATCTAGTAGTGATGTTGAGTATCTTGTTTATGTTTTGTCAGAATATGTCTGGTAGTCCTGGTGGACGTACTGGGGATGCAGTGGTGGCGGCGGGGGCCACACGGGCAGTGGACGAGGTGGTGGGAACATTACCATGACTCAGGCAGATTTGGAGCACTTGTTGCAGCAGTAGTTGAACGTTGCGTTGGCTGCTTTTCAAGCTGCTCAGCAGACCCTGGGAAATACTAATCAGGTGCAGTCTGGGTGCACCAACAAGAAGTTCATGGAAAGTAAGCCCCATTACTTCAATGGGACTGAAGGGGCAGTGGGACTGCTCCGGTGGTTGGGGAAGATCGAGTCAGTGTTCGCTATGTGCAACTGTCCTGACGCTGATCGCGTCAAGTATGCTTCTGCTACTCTGGAGGGACATGCGTTGACCTGGTGGAACTCTACCACTGCTAACCTTGGCCTGGGTAAGGCCAATACTATGCCGTGGTCCGAGTTTGTTCAGATGTTGCGAGCGGAGTATTGCCCGAGGGACGAGATTATGAAGTTGGAACATGAATTTTGGAATCTGAAGATGGCTGGGTCCGAGATCGAGGAGTTCACTGCTAGGCACAACGAGTTGGCTGTTATGTGTCCCAGTTTGGCTACACCGGAGTACCGGAGGATTGAGCACTACGTTTCCGGATTAGTGCCAGAGATTGCTGGGCTTGTTTCCGCTGCTGACCACACTACTATGTTGGCCACTGTTCGGGCAGCTCACAAACTGACTAACATGAAGGTGGCTGAGGGTGTCTTACCTCCTAGGGGTGCTGCCGTGAAGACCCTATGGATAACAAGCGAAAGTGGGATGATACTGGGAAGAGTGCGAGTTCGGGTCAACCGCAGCAGCGGGTGAGGAAGACTGAGGCTTTGGGATCTTCTTCGGGTCAGAGGCAAGACGGTACACGGGGAAACTGTCGGAGTACAATCAATGTGGGTTCCATCATTATGGCAGCTATGAGAAGTTTCGTTGCAACCATTGTAAGCGTATGGGCCATGTTGCTAGAAACTGCAGTGTCAATCTCCAGACAGTTCCAGGTCAAGCGATTATCCCTGCTCCTGTTCCTCAGGGAAACCAAGGGTGTTATAACTGTGGGGAGTTGGGGCATCTCAAGCGTAATTGCCCGAAATTGAATCAGGTCGAGGCAAGGGCTGCAGGCGGTGGTGGAAACAACGAGGGTGGCGGTCGGGCTACTCGTGCTCATGCTTACGTCATTGGTGCTAGGGAGAACATGGAGGATCCTGATACTGTTACTGGTGGGTATTCTTTTCTTGATTCTCGTTATACTTGTATTCATTCTCATTCACATTGTTTAGCGATTCGTATTCGTTGTGTGCATTCAGTTTGGTATTTGGTCATCGTTTTGCATTCATGGGTCTGATGTGGGTCCTTTACAGATGCTACTTGGACGGTACCGGTCTATCATTTATACCGATCACAGTAGTCTCTAGTAGGCCTTCGATCAGGAGGATTCATTGTTTTGTATTCACTTTGGGGAGGGCGGTTCCCCGGCATAGAGTATCTGTTGATATTATCTTTCGTTCGTGGTAATCATTTCGTTTGCGTTCTGGGAAACGTTACTTAGGTTAGGTCGACACTCATTACTGTTGAAGAGTGAATCTCGGGGCGAGATTCCTTTCAACAAGGGGATGATGTGACGACCGGGAAAAATTTTCTTTTTATCGCTTCGTTCTCTTTGACTTTGGGAAATTTTCGGGACGAAAATTCTTTCAACAGAGGGATGATGTGACACCCGGCACGTTTAGGTTAACATTTTATAAAACACATAAGTCTACCTTAGCGAAAAACGTTTTCAAACATACTTAACTAGGTCAGTTGAGTCGTTATGATGGTTCCGGGAATCATCGGGAGTCGTTACAATGATCCACGGGATCAGTGGGAGTCGGTCCATAACCATGTGTACAAGGATTGGCGATTTGTAGAATCGCCGGGTTTAACGCGCACACGTAAATCTCGAGTCCCGGGAATTGGTGAACGGATGGGAACGTGTTAGTTATCATGCATTATGTGCTTAAAATCATTATATGACTTGCCGGTATGTGAATACGTGTATATATGTGTTAATAGGTGATTACGCGTAATTGCATGACATTATAGGTGATTACGCGTAATTTCATGACATTATAGGTGATTACGCGTAATTGCATGACATTATAGGTGATTACGCGTAATTGCATGACATTATAGGTGATTACGCCTAATTGCATGACATTATAGGTGATTACACGTAATTGCCAATAGGTATAAGCGATTAGAGCCTAATCGCTAGTAGGTATAGGCGATTACACATTCTAATCGCCTATACTGCACTGTAATGGCCTGACACGTACTAAACGACTAGAAACACCTATAAATACCCCCCTTATGTTTTAAAACATCATTTGTGAAACCCTAATACACCCCAAAGCCACCCCACACCTTATTCAACCTCTGCAACACCTTTTTGATCAAGAAATCACATTTCCAAGCTTTACATCTCATAATCTTACAATTTCAAGGTGTGTTCTTCATCCCAAACCCTTGTAATGACATTGTGTTGATCCCTAAAGGTCCAGACCTGATTTCTAAACATTTGTGTCTTTGAAAACTCATTAAAATCAGTTTCTAAACAAACCCAAACCTCTATGCTTGTTATATGTGATGAATTCATGCAAGATAGGATTTTTATCATTTAAACATGGTTGTTCTTGTATTATTAATATGTTTCTGACCTAAATGAGTTGATATGATGTTAACCTAAGAGTTTGAAGGTTCATTAATGCGTATTATTGATATTAGGCGTTTTGACCCGTTTGAATGATCATGGAGGATTTATGATGAGATGTTGTGTTTTATTGATTGTTTGAGGTTAGGGTTTACTTTAGGATGATGCTAGAACAGTAGGATATTGTCGGACAATGTAATTATGTGATGAAATCTGGATATTTGCTATTTAGGGTAAGTTTTGCATGTTGATGTGATGTTTACATGCTAGTCATGCTATTTTGGGAAAACGCTTGCATTCGGGACGGCTAGGATGATGATAAATTGGGGGGTTTTTGCTTGAAATGGGTTGGTTAATAGTTTAGGTTTGATATTGGGTGATTTTACTTGTTTCGGATCTGATTTGGAGGGTTTAACGCGTGAAAACACGTCTTGAACCTGCAACAGTCGATTGGGAGCTGCAATCGCGTGCTGCAGGGGCGATTAGCCACCTAATCGCTTGATGTATCAGGCGATTAGCCTTCTACTCGCCTGTTGACTCCTTCTAATCACCAGTTGACTTTTCCTAATTGCATGTTTAATTCCTAATCATGTGTACTACTGTCATATGTGCGTTTTAACATCCCGAAACACGGTTTGACACCTAGGAACATGTTAGGAACCCCGTAACATGTCTAATAACTTGGTAACACGTGTTTGGACTTGCTAAGCGTTTAATTGCATATATTGCATGATATCTTGTATGTGGCTAACACGTGGGATGTCGGGTCACCAATGGGATGTCGGGTTTTGTCTGGTTTGATCGGTTTAACATTTAAACATGTTTTTAACATACACGGTTACGGTTTGGACAATTTGGGGATTGATTAGCCTTCGGGTTAGTAGTCATCACACTTATGTAAACTCATTGATAGGTTGCCAGTAGTAGGGACTATTACACACGTATCGGATTTCTATTTTACTGAGGACGCATTCTAAGGTAAGTTTCACGGCCCCACTCATTTACTGGTTTTACATTTTTCGGGGGAGAAAACATGCTGTGTTCTTTAAACGTGTGTCAAATGTGTTTTCATAAAAGGCGTGTCCACTATGTTTTCGGGTATTCATGTATTCACTACATTTTGGGACTATTCATTACGTTTTGGGAGTATTCATTACGTTTGGGAGTATTCATTATGTTTGGGAGTATTCATTTCGTTTGAGAGTATACATTTGGGTTCAAGGTATTCATTTATGTTCAACATTATATGGCCTATGTTGTGGCAGTTCGTTAGCCACGATGCGGTAGTTCGTTAACCACTATGGTGTAGTTCGTTAGCTATGATATAGTAGTTTCGTTGACCATGGGATGGTAGTTCGTTAGCTATGATATAGTAGTTCGTTGACCATGGGATGGTAGTTCGTTAGCTATGATATAGTAGTTCGTTGACCATGGGATGGTAGTTCGTTAACCGCGGTGGGCGATAGTTCGTGTCACACCCTCAAATTTCCACCTGCGGAGTTCTACCGCGAGGCGTGTGACATACCAGGATCCAAGTCAACGGTCACAATAAACGACGTCTAAATGTAAAAACATACGTAAACAAAACCATGCATAAGTTTAAAACCAACATTCAATAGTGCGGAAGCATTTTAAAGTTTACAAAAGTCATGCCTAAATAAACATAAGTTCAAAAGTTCATAATCCCAAAACGTGCAGATGAAACCCTAGACACGAGACGACTCCAGTACGACCACGTGCGCCTATCCATATGCTGCTACCTTAGCGACCTGAGAAAACATGCTAAAAGAGTCAACATATAATGCTGGTGAGTTCACAGGTTTTAATTAAACGTTTACAGTGATCCTTCAAAAATGTTACCATCACAATTACTACTATGCTTGTGAGAACGCCAAACCAGGCGCAGAATGAGATACTCATACGGGTGAAACCATTACTGACTAAGCCGTGTGTTACCCTTAGTTCCTATGGGCTACCGTCATCGCCGGTAGACCTTGTTTTGTTAGAGACAATATGCACCCGCCCGGTCCAACCGTCGAGTGGGGTTTGTCAGTTCCCAATAGCGCTATCCATATTTCCCCGCCATATACCCATGTTAGTGGTTTCAAGGGATTTTCGATGAACCGTATAGTAAGATAAGTAAGCCATAGTATAACGTGATAACAAGTCATAAGTCATAAGAGTTTAACAAGTCATAAGTCATAAAAGAGTTTGTAAGCATGTTTCTCACCCCGAAAGTAAAAACTGTAAAATGTGGGGCCGTGAACTCACCTTAGATAACGTTCCTCGAATATGTGTAAAGATGTTTAGCCCGTGACAATCCCTCTACCGAAGATCTATCAAAATGTTCACATAAGTATTCCGACTAATAACCATAAGGTTATCTAGTCCCCGATTGTCCAGATCATAACCAAGTATGTTTTAAAACGTGTTTAAATGTTTAACCGACACACTAGACCGACCCGACATCCCGTTGGTGACCCATTACCCTAACTAATCAAGTACACATAGGTTACATGCAAGGTTCAAGCATAAAACACTTAGTTTGTATAAAAATCTCATTTTTGTTAACACAGGGTCGAATGTAGTTGTAAGTGGTCGAAGGTGACTTGAACTGGTCGAATGTGGGTTCGAACTTCCACCTTCGCCCCTTTTTCTTCCACCTTCGCCCCCTTGTGGTACCTTCGCCCCTTTTTCTTCCAGGTTCGACCCCTGGATTCCACCTTCGCCCGTTCGACTGGCCGAAGGTGTTCCAGGTTCGACCCTGTTGTGTTGTTTACTCAAAAACGCATCCAAAAACATCCGAAAACATCACGAAACATCATGAGTTACAGCAGTCAAGCATCATTAACATATTCCTACGAAACCCTACCAATTTTACCCCAAAATTTATCCGTTTTACAAGTTTCCTAAAATAGCAAATTATGGAGATGTCACATCATCATGCATGCAAATATTACCCAATTAGGAAACTTTCTGAAATCGATTAATAATCAGTTTATCATACTCGGATCATCATGAACAAGAAACCCCTATCATAACCTTATCATAATCATCCCAAAAACAACCCTAAATCTAACTAAAAACTCCTTTAATCATCAAAACACCATCAACAATCAAAGGTAACACGTTTCAATCATAACCCATCATTAATAACAGCCCTAGGTTGTTGTTATCTCATCTATATAACAAATAATCATCAAACAATGCTTAATACCACATAAACACATGTTAAATTGTATGAAAACTCATTGTTTATGAATAGGTTTTATTTAGAAAGATATTAGGAAGGTTTTTACCCATAAAACATGTTGATATCAGATCTGGACCCTTGGGGTTTAGATTAAAACAAGTCAAAATTGTTTAAAAAGGATTTGTAATGAAGAACACACCTTAGATTTTCACTTGTAATGATTTAGAGAGTTAGGTTATGAAAAACAAGCTCAAAAACTCCTTCCCCAATGATAATAGCTGATAGAGAGTGTTTGGAGGCGTTTAGGGTTTGTGAAATGGTGAAAAATGGCTAAGGATGGTATTTATACTGTCTGCACGTTCGCCCAGTTTAAGTGGTCGAATGTGGAATTTTTCCACGTTCGCCCCTTTTTAGTGGTCGAATGTGGAACTTTTCCACATTCGCCCACTTTGTTTCCACGTTCGCCCCTTTTTAGTGGTCGAATGTGGAACTTTTCCACATTCGCCCACTTTGTTTCTACGTTCGCCCATTTTTCAAACCCCATTTCCACATTCGCCCAAAAGTTCCACATTCAGGTCATCAGCACATTTTTAACACATGTTAACAGCACTTTTAACACATGTTAACCTTTTTCCAGTTTGTCGTGTTTAACGCATTCTAACACATCTTAACACATAAGCATGCATCCATAGTCTATACTTAGCATGTTTAGGCACGTATAATCATTCGTACATCATTTAAGCAAGTATAAGCATACAATCCACCACACGACCCATAATCTACACATATACTAAATTAATTCATGTAATGTCACCAACAACGGGACCCGGTACTAATGTATTCTCAAAACGACTCCCAATGATCCTCCAGATCATTGGACCCTGGACAATCCTAATCTGACCCGACTCAACTAACCCAGTTAAGTTTGCTTATAAACGTTTCTCGCTAAGGTAGACTTACTAGATTTTTAAAAAGTTAGTTACCGAAAGTTGCCGGGTGTCACATCATCCCCCTGTTGAAAGAATTTTCGTCCCGAAAATTTCCCAAAGTCGAGGAGGAAAAATAAATAAGAAGAAAAATTTTTTTCCGGGTCGTCACATCATCCCCCTGTTGAAAGGAATCTCGTCCCGAGATTCTTTCGGTTTCAACAGTAATGTGTGTCGACCTCGTGCCCAAGTAACGTTCCCCAAAATACGACAAGTGAAGGTCATGAATCAAACGTGACAGTAACAACCGGGAAACCACTTTCCCCAATGTGAGTATGAGACAAAAGACCCCCGATGAAAGCCTACTGGAGCCTACTATGATCGGTATAACTAATCCACTGGTACCGTCCAAGTAGCATCCCCAAAGGACCCTCATCAACCCAAAGAATGAGAAACAGCGACCAAACCACAAAGAAAACATCCGAAACACGAACGCACAACAATGCGGATAAAAGTATGACCAAAGCGTAACAAGAGATAAGAGAGAATACGTACGGGTAACAGTGTCTGGGTCCGCCTGGTTCTCCCTAGCACCAATCACATAAGCATGAGCACGAGTCCACCGGCCACCGCCGTCCTTGTCCCCGTCCTTCCCCGCAGTCTCTGTGCCCCCTTGAGTCAACTTGGGACAGCTTCGCTTGAAGTGCCCCGCTTCCCCACAATGGAAGCAACCCTGGTTCCCCTGTGAAGCAGGGGTAGTAACAGCAGCAGTCTGAGTCGTCCCGGAGAGGTTGACCCTACAATTCTTGGCAAGATGCCCCGTCTTCTGACAACGCTCACAGCGAAAGCTCTCACAAGTACCAAAATGATGAAACCCACAACGTCCACACTTAAGGCTTTTCCCAGCATAGCCCCCCTGTTTCTGGTCCGAGGCTGACCCAGAAGCCTCAGTCTTCTTCGCTGCCGGTTGTCGCTGAGTCCCCGATGAACCCTTATCCACGCTCTCCCACTTCCTCTTGTTCTCAGCCGGCGCCTTCACAGATGAGCCCCTAGGAGGCAAGACACCCTCAGCAATCTTCAAATTGGTCATCTTAGTAGCCGACCGCACAGCCTCTAACATGGTAGTAGGATCCCTAGCAGACACCAGTCCCGCAATCTCTGGCACCAAACCCGCAAGATACTGCTCTATCCTCCTATACTCTGGTGTAGACAAACCTGGACACATCACAGCTAGCTCGTTGTGCCTGATCGTGTACTCCTCCACCTCAGAACCAATCATCTTAAGATTCCCATATTCCTGTTCCAACCTCTTAATCTCCTCACGTGGGCAATACTCCTCCTTCAACCTACGCACAAAATCCGCCCAAAGCATGGCGTTGGCCTCCCCAAGACCAAGTGTCTGTGTGACGCAGTTCCACCACGTCAAGGCGGCTCCTACAAAAGTCCCCGAAGCAAACTTCACCCAATCCGCCGCTGGAGTCTCACATAAAGCAAATACCGACTCCGTCTTCTCCAACCACCTGAGTAACTCCACAGCTCCCTCCGTACCCTGGAAGCTGAGAGGCTGACAATCTTTAAACCGCTTATAGGCAACACCTGCCTGAACTGGAGGAGCAGCAGCACCCATGAAAGTCTGTTGGGCTGCCTGAAAAGCAGCTAGTGCAACGCCCAACTGTTGCTGCATCATCTCATTGAGCTCATCATACGTCATAGTAATGTTACCACCACCTCTACCCCCACCACGGCGTCCACCTCCGCCACCACGGCGTCCACCTGTACGTCCACCAGCGCGACCAGACATGTTCTGCCAGAACATGAGACGAGACACTCAGTACCACAAACAAACCAAGCTACGAGTGACCAAACGAACTCAGAATGCGGTTCCAGCATGACCATTAGTCCGAACACAAAGTCCACCAAGATTCTCATGCATTTCGATTTATGATTTCGTGTGCACCCGAAATAACAAATCGCTCTACATGGTCCCCTAGGCGTGCTCTGAGCTAGAACTTCAAGTCACCCGATACCCACATCCCAAAATGATATAACCAACTTAAAAGATCAATAAAGAAATCCCCTCGGCTGTAACCCCGAGAAGAAAATAAAGTGAGGCTAGGAATAACCAAGGATAAGGTAGGTAATGTGACACTGTGTGGTAAGGAGACCGACACCCCGACAAGGTTAGTATGTTTACCCAAAAGACATGACTCAAATGTATGTGACCGTCTAGTGTGTGTGACTCGGCTATAGTCTAGACTCTACATGCAGTCCTAGTTCACTATAACCTGGCTCTGATACCAATCTGTCACACCCTCAAATTTCCACCTGCGGAGTTCTACCGCGAGGCGTGTGACATACCAGGATCCAAGTCAACGGTCACAATAAACGACGTCTAAATGTAAAAACATACGTAAACAAAACCATGCATAAGTTTAAAACCAACATTCAATAGTGCGGAAGCATTTTAAAGTTTACAAAAGTCATGCATAAATAAACATAAGTTCAAAAGTTCATAATCCCAAAACGTGCAGATGAAACCCTAGACACGAGACGACTCCAGTACGACCACGTGCGCCTATCCATATGCTGCTACCTTAGCGACCTGAGAAAACATGCTAAAAGAGTCAACATATAATGCTGGTGAGTTCACAGGTTTTAATTAAACGTTTACAGTGATCCTTCAAAAATGTTACCATCACAATTACTACTATGCTTGTGAGAACGCCAAACCAGGCGCAGAATGAGATACTCATACGGGTGAAACCATTACTGACTAAGCCGTGTGTTACCCTTAGTTCCTATGGGCTACCGTCATCGCCGGTAGACCTTGTTTTGTTAGAGACAATATGCACCCGCCCGGTCCAACCGTCGAGTGGGGTTTGTCAGTTCCCAATAGCGCTATCCATATTTCCCCGCCATATACCCATGTTAGTGGTTTCAAGGGATTTTCGATGAACCGTATAGTAAGATAAGTAAGCCATAGTATAACGTGATAACAAGTCATAAGTCATAAGAGTTTAACAAGTCATAAGTCATAAAAGAGTTTGTAAGCATGTTTCTCACCCCGAAAGTAAAAACTGTAAAATGTGGGGCCGTGAACTCACCTTAGATAACGTTCCTCGAATATGTGTAAAGATGTTTAGCCCGTGACAATCCCTCTACCGAAGATCTATCAAAATGTTCACATAAGTATTCCGACTAATAACCATAAGGTTATCTAGTCCCGATTGTCCAGATCATAACCAAGTATGTTTTAAAACGTGTTTAAATGTTTAACCGACACACTAGACCGACCCGACATCCCGTTGGTGACCCATTACCCTAACTAATCAAGTACACATAGGTTACATGCAAGGTTCAAGCATAAAACACTTAGTTTGTATCAAAAATCTCATTTTTGTTAACACAGGGTCGAATGTAGTTGTAAGTGGTCGAAGGTGACTTGAACTGGTCGAATGTGGGTTCGAACTTCCACCTTCGCCCCTTTTTCTTCCACCTTCGCCCCCTTGTGGTACCTTCGCCCCTTTTTCTTCCAGGTTCGACCCTGGATTCCACCTTCGCCCGTTCGACTGGCCGAAGGTGTTCCAGGTTCGACCCTGTTGTGTTGTTTACTCAAAAACGCATCCAAAAACATCCGAAAACATCACGAAACATCATGAGTTACAGCAGTCAAGCATCATTAACATATTCCTACGAAACCCTACCAATTTTACCCCAAAATTTATCCGTTTTACAAGTTTCCTAAAATAGCAAATTATGGAGATGTCACATCATCATGCATGCAAATATTACCCAATTAGGAAACTTTCTGAAATCGATTAATAATCAGTTTATCATACTCGGATCATCATGAACAAGAAACCCCTATCATAACCTTATCATAATCATCCCAAAAACAACCCTAAATCTAACTAAAAACTCCTTTAATCATCAAAACACCATCAACAATCAAAGGTAACACGTTTCAATCATAATCCATCATTAATAACAGCCCTAGGTTGTTGTTATCTCATCTATATAACAAATAATCATCAAACAATGCTTAATACCACATAAACACATGTTAAATTGTATGAAAACTCATTGTTTATGAATAGGTTTTATTTAGAAAGATATTAGGAAGGTTTTTACCCATAAAACATGTTGATATCAGATCTGGACCCTTGGGGTTTAGATTAAAACAAGTCAAAATTGTTTAAAAAGGATTTGTAATGAAGAACACACCTTAGATTTTCACTTGTAATGATTTAGAGAGTTAGGTTATGAAAAACAAGCTCAAAAACTCCTTCCCCAATGATAATAGCTGATAGAGAGTGTTTGGAGGCGTTTAGGGTTTGTGAAATGGTGAAAAATGGCTAAGGATGGTATTTATACTGTCTGCACGTTCGCCCAGTTTAAGTGGTCGAATGTGGAATTTTTCCACGTTCGCCCCTTTTTAGTGGTCGAATGTGGAACTTTTCCACATTCGCCCACTTTGTTTCCACGTTCGCCCCTTTTTAGTGGTCGAATGTGGAACTTTTCCACATTCGCCCACTTTGTTTCTACGTTCGCCCATTTTTCAAACCCCATTTCCACATTCGCCCAAAAGTTCCACATTCAGGTCATCAGCACATTTTTAACACATGTTAACAGCACTTTTAACACATGTTAACCTTTTTCCAGTTTGTCGTGTTTAACGCATTCTAACACATCTTAACACATAAGCATGCATCCATAGTCTATACTTAGCATGTTTAGGCACGTATAATCATTCGTACATCATTTAAGCAAGTATAAGCATACAATCCACCACACGACCCATAATCTACACATATACTAAATTAATTCATGTAATGTCACCAACAACGGGACCCGGTACTAATGTATTCTCAAAACGACTCCCAATGATCCTCCAGATCATTGGACCCTGGACAATCCTAATCTGACCCGACTCAACTAACCCAGTTAAGTTTGCTTATAAACGTTTCTCGCTAAGGTAGACTTACTAGATTTTTAAAAGTTAGTTACCGAAAGTTGCCGGGTGTCACAGTTCGTTTGGGAGGTTCGTTATGGAGTTCAAACGTTTAACGAGTGTTTTTATCGGTCGGTTGTATCGTGATAGTCTTTCAAAAGCTCATGAAACATTTTTACTTAAAAACCTATGAACTCACCGGCATTATTTGCTGACGTTCTTTAGCATGTTTTTCTCAGGTCGCTAAGGTAGCAGCTTTCGGTAGGCGTACGGAGTCTCACGGCGTCTAGGAATCATATGCATGTTTTGTTAAACATTTCAGACCTTGAGTTTTACTTTTGAGTTGTAATAATACATTTTGCTTCCGCTGTGTTAGAACGGTTTTGAAAACTTAATGGGCAATTTACGTTGTTTTCATATCATTTAGTTGTCGTTTATTGTGACCGTTGACTTGGATCCCGGTGTGTCACGCGCCTCGCGGTAAAACCCCGCATGTGGAAATTTGAGGACACGCACATCACTCGTGAGTTCACAAGTTTAAATGTACGCAAAGTGAAGTTAGTGAAATTCGCGTGTGACCAATAAAAGCTAGCTAAGCCAATGATTACTGTGCCAACATGAGTCCCATAACCAAACCTCTTGACTGTTGTGCCTCGTGCATTGTACAGTAAAGACAACGTAAGAATCGTAGAAAACTAGCACTCCATTGTATGTAATGGGTTAGAGCGACTAACCAAGAGTGAGAGTATCAAACCCAATAGATCTATTTAAGTGTTCCATGGCTAACTGTTTAGCTAATGGTTTCAGTGTAATGTATGTACGAGGACTATTGAGCTCATGAATCGTTTGTCTCATGTTTCACATGGTAGTCATGATAGAATTCACTCTAAAAGAATTGTAACTTGAAATATGTAGCATGTTTTCCCCGCAAAGTATGAAAACAGTAAAAAGCCCGAATGACTAGAGTCCGAACGAAAGTGCCCTAGAATGTGAAGGACAACTTAAGTCTTTGTACTTGATTATTTACCATGCAAATTGTTCACACGATTTGTATATCTTTGGACCATATGTACATGGTGTTATTGTCCATACACGTGATGATTATTACATATCCTTGCTTATTCTTCTGAAAAGATTCATGGTTTTAACTCGTAGATCTTGAAAACTCTCGTTAGATCCGTTTGTTTATAGTTGTACTAATAACCATTTCTTGCCAAAACCTTGTTTATAAGTTACCATATGTCACCATATGATACCTCATGTTAACACATGTTAACACATGTTAAGGTTCTTATGTAGGAAGTAAGGTCAATATATGTTTTAGAGTTCTTGTGTTAAAAGGGTGGTTAACACATGTTTATCCATGTTAACATATGTTACATAAAAAAATAACATTTTGTATATGTATATGTTTGGAGTTCAAGTGTCGATTTTATAACTTATAATCGATACCATACACACACGCATGCACTCAGGTACATGTACATGGTCGTATATGTGTGTTTTTTCATGTATATGCATATGTATATAACATATATGTATACATATATGTGTGTGTGTGTATAAGGTGTAGAGATCAAAGTTTTGTAAGTTCTTATACCATAAAACTTAGTGTTTTAGTGTTCATGAGTTGTGTAGTCGGGTGAATGCATGTATCGAATAAGAATGATAGAATTGAAAAGAGTATAGGTTATTTTGGACATACAACAATAATGAACAGAAAATAATTGCAATGGTTGAGTCCTAGTCGATTTCTTCCAATCTACAACTTCCCAACACTTGAAAAAGGCTTGAAGTTGGCTGTTGGTGATGGCTTGCAATCGGCACAACTCGGGTGGGCGCTGTTGGGTTCGACCGAAGGCAAGGGGAAAGAAAGAAGTGTGTGTTTGTTAGTTTAGAGAGTTTAAATGAGTGTAGTGTGGATAAACATAGGCCATTCAGCCACTATATATAGCCGAGAGAGAGGTAGAGAGGTGTAGGAGAGGTTATTTGCTTTAGGAAGGTCAACCACCTTGAACTTGTTGGTGAAAAACTAATTGCAATTTCCATACAATTAGTTGACCTAGGGTCTAATTTTTGTGCATGTCTTCTCCTTGAGTCTTGTTAGCCAATTTTTGGGAAACAAGAATGAAGATTTGGGTAGTCAACAAGGTATGGGAAGATGGTGAGGATTGATCTTGAAGCTAAGTTGGTGGAAATTATGGATACATGTGTTTTGTAGTATTGTGTGTGTGTGTGTGTGTGTATAATATCTTGATTAATGTGTGTATACATATGCATGTATGTGTGTCGTGTGTGTGTATTTGTATTGTATGTTTGATGAAAGGTCCAAATCACTCATATATGAATGTATGTGATTGTATATATATGTATGTACACTTGTTTTGTTTACTTGTTACATTTACATACACAGACACATATGAATCACATTTTTACATATGGTTACATATATTGTCTTGAAATTTGATCAACACACGCATGTATATATCTATATGTCTCATATGGATGTATGTATACATATGATATTGTTTTGTTTTGATTATACACACACATAAATATATATATATATATATATATATATATATATATGATATGTTTATTCAAATCCATTAAATCTACACATATATAGAAATCGATTTGAACATGTATATATATATATATAGTGTTGTGCTTGTTGATTGGTAACACATATGTAAATGTGAAACAAGAACATAGTTTTGTTTTACATAAAATATCATGTATAAATCAATGTTTATACATACGCTTGTACTTGTGTAATAAATCATGTTTACATATGTGTCTAGTGGGAATTTGATCCATGATAAAAAAATTATGAAATAACATGTCGAATATTCATAAAATGTCTTATAGATACTTGGATTTTGTGTGGAATTGAATAGTTTCAAATTTTGATATTGTCACGTGTAATCTTATTTTGATGGTACGTAATAATTGGATATTCTGTTGCTCTATGTTGAGCATGTCATTGGCTTGATTGTTCATTGGTAATTGTTTCGGGTTAATCGGGTGTTGCATGCGTAAATGGACATTGTTGGAAAATGTTACGAATTCCTGAAATTGTTTGGGATTTGCTAGACTCGGGACGACATAGTTAATGTAATAATTCTAATGCACGGATAAAATGACATAGTTTTAAGGGGTGTGTACCGATCTTGATCTGAAAATTCGACGGGTGTCACAAAACTACTCCTGTAGTGCCATTTCTTGATTGAGAACCCAAGGTAGGAAAGCTCCTAACCTTGGAGAGGTTTTAGGTCAGCCCTAAGGCCTCCCATAGGACCCCAATGAGAACGCCCGTGCTTGCTGCTCCACATACGTTCTGTTGGTGCAGGGACAGTCTATACGATGTGCTGAGCACGACCGTGCACCCGGCCAAATGATGTTTTCTCTTCTCCCAAGTTGGCGGCTTTGTCTTTTAGTATGCAGGCCTTGTACTAAGGTGCATGACCGTGCTTGGTTGATCCCAGGCTGATTTTATCGTCATTTCTGCCTCAGGGAAGTTTTTACATATCCTTGGAACATGCTTCAAGTCTCGTATCTCCAGGAATCTCCGTTTCTTGTTCTTTTCACCCTAGAATTGCTTCGTTTCGGGTTGGAGCTCTATTTTCCTGATTAACACAAATAGGAATTATTAAGTAGCTTTTATTATCAATTTTAGCCCAATTACATCCTATTATGAGATTATTTATGCATGTTTAATACATGTAAATGTTGGCACATCAACCACTATTCGTGTAACACCTCAATCGATGATGGAAACATCAGGGTGCCACGTAGTGACGATTGTTCAATAGCTCAATGTACTAAAATCTCAATATGTTATATTACATCAAATTTGCATAACCACTTACAACATATAAACAAAATTACAACATGTATGAATTCCCAATTATTTTTCTAAGGCTTCAAGCATCCTATGTGTCCAAACTCTTGAAAATTCTTCAAGCAATAATGATCCTGGAACATATTAAGTTAAGACAGGGAGGTCAACTATAAATAGTTGGTGAGAATACATAGGTTTTTGAAAATAATAGTAAACAATAATTTTCATAGTAATCATAGTCAAAGATATTTCAACATGTACTTATGAGGATGAGTCAAACATGTAACAATGCGTCTTTGTACAATCAAACATTGTGTCGACTGAGACCTAACTCGCAAGTTAGTAAAAATGTAACTGTTTTCGATCATTCCTGAATTTATGCGGGGGGATGGGTTTGTCAGACCTATAGCGCTATAATCTAAACAAGTAGCGTGATCAATGTTAATGATTGTGTCGTGTCTTTTTGTTACATAAACAAGCAAGTCAAAATGATTCAAAAAGTTTCAACATACTGAGACTAAGTAATTACTATTGAGTCTAAAATGTTTAAACATGTTTCACCCCGAAAATGTAAAACCGTAAAAAAACGGGCTATGTAAACTCACCTTGGCAATACAAACCCTAAGAAAACCCTAACCCTTTAATCGATTTAACTACAATCTATAACACTAGGAAATCAAGGGTTATTATTCGGAGGTTAAAAACATAAATGAAAACATGATATAATTGGAGTTACAGGTTGCTAGCTTTCTAGAATTTGAAGTCAACCCAAAAGTCAAAACTTCGAGATTGTGTACGATGAAGAGAACGAGAGAAAATTGTGAAAGTGGGGATTTTTTTCCGCATCCTCAAAGCACAGAGATGGTATCAATTTATAGAGTTATTCGTTCATGGAATGTTTTGAATGTTTGACTTTGAATGGTCATGGACGCGTAAAAAATCACAGATATGGTATGATTTCGACGAAACCATGAGCTGGAAATGTGGGATTGATTGTGTCGGTAATAGGGTAATCAAAATTGTTTCCAAAATCGATCCAAGGCGCGCGAATTGATTTAAATTTTGTCTGTGGGTTTAGAATTCGGCTTGGATCTGCGAAATGGGACAAGGGATGGTCACAGGCACTTGGGCCGGGTGTTTTTGGACTGGGCCTGCTGGGTTTTAGATTTATACAAGGGGTTTGGTTTGTTTTGGGTTTAAGAGTTAGGTTGGGTTATTGTTTTAATGAGTATATAAAATAAACTTTGAACTTTATAAACTCTAATAATCTGAAAAATTATTGAATATTATTATTATTATAGAAAATATGGAGGGTCAAAGTGTATATATATATATATACACATATATGTAATTTATTAGAAAATTTTGAACTTATAAGAACTTGAAGATTATATATATTATATATATATATATATATATATATATATGGGTGAGGTTCTTGTACAATGTGCATTTTCTATACAAAGTATGAGAAGTCTATATAGGCATTGTGTTTTAAATTTTAGGCATGATGTTTTATATTCTTTTGGCATAGTATTATATAGAAAAACACAAAAGTTAACAATTTAAAACACTGATTAATGTATTCTTGACATGCAATCTAAAACACCATACGGAATAAAGTAATCAGTGTATTTTAAATTTAATGTCTATGTAAGGACAGAAAGGATTGAAGAAACCACTTTTGCAAACCTTATTCTAATTCATACTTCTGCCAAATTATTCTAAGTATAGAACTACTGAAGAAAGAAGACACAAGTACTGAAGAAGGATTCAACAAGTACTGAAGAAGATAGATTAGAAGTTCTGAAGTCAAACCAGACAAGTCTACTGAAGAACTACTGAAGACAAACTACTCATTAGTAGTTTGTCATTCATCAGCACTTGTAATAGAATCTTTCCACCGCCCTTATGTTTCAGTAGTTTAATTGTTTATTATTACTTTATCATGTTGTACAAGTTCCAAGACTACAGCCTGTTGTAGTATTGCTTTTGTGTAAAGTTTTGAACAAGTTGTATGTATCTGCTGGTCTATAAATAGATGGGTTCATCCCACTATTTTAGACATTGATTTTAATTGAAAACTGAAATCCTTCAAAGCTCTTACTTGTTATTTCCATTTCATTAGCTGAGAATCTATCTGCTTATTTATTGTCATTTACATTCAATACTTAGATTCTCATTAACTTGTCTTTAGTTTGCAAACATCCAGGGGAGTAATAACTCCTGTTGATAGTGAAACTTTATATACTTATTCCGCTGTGCAAAACTAATTAAACTTGCAAAACACATAAGTGTTCACAAGCAAGTAAACTGTTAAAGAGCATACTGATCCAACAGTCTAGCATATATTTGATTGTGTTTTAAATTGTTACGTATGGTGTTTTCTATATAATATAATGCAAAAGGAACAAAAAAATCATAGCCAAAATTTAAAACACAATGACTATATAGACTTCTCACGCTTTGTACGAAAAATGTCCTTTGTATAGGAACCTATACCTATACCTATATATATATATATATATATATATAAACAAAAATATTTTTGAAGTGATAAACTTAATAAATGGATAAATTGGAAATTATTTTTTTATTCAGAATTTTGGGTAAAATATACAATGTTATAATCTGCCTCGCCACAGTCGGCCGACATTCGTGCCACCCCGTCTTCGCCACTTCTTGCGCACTTGATTTTGCGTCCTAGTTTTGCTTGTGAGGAGAACATGAAGGTGTTTGTTTTCAAGTAATTCAATTTGTAGAGTGATAGAAAGGTGTTTCAGTTCTGGTGCTCGTATCTTGGATCAAGCGACTAGTTCGTCGAACCAATGCGTTGTAATATGGTTAGACACGTTTCTACGAAAAAAAATGTTTTCATCAAAACACAATATGGTTGGTTTTGTTCAATTTAGTTCGCATTGGATCTCTGGTGGGAAAAATAGACTAAGGATGTGACACCCGACAAACTCAGGTTAATACTTTTTACAAACATATAAGTGTACCTTAGCAAAACATTTATTTAACGTACTTAACTGGGTTAGTTGAGTCGGTTTGATTATTTAGGGAATCATCAGGAGTCGGTTTACACTTATGAAATGTCCATGGTTTAATGATTCGGGGAATCATTGGGGAAACACATACACACGAGTCTTGAGTCCTATTGTTGGTGAAATTACATGGCTGGGATAACTTATGAAGTATTGGATGTGCTATGAATGATTGGAAACTTGTGAATGCATGTTTATGTGATTTGGTGTGATAACATATGTTAAATCACAATTTGGGAGTTATAGGTTCAATTTGGGAAAATTGGATTTTCAATCATGACATCGAAGGAACGAATGAAAATAAAATGTTTTGGTTCGTACCCAAGCAAGTACGAATGGGAGCAGATTATAAATACATCTCGTTGCCTCATTTTCAACATTTCACAACCCTAACTCGCCCCCAAGTGCTCTCTCTCAACCTCAAACCTGTAGAAAGGAGTTTTTGCCCTTGTTTTTCGGATCCTAACGCTAAAACACATTCAATAACCAAATTAAGTGAAGATTCAAGGTGTGTTCATCATCTAAACCCTTTTAATGTAATTTCATACATTTTTGATAAACCCTAAGTGTCCAGATCTGATTCGAATGAGTTTTCATAAATAAAAACCCTCCTAACATCTTTCTAAACTAGATCTAATACTTAAATAATGAGTTTTCTTATAAAAACCCAAATGATAATGGTGTTGGATGATTGTTTTATGTGTTATCTATTTATGAAATGATGTGAAGATGATATATGAATGATTAATACCGATGTGGAACATGATTTATGAGTATGAAATGGATTGACTGACCTTTGGTGGATTTTACCCATTTTTGAGGGTTTTTATGTTAGATCTAGGGTTTGTTCATGAACATGATGATGATGATGATGATGATATGTTTAGAGACTCACTAAGATTATTGATTCTGTGCTTAATGGTCTGATAATGATGTGTTTTAATAGTTTCCATTTTTGGTAAAGTTTTCATGCAATTGATGTGACATTTCCATAATTTGCTATTTTAGGTAAAGTTATGATTTGCTATGTGAAATGGATGAATTATTGTGTGAAAAATGTGTAGTTACATGTTGGTAGGATAGATAAGGTTGACTGCTGTTATTTGTTGCATTTCATGAAGTTTTCGATCAGTTTTGAAGGGTTTTTGTTCGTCAAAATAGTGCAGCAAGCATTCAGGTCGAATGGGATTTTCATTCGTACCATCGTGTCACACCCCGCTAAGGCGGAAACACGGGGATGTGATTCGAAAGGTTTTCAAGCACAAGGTTTGAGCAACACATAAGATGTAATTTAAAATGATACCATCAAGTGATAAACATTGTCATACATAATTAAGTTAAACATAAAATTTTCTAGAAATCATTGTCTCAAATTCCGTAACACGACATGACCAACTTTATTAAAATCCAACCCGTGATGGTTCCACGATGTGCATGCTCAAACCTCTCTCCCAAGTCTCTGCTCCTCATGATCAATTACCTGAAAAACATGCACAAAATATTTGTCAATAATAATGTCAGTGAGTTCACATGTTTCAATGTACTATGTAAAGTGCTTGTGTAATTCATGTATGACCAATCATAGGCTAGCTAAGCGAATGTTCACTGTGCAAACCATGAGTCCCATAACCAAACCTTCCTGACTGTTGTGCCTCACACATTGTACACTAAAGACAATGTATGTATAGTAGAATACGATGGGTGGTTCAAGGAACAACCCTCTATATTGTTAAAACGCTTATATTTACCACATTTGATCATGATATTGCTTGGAATTGGGTGACTACGAGTACTTTGGTTGCAGGTGTGAAAAGGAGCTAAAAACGAAGAATTACGAGCTTTGGATCGGACCGGAACGGATCGGAACGAGGTGGAATGCAAGAAAGAAAGTTGAAGATTTTTAAGGGCTCCACCGTACCTTACGGTAGCCACCGTAAGGTACGGTGGCAACAGATGCTCAAAAAGCCACCGTTGTTCAGTCTCAAACCAGCGTAACATTTTTAACTTCCACCGTACCTTACAGTAGCCACCGTAAGGTACGGTGGCCTCTGCACCAACTTGTAACTCCTGCTATTAAACACAAATTTATGGTGTCTTTTGGGCATCTTCTCACTTGTGAACGTTTCTAAGCAACGTTTGGGCGATTTTGGCTGCAAGTAATCATTGGAGAACATTTCTAATCATTGGGTTTATGTTTGTAATTCTTACGAACAATTATTTGAAGATTATGATGATTCACCAAGCTATGTCAGGCTAAACATTTGGTGATCATTCGTGGTGAAGGTTTTTCTAAAACTCTTGTGTGTGTTTTTCTTACATTTCTAGAATAATAATTTGGTACTTTGCTTGATTATTATGGTGTATGAACAATTGCTTGTAGTGTGTTGATTAATTTACTAATTCTTAGTCTTTATCGTACGTTCTTGGTGTTGCTAACAATCGAGATATCACGGGAAGGATTGGGGGTTGGTTATTGATTAATTGGTCATCAGGAAACAACCTCGCGTTAATTTAATCCGAGTACTTTGTTCCCTTTTATCATAACAATTGCTTGTAGATGAGTTATGTCTATGTAACTCTTTCTAGTTGAAATTCACACAAGTGTTTAGAGAAACCGGATCCTTGAATGGTCATTATCTCATAATTTGAAGAAACGCTCTTAAGTTTAAATCGATAATTAGTCGTTATTTTAGTTCAACTCAAAACAACCAAAAATCTTAATCATTTACTTTTTGTTAAGTAGTTTAATTTTAGTTAAATAACAAAGCTAGAAATTACACATTTTCCACAAACTCCTTGTGTTCGATACCTTCTTGCCACTATTCAATAGTTGTAATTGGGAAATTTTACGTGTACCACAAGAAACACGTCAAATTTTGGCGCCATTGCCAGGGGAGTAGTGCGCAACGTGTGTTAATCTTTTAGTTTTGTTTTGTTATTTTCGGGTTTACACTGGTTGTGTTAGTGTGCAGGTACTTCAAGTGTATGCATACTAGAGGCTCTCACGAGTCATCACCACTTTTGTTTGATCCGGAGATTGAAAGGACATTGAGAAAGAACCGAGTTTTGATAAGAAGAAACAGAGTCATTGATTCACCTACTTCACCGTTTACACCAAGAAACATAATGCAAGATTCTCACTTACCAACAACGGGTCAAACGACCTCAACATTCATGCCTACTTCTTCACAACTTTCACCCAACACCACAATGCCTAACCTATCCACCAGTCCTGAAACACCAATCCATACCACCCAACCGAGTTCCACTCAAAGTGATCCAAACCTTACCTTTAATCCATCAAACACTATACCACCATTTTCCCATTTTTTCCCAACTACGGGTCAATCATCTTCTACTATCCCACAACCACAAGGACAAGGTTCAACAATTGTCCACACCATATCTACTTACCAACCACCTAACCAATCGGGTTTTTATTACTCATCTTTTCAAGGTGGCCAAAATTCTAGATTTCAAAGAGATGTGTATGATGATGGGTATGGTGATGAAGAGTTTAGTGGGTATAATGAAGAGGGGTATTATTATGGATGTGAAGGTGCATTTGTGGGATCTCAAGCTCAAACGGGTCAAGTAAGTCAACCACTTTTACCATTTCAAGACCCGGGAAGACTACCGGTTGGTGTGCAACATGTTAGACCGCAAGGATTGCACTTGCAACGTCCCACACCACTTAATCAAATGCGGCCTCCAAACATGCAAGCTCAACATCAAATGCCGATTCACCAACAACAACCACCTATGAATCAAAATCAACATCAACAACAATTTGCACCACAAGGTGCAATGCAAGGACAAATGGGTCAACCAAGAGCGCCATTGGGAGCACCTAGAAGACTTCATCGTGATGTTGTACGGGGAATTGAGGCGCATTTTTGGCCAATTATCACTAATAATCCATCACCAATAGTGATTCCTCAAAATGCAAATGGAAGAACTTTTGAAGTTAGAACAACCGCACTCCAAAGTCTACCAAAATTCAAGGGGCTAGCAATGGAAGAGCCTTATTTTCATTTGGAGACATATGATTCTATTTGCAACACTATTGGGGGACAAGGTTTTTCTGCAGATGATGTGAAGTTGGTTCTCTTCCAATTTTCATTGGAAGACAAGGCAAAAAGATGGTTTCACACTTTACCATCCGCATCTATTTTTACATGGGCCGATATGCAACAAATATTCTTGGATGAATTCTATAGTTCTCAAAAGACTAATGATGCAAGGAGAGGGTTGAGAAGCTTTCAACAACAATCGGGAGAGATGTTTCATGAAGCGTTCGAGAGGTTCAATATGATGTTAAGAAATTGTCCTCACCATGGGATTCAACTTTGGGAATTACTGAATGCTTTTCATGAAGGTTTGAGTTCGGAGGATGCTCGTAATTTGATGTCTATTACAAATGGTACTTTTGGTACAAATTATGAGCAAGATGATTGGGCATTTTTAGAGCAAACGGCGGTGACTTCCAAAAGAAAGGCTCAATCATCTAGACGAGCAAGGCATGTAATTCAAAGACCTCAAGTGCATGGGGTAGAAAGTGGTAATGTACAAAACTCAAATCAATTGTACAATATTTGTAACAATTGTCAAGAAATAGGCCACACGGCGGAGGTTTGTCAAGTGGTGGTAAATGAAGGAGAAACGGAGGAAGTGAATGCTATTCAAGGGGGTGGTAGAAATTATGACATGAATTCTAACACTTATCACCCCGGGTTACGAAATCATCCAAACTTTCGGTATGGAAATGCATCAAATCAATCCAATCCGAATTTTCAAGCTGCTCAAGGTAATTATGTGCCTCGTCAACAATACACTCAAGGAAATTATAGAGGTGGATACAACAGTGGATACCAAGGGCAAGCTCAAACTGGTCAAAGGAATTCGAGTCAAGATTCATCAAGCGGAAATGAAGTCATGGAGATGCTTCGAGCAATGCAACAAGACATGCAAAAGAGAAACCAACTTGATGAAGCTCGGATACAAAAGGATGAAGTTCGTGATAAAAGCATTCAAGCATTGACAACTCAAATGGGCCAACTAGCAACTGACGTGGCAGAATTGAAGAAAGGTAAAGGAAAGCTTCCTAGCAATACTCAGGTAAATCCGTCACATGGCTCGTCACGAGGTAATAATGTTAATGTTAATCAAGTGAGTGTTTTACGAAGTGGTAAAGAATTTAAAGCTGATTTGTCACCGGGTTTTGTCGAGGGGGTAGTTGAGGATGTTATGGGTGATGAAAGTGAAAATGATGAAGCTCCACCGATTTTACCAAAAGAAATAAATGTTAAAAAACCGAAAGCAAGTGAGAGTGAAAAAACTGAAAATGAGCCGAATCAAGTTCCATTTCCATCGGCTCTACTTGACCCGGGTAAGAAAAATTTTATTGCATCAAGAGGTCCCCAAAAAGAAGAAATGTGGGACATGTTTAAACAAGTAAAAATAAATCTTCCTTTACTTGACGCAATAAAACAAGTACCCGCCTATGCTAAATTTTTGAAAGAATTGTGCACGCAGAAGAGGCAACAAAAGAAAAAAATGCCTAAGCGGGTAAACGTTACCGGTCAAGTGAGTGCAGTTTTAAATGGGAAGCTTCCTCCTAAGTTCCAAGATCCGGGCACGCCATTAATAAATATTCAAGTT
This sequence comes from Ambrosia x helenae, assembly GCA_030844895.1. Lineage (NCBI taxonomy): Eukaryota > Viridiplantae > Streptophyta > Magnoliopsida > Asterales > Asteraceae > Ambrosia > Ambrosia x helenae. The sequence goes on from CM061224.1 coordinate 52,560,399, forward strand.
GGTAATTTTCAAATGGCAAAGGCATTGCTAGATCTTGGAGCCGGTGTGAGTATTTTACCGGGTGGGTTGTATGATCAATATGACTTTGGTCCATTAGCTAGGGTGGAGACAACAGTTGTTTTAGCCGATTTGTCTCATAAGTTACCCCGGGGGATGGTTCAAAATGTCATTGTTAAAATTGATGAATTTTAATACCCGGTTGATTTTTTGGTATTGGATTATTCTTCTGCAGATTCAAAACAACAACAAAATGTTATATTGGGTCGGCCATTTTTGAACACCGCGCATGCGGTAATTGATTGTAGATTTGGCACGGTTGATATGACATTTGGAAACCGAAAAATGCGTTTAAATGTTTTTACTAACAATACTAATGATTCCGGTGTGGAAGAATGTTTTATGGCAGATATCATTGAGGGATGCAATCCATATGAGTATGAGAAAGATGGAACGGAATTGTGTGCTTGTAATTTTTCTGAACAGGTACATGCTTTTGATTTGGAGATTGAAGAAGAAAAGCAAGATGTGTTGGCGTTGAAGGAGGGTCGACCACCATGGTCTCACCAGTTTGACAGTTTGCCGGTGGAAATTGATTCGGGCACCAAACCCTCGTTAGAAGTGGCACCAAAGTTGGAACTTAAAGATTTGCCAAGCCACTTGAAGTATGTGTTTTTAGGGGATAATGACACATTACCGGTCATTATTGTCTCTAATTTGGAGATGGCACAAGAGCTAGCGTTGATGGAAGTTTTGAGGGAAAATAAAGAAGCTATTGGGTGGACGATTGCCGATCTTAAAGGAATTAGTCCATCAATTGTCATGCACAAGATTATTACCACCGAGGATGCAAAACGCACAAGAGAAGCGCAAAGAAGGTTGAACCCGAACCTTAGGGAAGTGGTAAAGAAGGAGGTAATTAAGTGGTTGGATGCGGGAATTATCTATCCCATTTCGGATAGTGCTTGGGTAAGTCCTACTCAAGTGGTCCCTAAGAAGTCCGGTATTCAAGTAATTAAAGATGACAATGGTGAGCAAATTGCTACCCGACCCGTTACCGGGTGGCGGGTGTGCATTGATTACCGAAAGTTGAATGCCGCCACTTCTAAGGACCATTTCCCACTTCCATTTATTGACCAAATTATTGAAAAACTTTCGGGTCAAAAATATTATTGCTTTCTAGATGGGTATTCGGGGTATAACCAAATAGCAATACACCCGGATGACCAACACAAGACCACCTTCACCTGTCCATATGGTACTTTTGCCTTTAGGCGGATGCCATTTGGATTGTGTAACGCCCCGGCGACTTTTCAACGATGTATGATGAGTATCTTCTCGGACATGGTTGGAGAGTCGTTGGAAGTGTTTATGGACGATTTCTCAATATTTGGCACTGGTTTTGAATCTTGTCTCAACGAGTTGCAAAAAGTTTTAAAAAGATGCGTTGAGAAAAATTTAGTGCTTAGTTGGGAGAAAAGCCATTTCATGGTGCAAGAGGGAATTGTGTTAGGCCATGTAATTTCTGAGGGGGGTATGGAGGTGGACAAGGCAAAAATTCGGGTAATATCATCATTGCCACCACCGAAAAATGTGAAGGGGGTAAGATTATTCTTGGGACATGCGGGCTTTTATAGACGTTTTATTAAAGGTTTTAGTGTCATTACCAAGCCTTTATGTAATTTGTTATTGAAAGATGTTCCTTTTGATTTTACTAATGAATGTTTGCCAGCTTTCAATGTGTTGAAGGAACATTTGGTCAAGGCTCCTATTTTGCAACCGCCGGATTGGTCGAAGCCATTTGAGATCATGTGTGATGCAAGTGACACTACAATTGGTGCTGTTTTGGGCCAACGAGTTGACAAGAAGCCGGTGGTAATTTACTATGCGAGCAAAACTTTGTCTGAAGAGCAACTGAATTACACCACAACCGAAAAAGAATTATTAGCGGTGGTGTATGCTTTGGACAAGTTTCGTTCGTATATTTGGGGGAGCAAGGTGGTGGTATATTCGGACCATAGTGCGGTTCGATATTTGATGGAGAAAAAAGATGCCAAGCCACGACTGATTCGATGGGTTTTGCTACTCCAAGAGTTTGATTTGGAAATTCGGGACAAAAAAGGGAGTGAAAATGTTGTAGCGGATCACTTGTCTCGAATTCCGGTGGAAGGGAGTGATGATTTGACTGAAATAAATGAAAGATTTCCGGATGAGCAACTCTTAGCCGTGTCTACTCAAGCCGCACCGTGGTATGCTCACTATGTTAATTATTTGGCCACGGGTGCTATTCCGGATCATTGGACCAAGAAACGACGACAACAATTTATGGTCCAAGTGAAGCAATATATTTGGGATGAACCGGATATTTTCAAGATTGGGCCCGATCAAGTGATCCGAAGATGTATCCCGAGTCGGAAGTTAAAGAAATTTTGACACTTGCTCATTCTTCCGCTTGTGGTGGGCACTTTAGTGGACATAAAACCGGCTACCGGGTGCTTTCATGTGGGTTTTATTGGCCTACAATTTTTAAAGATGCTTGCGAATTCGCCCGGAATTATTTAAATTGTCGAAGGTTGGGGAGTATATCCAAAAGGGATGAGATGCCAATGCAACCAATCTTGGTTGTAGAGATATTTGATGTTTGGGGCATCGACTTTATGGGTCTGTTTCCTAATTCAAACGGGTTTTTATATATTTTGGTGGCGATGGACTATGTCTCGAAGTGGATTGAAGCAATTGCTACAAGGACAAATGACCATTCGGTTGTTTGTAGATTTGTTCAATCTAACATTTTTGCCCGGTTTGGAATTCCAAGAGTAATCATATGTGATGGTGGATCACACTTCAAAAATTTTAATTTTGGGAAGCTATTGAAGAGATATAGTGTGAATCACCGGATTGCCACGCCGTACCATCCTCAAACAAGTGGACAGGTTGAAGTGTCCAACTGTCAAATAAAAGAAATTTTAATGAAGACGGTGCGAGTTGATAGAAAGGATTGGTCGGGAAAGTTAGACGATGCTTTGTGGGCATATCGAACGGCTTACAAAACTCCAATTGGCACAACACCGTATCGAATGGTGTATGGAAAGGGAAGTCATTTGCCAATGGAGTTAGCGCATCGAGCAAATTGGGCAATCACGACGGTAAATGCGGATTACGATGAGGTGGGTAGAACAAGGAAGTTGCAACTAAGTGAGATGGAGGAGATTAGAGATGAGGCATATGAATGTGCATCGGCTTATAAAGACAAATTAAAGAAGGTTCATGATGCTAAATTCAGAAAGAAAACCTTTGAAGTGGGTCAAAAGGTTTGGTTGTACAATTCAAGATTGAAGATGTTCGCGGGCAAGTTAAAGAGTAAATGGATGGGTCCTTACATAGTGTGCCAGGTTGGTAAGTTTGGTGATGTTGAAATTTTGGATGAAAACACCAACAAGCAACAAACGATAAACGGACATCGCTTGAAGCCGTATTTGGAAGGTAAGGACATCAATCACTTGGAAGTTGACAAAGCGGGCTATATCTTAAGCCCGGTGGAGGAAGTACAATCATAAGAGGCCCAGGTTTGGTAGTGTAAATAGTTAGATTTTATTTTATTTTATTTTGTTTTATTGCCCAATTTCGTTTTTTATCGAAACCCGTGTTTGAAACAAGTGTGGGGACGTTCGGATCGTGAACAAGTTCTAGCATTGTGTTGAGGACAACACGGAGTTTTCGAGGGGGTAGGGTAATTTTATTGTTTTGAAATTACAGTTTTTCTTAAAAAAAGAAAAAAAATTTTCCTTCTAACTCACGTGTGCATCTAAGTTCTTCCATCACTTTATTCTTTTCTTCTTGTCTTCTTCACAAAAGCTCCAAACAAAACCCATCTTTCTCAACTTTCAAATCCTTATAACTCCTTCAATCTTTCACCAAAACCAACAATTTTCGGGTCAATCTTGGCTAGAATTTAACAAGGATCTTGATTTTGGGTAGTAACTTACAAGAAAAACATTTTTCTTGGCCGAATCTGGAACCCTAGGAGCCGAAATTTTGGGGCTTTTTCAAGTTTCTTACTTTTTCGTGTTCTAGCATCATCTACTAAGAGGTATGGAGGTTGTAGTTCTTGTTTTTATTTGTTCATACCCACTTGCTTGTTAGTATGTAGTATGTAAATATTGAAGTTTTTGAGTAATAATATGGTAGTAGAAGTAATTTTGAGATGTACATTGTGAACTTTTGGTAAATATTAAGATTGTAGAGGCGTCATGCCCAATTTTTGTCAAACCAATTTTGAAGTTGTGGTTCACAAACATCTACTACCATGATAACAAGCAAGTGTGGGGATGGGTTGAAGAGATTCAAACTGATTTTGGTATGTTTGGTTGATTTTAATGTGTGTAGGAATATGGCAAGAACGGGAGAAGTAGCAGGTTCAAGCTCATCCGCTGCTAAGGCAAAAGGGAAGCAGGCCGTACAATACAAACGAAGAAAATATGTTGGAGGAGCCAATGATTTTGATGAGGAAATGGAACAAGCGGCCGAACAGCCTAGATTGGACCCGGCTGACAAGCCGAATTGGAAGACGGGTCCTTTGAATGCTCAACCGGCAATATGGCAACCAACATTGTTTCACGATCAAATAAAGGGGCTACAAGATCGACCTGGCGCGTTTATTTGTGAAAGGGATGTTCGTGAAAGAGAATTTGGTCCGTTTGGAGTTTTTGATAGATTCAAAGCGTTGGGATGGGAGGCGGCATTGCATTGCTATAATCATGATGAGAAATATTTGTTTATGGATGAGATTGAAGAATGGATGGCAACGCTAAAATGCAACAAGTACGATAAGCCATCCCAAATGAAACTAACAGGAGTGGTAAATGGGATAGAGGTTGAGATGTCTTATGACACATTGCGCCGATTGGCGAAGTTTGACAGTTTGCCTATGAGAGAATACAAGAACCCACACATTGATGATTTGCTCATTAGTCCTGAAAAACATCCAAAGTGGATGATGATGATGCTAGAGTCATTATTTCTACCAGGTACTTACACCGGGACGTTGTACAGGCGGAATATGAAGATTGAGCCCAAGTTGTTGTTGGCAATTTTAATATTGAATGTGTTACCGAGGCGAGCTGACAAAGAGCAAGTGCAGTTCGCAGAAATCCCTATTTTATACGCATTAATGCATGGGGGACCGAAATTCTCTTTTCGGTATTTGGTTCTAAATCATGTGTGGATCAGCCGGAACTCGGTTGATAGGACGATTATCCCATATTGCAGGATCATTACGGGGCTGATGAAACAACAAGGGGCAATCAAAAATGATGATGTGGGTAAAAATAAGAAATATAGGCCTTTGGAGTTATCAAAAATGGGTATTGGATGGTTCTACTCTCAATCAGAGAGATATCACAAGCTGAAGACTGGGGGTCAGCGGTGGAGAGTTTTAAAGAGTGATGCGCGGTCACATTTGCCCAGAGAAGAAGACGAGGTAGAAAGTGGCAATGAACAACCGCCAAGCGAAGATGACGATTATGAAGAAAACCCGTCAGGGGTACGTATGGAATTGGAGCAAGGTAGTTCGGGTCACATGCATGGTGGAAGCTTTTATGACTTTACTGAGAGGTCGTATGAGGAAAACTAGGCCTTTTGGGGGACAATGAAACAAGTAATTGAAAATCAACGCCCCCCAGCTTCGGTATTTGATTCGATCACCAAACGATGATGAGCGCAAGTATGGAAAGGAATATGAGGCAAGGGTTTGACCGGCAGGAAATGTGGAATAGGGCGCATGCCTATTCTCACGAGGTGGAAATTAATCATCGATATGTGGATGATCAGAATAGGCGGATGAATGATGATTGGCATGTCGGAAGACCCGTAGTTGCAAATCCACAACCGGTGGATTACGGGGCTTTACCACCTTATGATGGGAGCATATCATATCCGACTCCACCACTTCATCATTCTCAATGGGTTGACCCGCAACAACAACAGCAACAAGCCTCAGATCAAAGTGGAAGCGGTAGTGGTGCATTTGGATTTGGCAAGTGGAACGACCTGATGACTTCCGTGTTCGGGCCACTTCAACCCCGCTATTATTGACCAGGTCGTGCTCTTTTGTACATAGTTGTATGTTTGTTTTCTTTTTCTTATGTTTTTAGGATTGGGTGGTTGGGTGGTGTTATTGATTGATGATACTTGGTTTGGGTTGTGGTAGTAGGAGGTGTTTTGTTAAAAAAAAAAAAAAAAAAAAAAAAAAAAAAAAAAAAAAAACTGAAAAAAAAATATAAAATGAAAATACCAAAAAGAAGTTTGTGGTTCGAGTCGTGAAGCTTTGGTTTCATGTTTTTAAAAGAGAAAGTGTAGATGCATTTATGCGACTAGTGCTTCGGATTGTTCAATAAACTTGTTTTGTTAATTGTCTAAGGTGCGAAGGAGTTTTGATAGGTGCGAAGGAAGCAGTTTGTTTGGTCGAAGGAGAATCAAAAGGTGCGAAGGAGTGGTTTTGGATGAAGGTAGAATACATTTTTATGTATGGCTTGGTTCGACCGGTTGATATGGTCGAACCTGCACATTCGCACGAACTTAGTGGGCGAATGTGCAGTCTATAAATAGTCAAGCTGATTTTTTGAATGTAACTTTGAGTCATTTTGTTCCCTCCACTTTCTGATTCTCTCTCTAGGATATTATTTAGCTTAATTCACGTTCATACCCTGTTGCTTTCAATTTGTAAACGTGTAATTGAGTTCGTAATTAATGAAAAAGCTTTGAAATGATGATTTACGTGTTTTGATCTGTTTGATTATCATTTTGTGATTGTTTTAGGGTTTCCGCACCTAAAGCAAACTTGTTTGATCAATTCTTTGTTATTTGTCGATCCTAATTAGCACATACAGAAAGTGTTCTTTTCCTTCCAAAACCGTACATCGGGGACAATGTATCCCAAGTGTGGGGATGGGGGAATTTTTGAGGTTTTAAAAAAATTTTGTAGTCAAGTGTAAACATTGTGAAAATTGGAACGCCTTGAATTAACCCGAAAAGACACACCGGCAACCCTTAACACCCACTTTTATTCTTGGTGAGAGTTTAAGCCACACTTGTATATAAATAATACCTTTCTTTGAGAGAGTGGCAATGGGTGGGAGTGCACTAGAACTTGTGCTTGAATGCAATTTGAGTCTTTAGTTGGACATGAGTGTGAAAAGGATAAGGGCATTAGGTAGCCCCGTCTAGTTGAGCGTGAGTGTGGGTTTTGGGGGGTTGAACCTCATACATTACATATATGAGCATGGTAGCGAGAGGGCTGGGAGTTTGGACATTTAGTTGCCCAATTTTTGTGCCTAAAAGCCTATCAATTGTTAACCCTTAAACTAGCTCCCTAAATTAATACCCAACTTGACCCGGTCTTGTGTGTGTAAATAGAGTATTAGTGTGTTGTTCTAGTTATAAGTTTGAAGTTTAGTCGTGTGTGTGTTTCGTTTGTTTATATAGTTTGCTTGGTTCGAAAGAAGAATATATATATATATATATATGAAAAAAATGAGAAAGAGAAAGAAGAAGAAAGAAAAAAAAAAGGGAAGTTTATGTGTGGTATTTATTATGTTCGTGTTCGTATGTATGTTTGCGTGTGTTAGTCATGTTATGTGTGTCATTGTGTAATAAAAGACCGGGTAAAGTTTGCGCTACTCATACATATTCCACTCCCTACCTTTACACTTAGCCAAGTTACAACCTCAAAAGTCCCTTTGATTTGCATTCATGTTTAACATCCATAAGAGGAAGATTGATTTAGGTACAAGCCTATGGTTGTGCAACCGCCTGTTTGCCTTTTGTGTGTCTAGCTCATCTATGCTAGAGCTTTCTTGTAACCGACAGGAGAGATATTGTGAGGGGTGTGTTGATTTGGGTGTTGAGGATGGGTTAATACAAGGATTACATGTTAATGCTTGATTTTAAAATGATCGTTTTTGTGGGAAATAGATTTTTGGTGGATTGCTTGGGACAAGCAATGGTTATGTGTGGGGATGTGATGGGTGGTTCAAGGAACAACCCTCTATATTGTTAAAACGCTTATATTAACCACATTTGATCATGATATTGCTTGGAATTGGGTGACTACGAGTACTTTGGTTGTAGGTGTGAAAAGGAGCTAAAAACGAAGAATTACGAGCTTTGGATCGGACCGGAACGGATCGGAACGAGGTGGAATGCAAGAAAGAAAGTTGAAGATTTTTAAGGGCTCCACCATACCTTACGGTAGCCACCGTAAGGTACGGTGGCAACAGATGCTCAAAAAGCCACCGTTGTTCAGTCTCAAACCAGCGTAACATTTTTAACTTCCACCGTACCTTAAGGTAGCCACCGTAAGGTACAGTGGCCTCTGCACCAACTTGTAACTCCTGCTATTAAACACGAATTTATGGTGTCTTTTGGGCATCTTCTCACTTGTGAACGTTTCTAAGCAACTTTTGGGCGATTTTGGCTGCAAGTAATCATTGGAGAACACTTCTAATCATTGGGTTTATGTTTGTAATTCTTACAAACAATTATTTGAAGATTATGATGATTCACCAAGCTATGTCAGGCTAAACATTTGGTGATCATTCGTGGTGAAGGTTTTTCTAAAACTCTTGTGTGTGTTTTTCTTACATTTCTAGAATAATAATTTGGTACTTTGCTTGATTATTATGGTGTATGAACAATTGCTTGTAGTGCGTTGATTAATTTACTAATTCTTAGTCTTTATCGTACGTTCTTGGTGTTGCTAACAATCAAGATTTCACGGGAAGGATTGGGGGTTGGTTATTGAATAATTGGTCATCGGGAAACAACCTCGCGTTAATTTAATCCGAGTACTTTGTTCCCTTTTATCACAACAATTGCTTGTACATGAGTTATGTCTATGTAACTCTTTCTAATTGAAATTCACACAAGTGTTTAGAGAAACCGGATCCTTGAATGGTCATTATCTCATAATTTGAAGAAACGCTCTTAAGTTTAAATCGATAATTAGTCGTTATTTTATTTCAATTCAAAACAACCAAAAATCTTAATCATTTACTTTTTGTTAAGTAGTTTCATTTTAGTTAAATAACAAAGCTAGAAATTACACATTTTCCACAAACTCCCTGTGTTCGATACCTTCTTGCCACTATTCAGTAGTTGTAATTGGGAAATTTTACGTGTACCACGACAAACACGTCAGAATACTAACACTCTTTTGTATGTAACTGGTTAGAGCGACTAACCAAGTGTGGGGGTATCAACCCAATAGATCTATTAAAGTGTTCCATGGTTTTTGATAGCTAATGGTTATAGTATAATGTAAGTACGAGGACTGTTGAGCTCATGAACCAAATGTATCATGTTCCACATGGTAGGCATGATAGAATAACACACAAATTGAAATTGTACTAGAATTGTGGCATGTTTGGCCCCCAAAAACGTAAAAATAGTAAAATGGGGCCGTGAAACTCACCTGATGATAGTACGTGTGGTCTGGTAAAGCTAGAATGTGAGCTAACTACCGTCCTGACAATGATTGCCCTATGATAGTTAAGAGTATGGTAAGTTGTACGTTCTTGTCGTTTATCATACAAGTTGTTCACCCGACATTTATGGGCCCTGGTATGAGTGTATGTGGGCTATATTTCTATGCACGTGATGATCTATAATTGATTTATAAGTACTTGTAAAATGTATAGTTCCGGAAATCCCGGGCGTTTCATTGTAAAGTGTCATTTATTGTGGACAGAACGGGCCCCACATGTTGTCATGGGCTATAAGTTGTTCCCAATCTAACACGTGTGGTCGGTTTATAACAAAACGAGTATTTAACACCCATTTAGGCTTTTATAGTATCCAAGCTAGTATTAACATATGTTATAGTCTACTTAACATATGTTAGGGTATGGTAGCCGAAACTAACACAATAACATGGGTCTCGAAATCGATCGTTTAGTGGATCAAAATCGGTCGATCCATGCTTATCAAGGTACCATCGAAGCTTTACAATGTGTGTTGGGGTGTTTTTGATAAAAACCGATTATAATTACCTCCAACATAAACCTTAGCTTCGAGTATACATCAAGTAAGTTTTGTTTATAAAAACCGGTTTTTTAGTGTGATCATTTAAGTCATGGTTTGATTCTAAAACATTGTTCAAGCTATGGGTGTATTATCAAGGCCGATTGATAACATATAGAGGTGGTAATTTGATAATGTGATCTTAAATAGTTGAAACAATTATAGGTGAACAATGTTTATAAAACTTGTGTATGTGAATGGCCGATTACATGTGATCAAGGGTCGAAGGGAGTTGGATAAACAAAGGGCCGATTGCTACCAAGTTATAACTAAAGAGGTTAAAGAGTTTGATAAGGTACCTAGTTGATGAAAAGGGGACGATCGATTGCTTGTTTCTTCGGCTTCCTAGGTGACCTCCAACTCTAGTGTATTTAGACTTGTGATGATGAATGGTTTAGGTGTGAGAAAGGGGGTGATCAGCCGAGAACTATTCAAGGAGAATGAGGTGTTTTTGGTGTGAAAAAGAGAGTGATCATGGTCCATATATATAGGGCCAATCATAGTGAAAGACAAAGGGAATAAGAGGAAAGGTCTTCCATCTTGGTTGAGTGCATTGATCATGTCCTTTAATCACTAGTTAGTGCAAGAAGTGGACTCATGATAGCATGCATTCCTCCTTAATCCAAGCCGATGGGTACTTGTTAGTGTATTCTAGGGAGGTTTGCCTGGTAGAGGTTTAGTTTCATACTTTGTTTTGATGCCCAATTTGGTATAATTAACAACTTGCACAATCTCCACATGCATGGGAGTATCTTCGGCCGAACATAGGACAAGAAGGAGGAAATGTGGTTAAATTTAGGTGATAGTGATGGTTCAATGTTCAAATGAGTTGTCCTAAGTTTGTCTTTAGTAGTATGTCATCCTCTTTGTCTATTATTCTCTTTGGCTGAAAGTTTGCAATAAAAAAAAGGGTGTAGGAATCTCACTTAGAGGAAAGAGGTACATACCGTATTTGTATAAGTGTTGGCATGCATGGTAGATAAGACAAATGATTTTGCATGTGATCTTGATGATGGGGATAGGCTTCGGCCGATTATAAAGGAAATAGAAGTGTTTATATGTCGTCTTGATTTATAAATGGAAGGTGACAAATGGTGGGATAGTGTAGTTTCTATGTTTTGGCTAGAAAGGGCAAGGTTTTATGATAAAGACATGCCTTGGTGTGCCTTGTGGTTTCGGCCAATTACATACACACATGGTTCATAGGCATAGTTTACAAGATTTGATATGTATGGGCATGTATATGTGTAGTTATAACCGAGTATATACAAAAATATGTAGTGTATAGTGTTGTTCGAATGGAATGCTAGTTAGTATAGGTTATGTTCAGTTATTGAATGTGGATACATCTTGGTGTTAGATGACGATATTAAATTGTATAAATTTTTATTAGTTGTGAACACATGTTATTTAGGTGTTAACATATGATATTATTTGTTATCATGCTAAAGTGTATACGTATGTTAGTAAAGAGCTATCATGTGCTAGGAAGCATTGCCATCAAATGATAACATAAGGTTGCTCTTCGGAAGTGTTTATGATTGATGAGGATGGCAACCTTATTAAAACATTTTGTAGTTGTTCGGATTCGAGTGGATTGTGTAACTTTCCACTTATGTATTGCCACATGTATTGTTACTTCGTACAATTGTGCTAATCGGGCATCCAGTTGCTCTTTGTTGATGGTGTGATTGCCTTAACTGTTCAACGCCAATCGTTTCGTATAGTCCGGGTGTTGTATGCATAAACGGGTAATTTGTTGAGTTCTCTGAATAACTCATGCTTTACCAGACTTGGGGGGGGGGTATAGTGTGTGCAAAATGTCTAATTATGCACATGCTATGACAATTATAAGTAAAATGCATACGGATGTTGACCTGGATCGTTGACTGGTGTCACACATCGAGTGTAGGAATGAAAGAAGTTAAGTTCCATTCGACCCATAAAAGGGTACGAATGAAAAATTCTGAAACTCGTTCGTACCCATGAATGAAAAGATGAACATTTAATGTAAACTAACTGTTTTATGTGCATTTCTTGTATGTGAACTGTATATGCTTGATCAACTGATGTAATGGGTCAACAACGGGATGTCGAGTCTGTCTTGTGTGGTCGGCTCATCATTTAAACACGTTTTCAAGCATACATGGCCATGATCTGGACAATCGGGGACTAGTTAACCTATTGGTTGATAGTCTAGGCACTTATACACATTTCATGATAGACCGCCGGTATTAGGGACTATCATTTCATTGTCAGATCATCCATTTAAGAAGGACGCAACCTAAGGTGAGTTTCACAGCCCCGCTTTCACACACTTTCTCATGGGGGGGGGGGAGAAACTTGCTACACATTATACGTAGAGATCATGTTATACTACGGTTATCTCGTGTTTACTATACGACTCATCCAAGTCCCAGGGAAACCACTAATATGGGGGTACATAATGAGAATAAATGTGGATAGATAAATTGGGCCTGACAAACCCCACCCGTGTCGAATGGAGGTTGGACGGATGCATGTTGTCTCTAACTTCAGGGCCTACCGGGGATGACGGTAGCCCACAGGGGCAACAACACACGAAACACTTTGTCAGTAATTGTTTCCAATCGTAGTAGTAACATACATATGTCTAGCTAACGTTCACATAACATAGTAGTAACGGGATTGATCTTTCAAACTTATGAAACGCTTATATAAACTCTATGAACTCACCAACATTGTATGTTGACATTTTAGCATGTTTTATCAGGTCGCTAAGGTAGCGGATTTGGATAGGCGCACAGAGTTGCGCAGTGTCTAGGTTTCATGCATCGTGTTGAACTTTTAAACATTTACTTTACTTTCATTTGGAGTTGTAAACTATTTTGCTTCCACTGTATTTGGGTTGATATTTTTAAAACTGCATGATTTGGTTTACGTTATTTTTACTCATATAGTTGTCGTTTATTATGACCGTTGACTTGGATTCTGATGTGCCACGCGCCTCGCGGTAAAACCCTATACGTGGAATTTGAGGGTGTGACATAAGAATACGGATTGATACGTACACACAGAGGCGAAGGATACATGGGGCCAGGGGTGGCCCTGGCCCCCTGTTTTTGGCGCAATAGTAGAAATTTACGATTTTCGTAGGTAAATTGAGTCCGGGTTGAGTCCGGCCCCTGCCGATTTTCCACTACCGATCGAAAAAAATTGAGTCCGGCCCCCGCCGATTCCAAAACCAAGCTTCGCCACTGCGTAAATATACATCCGCATATCCGATAATAGTTTTTTGATTCCATATAAAACTCCGACAGTGGTATGAGAGCCTAATAAGCAAATAAATAGAATATATTTGATTTTTTTTTTTTTTTATTTTTTTGTTTTGTTAAAACTGCAATCGGGTTTTATTTTATCAAAACTTTCGTTTGATATAAGATTGCAATTTTCACGTTGGATTGCATTTTTCACGTTGGATATGATATAGTTTTTAGCAAATCAAGTTATAGCCTGTGGTTGTGTTTTTGAATGGTTTTTTGTATTGATTAAATCTTTGTATTTATTGGTTGTTTTGGAATCTCGTTAGTCGTTGTTTTAGAATTTTTTTCTATTTTATTTTTTAATTGTTAAATCAACGAAAACAATGATTGGAAGACCAAAAACAATGATGACCAGCAGCAAAACAAACACTTTTAGTGTATTGATTATTTTTTTTTTAACGATCAACTAAAGTATTGTCGGGTACTCTGTACGCGGCCCCCAATGGTCGAAAAGGACCCAGACGGCCTATAGTCCGTACGGACAGAGCCCTTCGACCCACCCGTCTCCTGTTCCAGGGAAAACCCGGCCCACAAACCCGCCCGAAGGCACGACGGTAGTGAACCGGTAAAACCTGGAGGGATCAGGAGTCGAACCCATGACCACAAGGGTCAAGGGTCTCTCCATCACTTCCCAACCAACCACCTACCACACCACAAAGGTGGGGGTATCCATCACATGCCTCCCGTGAGAATCGAACCCGGCTCCCCCGAAGAGAGAACCGGTCCTTTTACCACTAGGCCACATGATCAAGATTAGTGTATTGATTTACTTATATGTTTGTTGTGCTTGTTTGAAATAATTATAATTATAACTATAATAATAAACCAACTGATTTGAATAGTAACTTATGGCATTATTGTAATTTATTTGTTATTTAGGGTATTTGCCTAAATCATTTGATAATATCTCTCTCTAGATTCCTTCACCGCCATACCCATTCCTCATCTCCTCTCTTTCTCTTTGGTTGTGTGATTGTCGTGTCTGGACGTCGTCGGTGGCCGTGTTTGGCCGCCTTTGGTGGCATTTGTGTTGTGGGATGTGGAAATGTTGCCGCCGTGTTTGGGCGTCTTTGGTGGCGCTTATGGCCGCCTTTGCATGGTGGTGTTGTCTCGTAGATCTGACCTGTAATCATGTTTGCATGAATCTTTTGCTGGCTCTTTCCCGGCCGGCTACCATTTCCGGCGAGTGTAGACAAACATAGAGGTGGTGGGCTTTAGTGCCACATGCCTAATCGCCTTTTCTGATGTTACTTGCGATGGTGGTGTTTCTGGTTTCGTTGAAGCCAGGAGCCACAGATCCGTCGTGTCCTTACTCATGTTGTTCGGGTTTGGTCCTCAAATCCTTTAGGATTTTCAAATGATGTTGGACCGCGGTGATTGTGGTTTCAGTTTCCGGTTATTGTGGTCACCACAGATTCGCCGCCACGTCATTTTTTAGGTTTTTTGGCGGCGGCGGATGGTTCCAATATATTGTTGCTATTGTATTTCCCTTTTTAAAGTTGGTCGCCTGGTTATGATGAGTTATAAAAAAAAGCTTTGCGACAATTGATGACAATGGCTTGGCAAGAACAATGGATGGCAGTTTTTAAATTGCAACCTGTCTTGCAGCCAAAGTTTTGAAAACTCTGAACCATATTTTGCATCTAAACGTATATACATTTCTAAGTGTTTTTTGATATATTTGGTCTAATTTAGTTTTTTTTTTTTTTTTTTTTGGTGTTGAAAAGATTTTGGCTTTTGTTTATTGCTGTTTGTTATGCAGTTGTTCAGCAATTCCTTCGTTTAATGTTGATTTCTCTGTGTTTCAAAGTTTTTAATGTATGATTTGCACTGTTTGTTTTTAAAGTGTAGTGTAGGTGTTCGATGAAATGACGATTGTGGATGATAGTGCACACTGCTATTAAGGGCAAAGATTAAAACCGTGTCTGCCTTCTTCGACAACACGGTTTTGTTACTATAATCTTCTTTGATTGTTGTTTGGTGACCTTTTTGAAATTTTGAGTCAATTTGATTATTGTTTGAATGTTATTTCTTTAGGATTCCAAATGCATGGTTTTTTTTACTGGTTTTTTATGTTGTTCAATAAAATGCCAAATCATGCGTTGTTGTTTTGAGTGGTTTTTATCTGTGCCATTCAGTTTCTTTGTTGTTTTTATTGTGGTTTGGTTTGTATGTTTTTTTAGAGCTTTTGTATTGTTGACTTGTTTGAAACTTTATTGCTTCAGCGTTATGTTTTGAAGTTTTATTAACCTCTACGTTTTTTAGCAGATTTGCTTTATGTGTGACGTGTTTGAGGCTTCATTATTGGATGCAGGTTAGTCCCTTAAAAAAAATTTCTTTGAATGTTAACTGTGTGTGTTCTGTGTACATTATTGTAAAATAAATTGATTGTAAGATACTTTACTATGTTATTGAGGAAAATTTTAGTAGACAACACTTATTTGATCATAACATAGATACACATAGGGATGGTATATACAATCAATTTATGGTTAGAAGGGATTTACGCACTGCTGAACAAGAAATATTTCGTATGTTTTGTTGGTATGTGTATGTTTTGTACAGTGATGAAAGTGTAGTAAACAGGATTTGTTTGATGATGATTTTTCTTTAAAAATGGAAATAGATGTGTGTACCTCTGATACATGTTGATCTGAAATTCATTTTTGAACAGGACAACCGTTTTATTTATTTATTTGGTGTGTTGGGAATATGTTTTAACGTTCTTTGTTTTAAAAAAAAAAAAATTTTGCGTTATGTAGCCTGTTAAAAGGTGTCGTTTGTTGCCTTCCGCATTTGAAGTTGGCTCTTCATCTCAATTGGAAATGGGTTCTTCATCTACTACTGCACTTCAAAGAACTCATAGGCAATCGATGTTGCGTTCGAGGGCAGTGGTTGATGCTAGAGCTGTCTCGACTTCTGATATTAGGGCATACAAATCTTTGTTTTCGATGACTTCATTTCGTGCAACTGGAACAACGATTTGAGGACGTTTTGGGTATTTCCCATTTATTGTTTTATTGTCTAGGCATTTTATTGTTTAGGCGTTTTACTGTTTAGGCGATTTATTGTTTAGACGATTCATAGTTTAGGCGTTTTATTGTTTAGCCATTTTACTGTTTGGGCGATTTATTACTTAGGCGTTTTATTGTTTAGGCGATTCATAGTTTGGGCGTTTTATTGTTTAGGAGATTCATAGTTTGGGCGTTTTATTGTTTAGGCGTTTTATTGTTTAGGCGATTTATTGTTTTAGGTGATTTATTGTTTGGACTTTAGGCATTTTATTCTTTACCCTGCGTCTTTGTTGTTATATAGGCAGTAGCTTATATGTAATCTTGTAGGTTTATGGGCATGTGCATAGTGGTTAATTTTAACTTGACCCGTTTATAAATTGACTTTGCAGGCCAGATCGAGTTATACAAGTATTTGCCAAATTTTTGCAGCAGTGCGTGATTGAATATTTCGAATTCTTAAAGTAATGCAATATATGATATTTTAGTTTGTGCAATTCTAAGTGAATGCCAGATCGAGTTATATGATATTTTAGTTTGTCCAAATTTTTGCAGGCCATACCATTTTGATTGATGAAACAAGGGTTCGGTTCTTCAAGGTAATTTTTGTCTCTCTATTCACACTTTTGACTTTGGATGCACCTTCTAAAATTCTACTTAAGTAACCTGCCAATTCAAGAGAGAGTTAATTGATCAATTGTTAGCATCAGATCACATAATCGTATATCAACTCCATTGAAATATGGCTAAGGTACAAATATGTCCAATATATATCATACAATTAAACTTTAATTTTTCATTCATTTGAAGCAATTGACCTCATTTCGAACAATTTAATTGTTATGCAGCAAAAGATTGTAGTGAGGATGGCGGCCAAAAACAAAAAGAAAAGCCGTAAGGCTCTAAAGATAGCCGTTAGTGTCGCAGGTAAGCTGTTCAAAAGCTTTTGTATATTGCTAAATGTTAATCTGAATTATATAACTAAATCTGTTAGAAGTTTGATAATCAAGAAATGAAAAAAGTCAACCAAAAAAGTCAAACGCAGAGAAAAGGTGCCAAGACAGAAACGACGGGTCGGTTGTTTTAGTTATGTCAGTTAATGTAGATAACGGTTTAGTAACCGCCTACCCCACCACAAAGGTGGGGGTATCCATCACATGCCTCCCGTGAGAATCGAACCCGGCTCCCCCGAAGAGAGAACCGGTCCTTTTACCACTAGGCCACATGATCAAGATTAGTGTATTGATTTACTTATATGTTTGTTGTGCTTGTTTGAAATAATTATAATTATAACTATAATAATAAACCAACTGATTTGAATAGTAACTTATGGCATTATTGTAATTTATTTGTTATTTAGGGTATTTGCCTAAATCATTTGATAATATCTCTCTCTAGATTCCTTCACCGCCATACCCATTCCTCATCTCCTCTCTTTCTCTTTGGTTGTGTGATTGTCGTGTCTGGACGCCGTCGGTGGCCGTGTTTGGCCGCCTTTGGTGGCATTTATGTTGTGGGATGTGGAAATGTTGCCGCCGTGTTTGGGCGTCTTTGGTGGCGCTTATGGCCGCCTTTGCATGGTGGTGTTGTCTCGTAGATCTGACCTGTAATCATGTTTGCATGAATCTTTTGCTGGCTCTTTCCCGGCCGGCTACCATTTCCGGCGAGTGTAGACAAACATAGAGGTGGTGGGCTTTAGTGCCACATGCCTAATCGCCTTTTCTGATGTTACTTGCGATGGTGGTGTTTCTGGTTTCGTTGAAGCCAGGAGCCATAGATCCGTCGTGTCCTTACTCATGTTGTTCGGGTTTGGTCCTCAAATCCTTTAGGATTTTCAAATGATGTTGGACCGCGGTGATTGTGGTTTCAGTTTCCGGTTATTGTGGTCACCACAGATTCGCCGCCGCGTCATTTTTTAGGTTTTTTGGCGGCGGCGGATGGTTCCAATATATTGTTGCACATGTATTTCCCTTTTTAAAGTTGGTCCCCTGGTTATGATGAGTTATAAAAAAAGCTTTGCGACAATTGATGACAATGGCTTGGCAAGAACAATGGATGGCAGTTTTTAAATTGCAACCTGTCTTGCAGCCAAAGTTTTGAAAACTCTGAACCATATTTTGCATCTAAACGTATATACATTTCTAAGTGTTTTTTGATATATTTGGTCTAATTTAGTTTTTTTTTTTTTTTTTTTTTTTGTGTTGAAAAGATTTTGGCTTTTGTTTATTGCTGTTTGTTATGCAGTTGTTCAGCAATTCCTTCGTTTAATGTTGATTTCTCTGTGTTTCAAAGTTTTTAATGTATGATTTGCACTGTTTGTTTTTAAAGTGTAGTGTAGGTGTTCGATGAAATGACGATTGTGGATGATAGTGCACACTGCTATTAAGGGCAAAGATTAAAACCGTGTCTGCCTTCTTCGACAACACGGTTTTGTTACTATAATCTTCTTTGATTGTTGTTTGGTGACCTTTTTGAAATTTTGAGTCAATTTGATTATTGTTTGAATGTTATTTCTTTAGGATTCCAAATGCATGGTTTTTTTTACTGGTTTTTTATGTTGTTCAATAAAATGCCAAATCATGCGTTGTTGTTTTGAGTGGTTTTTATCTGTGCCATTCAGTTTCTTTGTTGTTTTTATTGTGGTTTGGTTTGTATGTTTTTTTTAGAGCTTTTGTATTGTTGACTTGTTTGAAACTTTATTGCTTCAGCGTTATGTTTTGAAGTTTTATTAACCTCTACGTTTTTTAGCAGATTTGCTTTATGTGTGACGTGTTTGAGGCTTCATTATTGGATGCAGGTTAGTCCCTTAAAAAAAATTTCTTTGAATGTTAACTGTGTGTGTTCTGTGTACATTATTGTAAAATAAATTGATTGTAAGATACTTTACTATGTTATTGAGGAAAATTTTAGTAGACAACACTTATTTGATCATAACATAGATACACATAGGGATGGTATATACAATCAATTTATGGTTAGAAGGGATTTACGCACTGCTGAACAAGAAATATTTCGTATGTTTTGTTGGTATGTGTATGTTTTGTACAGTGATGAAAGTGTAGTAAACAGGATTTGTTTGATGATGATTTTTCTTTAAAAATGGAAATAGATGTGTGTACCTCTGATACATGTTGATCTGAAATTCATTTTTGAACAGGACAACCGTTTTATTTATTTATTTGGTGTGTTGGGAATATGTTTTAACGTTCTTTGTTTTAAAAAAAAAAAATTTTGCGTTATGTAGCCTGTTAAAAGGTGTCGTTTGTTGCCTTCCGCATTTGAAGTTGGCTCTTCATCTCAATTGGAAATGGGTTCTTCATCTACTACTGCACTTCAAAGAACTCATAGGCAATCGATGTTGCGTTCGAGGGCAGTGGTTGATGCTAGAGCTGTCTCGACTTCTGATATTAGGGCATACAAATCTTTGTTTTCGATGACTTCATTTCGTGCAACTGGAACAACGATTTGAGGACGTTTTGGGTATTTCCCATTTATTGTTTTATTGTCTAGGCATTTTATTGTTTAGGCGTTTTACTGTTTAGGCGATTTATTGTTTAGACGATTCATAGTTTAGGCGTTTTATTGTTTAGCCATTTTACTGTTTGGGCGATTTATTACTTAGGCGTTTTATTGTTTAGGCGATTCATAGTTTGGGCGTTTTATTGTTTAGGCGATTCATAGTTTGGGCGTTTTATTGTTTAGGCGTTTTATTGTTTAGGCGATTTAATGTTTTAGGTGATTTATTGTTTGGACTTTAGGCATTTTATTCTTTACCCTGCGTCTTTGTTGTTATATAGGCAGTAGCTTATATGTAATCTTGTAGGTTTATGGGCATGTGCATAGTGGTTAATTTTAACTTGACCCGTTTATAAATTGACTTTGCAGGCCAGATCGAGTTATACAAGTATTTGCCAAATTTTTGCAGCAGTGCGTGATTGAATATTTCGAATTCTTAAAGTAATGCAATATATGATATTTTAGTTTGTGCAATTCTAAGTGAATGCCAGATCGAGTTATATGATATTTTAGTTTGTCCAAATTTTTGCAGGCCATACCATTTTGATTGATGAAACAAGGGTTCGGTTCTTCAAGGTAATTTTTGTCTCTCTATTCACACTTTTGACTTTGGATGCACCTTCTAAAATTCTACTTAAGTAACCTGCCAATTCAAGAGAGAGTTAATTGATCAATTGTTAGCATCAGATCACATAATCGTATATCAACTCCATTGAAATATGGCTAAGGTACAAATATGTCCAATATATATCATACAATTAAACTTTAATTTTTCATTCATTTGAAGCAATTGACCTCATTTCGAACAATTTAATTGTTATGCAGCAAAAGATTGTAGTGAGGATGGCGGCCAACAACAAAAAGAAAAGCCGTAAGGCTCTAAAGATAGCCGTTAGTGTCGCAGGTAAGCTGTTCAAAAGCTTTTGTATATTGCTAAATGTTAATCTGAATTATATAACTAAATCTGTTAGAAGTTTGATAATCAAGAAATGAAAAAAGTCAACCGAAAAAAGTCAAACGCAGAGAAAAGGTGCCAAGACAGAAACGACGGGTCGGTTGTTTTAGTTATGTCAGTTAATGTAGATAACGGTTTAGTAACCGCCTACCCCACCACAAAGGTGGGGGTATCCATCACATGCCTCCCGTGAGAATCGAACCCGGCTCCCCCGAAGAGAGAACCGGTCCTTTTACCACTAGGCCACATGATCAAGATTAGTGTATTGATTTACTTATATGTTTGTTGTGCTTGTTTGAAATAATTATAATTATAACTATAATAATAAACCAACTGATTTGAATAGTAACTTATGGCATTATTGTAATTTATTTGTTATTTAGGGTATTTGCCTAAATCATTTGATAATATCTCTCTCTAGATTCCTTCACCGCCATACCCATTCCTCATCTCCTCTCTTTCTCTTTGGTTGTGTGATTGTCGTGTCTGGACGCCGTCGGTGGCCGTGTTTGGCCGCCTTTGGTGGCATTTGTGTTGTGGGATGTGGAAATGTTGCCGCCGTGTTTGGGCGTCTTTGGTGGCGCTTATGGCCGCCTTTGCATGGTGGTGTTGTCTCGTAGATCTGACCTGTAATCATGTTTGCATGAATCTTTTGCTGGCTCTTTCCCGGCCGGCTACCATTTCCGGCGAGTGTAGACAAACATAGAGGTGGTGGGCTTTAGTGCCACATGCCTAATCGCCTTTTCTGATGTTACTTGCGATGGTGGTGTTTCTGGTTTCGTTGAAGCCAGGAGCCATAGATCCGTCGTGTCCTTACTCATGTTGTTCGGGTTTGGTCCTCAAATCCTTTAGGATTTTCAAATGATGTTGGACCGCGGTGATTGTGGTTTCAGTTTCCGGTTATTGTGGTCACCACAGATTCGCCGCCGCGTCATTTTTTAGGTTTTTTGGCGGCGGCGGATGGTTCCAATATATTGTTGCACATGTATTTCCCTTTTTAAAGTTGGTCGCCTGGTTATGATGAGTTATAAAAAAAGCTTTGCGACAATTGATGACAATGGCTTGGCAAGAACAATGGATGGCAGTTTTTAAATTGCAACCTGTCTTGCAGCCAAAGTTTTGAAAACTCTGAACCATATTTTGCATCTAAACGTATATACATTTCTAAGTGTTTTTTGATATATTTGGTCTAATTTAGTTTTTTTTTTTTTTTTTTGTGTTGAAAAGATTTTGGCTTTTGTTTATTGCTGTTTGTTATGCAGTTGTTCAGCAATTCCTTCGTTTAATGTTGATTTCTCTGTGTTTCAAAGTTTTTAATGTATGATTTGCACTGTTTGTTTTTAAAGTGTAGTGTAGGTGTTCGATGAAATGACGATTGTGGATGATAGTGCACACTGCTATTAAGGGCAAAGATTAAAACCGTGTCTGCCTTCTTCGACAACACGGTTTTGTTACTATAATCTTCTTTGATTGTTGTTTGGTGACCTTTTTGAAATTTTGAGTCAATTTGATTATTGTTTGAATGTTATTTCTTTAGGATTCCAAATGCATGGTTTTTTTTACTGGTTTTTTATGTTGTTCAATAAAATGACAAATCATGCGTTGTTGTTTTGAGTGGTTTTTATCTGTGCCATTCAGTTTCTTTGTTGTTTTTATTGTGGTTTGGTTTGTATGTTTTTTTTAGAGCTTTTGTATTGTTGACTTGTTTGAAACTTTATTGCTTCAGCGTTATGTTTTGAAGTTTTATTAACCTCTACGTTTTTTAGCAGATTTGCTTTATGTGTGACGTGTTTGAGGCTTCATTATTGGATGCAGGTTAGTCCCTTAAAAAAAATTTCTTTGAATGTTAACTGTGTGTGTTCTGTGTACATTATTGTAAAATAAATTGATTGTAAGATACTTTACTATGTTATTGAGGAAAATTTTAGTAGACAACACTTATTTGATCATAACATAGATACACATAGGGATGGTATATACAATCAATTTATGGTTAGAAGGGATTTACGCACTGCTGAACAAGAAATATTTCGTATGTTTTGTTGGTATGTGTATGTTTTGTACAGTGATGAAAGTGTAGTAAACATGATTTGTTTGATGATGATTTTTCTTTAAAAATGGAAATAGATGTGTGTACCTCTGATACATGTTGATCTGAAATTCATTTTTGAACAGGACAACCGTTTTATTTATTTATTTGGTGTGTTGGGAATATGTTTTAACGTTCTTTGTTTTAAAAAAAAATTTTTTTTGCGTTATGTAGCCTGTTAAAAGGTGTCGTTTGTTGCCTTCCGCATTTGAAGTTGGCTCTTCATCTCAATTGGAAATGGGTTCTTCATCTACTACTGCACTTCAAAGAACTCATAGGCAATCGATGTTGCGTTCGAGGGCAGTGGTTGATGCTAGAGCTGTCTCGACTTCTGATATTAGGGCATACAAATCTTTGTTTTCGATGACTTCATTTCGTGCAACTGGAACAACGATTTGAGGACGTTTTGGGTATTTCCCATTTATTGTTTTATTGTCTAGGCATTTTATTGTTTAGGCGTTTTACTGTTTAGGCGATTTATTGTTTAGACGATTCATAGTTTAGGCGTTTTATTGTTTAGCCATTTTACTGTTTGGGCGATTTATTACTTAGGCGTTTTATTGTTTAGGCGATTCATAGTTTGGGCGTTTTATTGTTTAGGCGATTCATAGTTTGGGCGTTTTATTGTTTAGGCGTTTTATTGTTTAGGCGATTTATTGTTTTAGGTGATTTATTGTTTGGACTTTAGGCATTTTATTCTTTACCCTGCGTCTTTGTTGTTATATAGGCAGTAGCTTATATGTAATCTTGTAGGTTTATGGGTATGTGTATAGTGGTTAATTTTAACTTGACCCGTTTATAAATTGACTTTGCAGGCCAGATCGAGTTATACAAGTATTTGCCAAATTTTTGCAGCAGTGCGTGATTGAATATTTCGAATTCTTAAAGTAATGCAATATATGATATTTTAGTTTGTGCAATTCTAAGTGAATGCCAGATCGAGTTATATGATATTTTAGTTTGTCCAAATTTTTGCAGGCCATACCATTTTGATTGATGAAACAAGGGTTCGGTTCTTCAAGGTAATTTTTGTCTCTCTATTCACACTTTTGACTTTGGATGCACCTTCTAAAATTCTACTTAAGTAACCTGCCAATTCAAGAGAGAGTTAATTGATCAATTGTGAGCATCAGATCACATAATCGTATATCAACTCCATTGAAATATGGCTAAGGTACAAATATGTCCAATATATATCATACAATTAAACTTTAATTTTTCATTCATTTGAAGCAATTGACCTCATTTCGAACAATTTAATTGTTATGCAGCAAAAGATTGTAGTGAGGATGGCGGCCAACAACAAAAGAAAAGCCGTAAGGCTCTAAAGATAGCCGTTAGTGTCGCAGGTAAGCTGTTCAAAAGCTTTTGTATATTGCTAAATGTTAATCTGAATTATATAACTAAATCTGTTAGAAGTTTGATAATCAAGAAATGAAAAAAGTCAACCGAAAAAGTCAAACGCAGAGAAAAGGTGCCAAGACAGAAACGACGGGTCGGTTGTTTTAGTTATGTCAGTTAATGTAGATAACGGTTTAGTAACCGCCTTGTACTTGGGTATAAATACCCCTACTATGTATCATTTGTTTTTATGGGAATAATATTATTATGTATGTCAAGTTTGTTCCCATCCTCTGTTCCTTCACTTACGAGTCCCTGCACATTTGGTTTGTGCATACTCAACATTGTTCATCCTAATCCTTTAACCAAGTATTATGAAGGCAAAACAGGGAAAGTAACAAAATCTTCATATTTGCAAATGGATAAATAGGTGTGGAATCCGTGGCATTCGTTGGTTCAGATAAAGATCAGATTACACTGACTGGAGAAGGTATAGACTCGGTCGAATTGGCAGCATTACTAAGGAAAAGTGTAGGTTACAGGAAGCTGGTGAGTGTTGGTTTCGTCGAGGAGAAGAAACCTGCAGCTCCAGCCAGTTCGGTTGCAGTTCAAACAGTAGCCGTGCCGCCTCAGCTGGTTTATCCTCACCATTATGGTTATGGCGTGTCGTATCATGTATACGATGGCCCCTATCACAGCGACCCCTCTTGCACTATCATGTGAGATTAATATAGATTATTAGCAATTTGATTTATAATTTTGCTTGCATACAAGAGAGCCTTCATGAACATATTATTGTTGTGTAATAGAATAAAAATATCTTAATTATTTGCTGATCTAACTTTACTTGAAAATGCAAGTCTACATCGATTCGGATTATAAACTCACAACGATTGTTGCTTGTGGTTTTGATTTACTATTCTAGATCTTTTTGTAGTTGTTTGCTTTTATTTGTTCATTTTTAAGCTTCGGTCTGTGGTATGTAGACTAGGTTCTAATAAATTGTTGATATGTAGCCGTACTATTTTACTCCTCTGCTAATAAACTCTGTGTGTTTCAATATGATTATATCTTAGGAAGCAAAATCAAAGTGCAAAAACAAATCTGAAATTAAAAATAGCTGAATAGTTAAGTCAAGAAGATTTGTACACGATGAGCGAGATAAACAACTAAAGCAAAAAATCGACTAAACGTCTATTTTAGATATTTGGCGAGGGACTAATTTTTAGACGATGTTGCTGTTGTTGGCCATTTCAGATTAAAAGAGTCGTTAAGCGCTAGCTTCATTTGTTAACATCCGTAGTGATAAAAACTTATGTAATATTATGTCTTAGGATCTTATGTAATTTAATTATGCGTTCCGTAATCTGCGGTGCTCAAAACATATAGTTCTAGCTTCAACCTTCATTTAACACCTTAAACAAATACCTATTCCAAAACTTAAAAAACCACAACAAAAACGCTCATAACACGTGGATTTATGTTTTGGGTTAAATTTTCTTCAAAAGTTTTTAAATTTCTTATAACAAACTTATTAAATAATATGTGTAATCATCTTTTAACGTAAACTTTGTGCCAAACCAAGTGAATTTTGTTCCGAAACAAATTAGCTTATATGTAGTCGTTTCACTGGGTTATTTTGCCGGCGCAACGCGCGGCTAGTAATACCACTAGTTAGGTTAAAATATTTAACAATCAAAACGGTTATAAGGAGTATTAAATGATAATATTTTTTTAAGGTAAATTTCATTCAAACAAACACCACTACAAGCGGTCTTCAAAGCATGGACCCCCGGGCAACAAATGACATTACATCAAGTCTAACGGGTATTTACACCACTTATTCCAATCTATGCTTTTTAATCTAGATCTATTTTGAATCCAAAAAACGTCAAAACCTTAATATTTTCAACCAACTCCACCGCTCTCCTTGACTTGTTATTGAAGATTCTAGCATTCCGCTCATTCCATATTGACCATATCGTTGTAAAAACAATACCTTGTAGGATATGGAACTCCTTTTTGTTCTTCGCTTGATTGTCAACCAGCTGGATTAAATCATCAACTTCGAAAGTATAGATTGGACTCAACCTAGACCACGCTCCCACCCTAGTCCATATTTCTGTCGAATATAAGTAGCCGGTGAATAGATGCATTACTGACTCTTGATCTGCATCGCACGGAGGGCACAATAGGTTCTCTAACGGGATCCCGCGTCTTACCAACTCTACTTTTGTAGAAAGCCTGTTAAGACATGCACGCCAAACCAGGATCTTGCACTTCAAAGGAGTCCATCCGACCCATTCCATCTTCATCACATGACCAATCGAAGGAGTATCGAATAAAAGTTTCTTAGCATTGTTCACAATCATTGTTCACAATGAATCCACCATCCTTATCCCCTTCCCATTTCCACACATCACTGCCGGATCCCCATTCCCAGTTCATAGCTTTTTCACCTTGTTGGATCCGCACTCGATCGGCAATAGTGGCCCATTTCTTTTTTTCGAGCCTGAAAAGATGAGGATATTTTATCCGCAACGGTTCATGGCCAATCCACTTATCTCCCTAGAAAGTTATATTCGACCCATCACCAATAATTCCCACAAAATAACTATTAAGTTCCCTTCCGGTTTGTAGCTTCTTTTCACCAGTTTTAACAATTTGTTCCCGACACCCACTAGCCGAGGGACTACAAGGTAGCATACTCCAAGCTCTACTTGACCCGTGACAACCAACAACACCCTTCTTCCATAAGAAATTACCTATTTTTTGGAATCGCCATGCCCATTTGAGAAGTAATGCTTCGTTCATACCCTGCATCTTACACACCACTAAACCGCCCTCTTTTTTTAGGTGTCGTTATAACGTCCCAAGCTACCCATGCAATCTTTTTCTCTTCCGAAGAGCCAGCCCATAAGAACCTCAATGCAGTCTATCACCTTCTTAGGAGCCTAATAAAGAGAAAAAAAAATATATCGGTAAGTTTTCAAGTACCGATTTAATAAGAATCAACCTCCCCCCAATCGATAAGGTCTTCGCCTTCCGGGACACAATCTAGATTTTATCACATTAATCACCGACGACCAATTGTTAATCCTTTCATGTTGGCTCCAACTTTAAGCCCTAGATAATCAAAAGAGAAGGCACCTCTTTTACAACCCAATATTTTCATCATCTCATCAACTTCTATATCCTCGGTTCCAATACCAATTAAATTCGACTTATGCAAGTTTATACGAAGTACCGAACATAAGTATAAAACACGGAGAATACGAGCTGTATTTTTCAGGTTTTCATGAGACCAATTCCCCAAGATGAGAGCAGCGTCAGCATAAAACAGATGCGTTGTATCAGCTTCATTAATGGTGAAGTTAATGCCCGAAAACTCACCAACTTCTTTGGCTTTATTCAAAACCCATGAAAAGCGCCTCCTTGACAATTAGAAGAAAAAAAAAGGAGAAAGGGGATCGCCTTGGCGAAGACCTTTCTCACAATTAAATTCAAACGTCGGCGAACCATTTACTAAAACCGCCGAACAAGCTCACATAAGAATACCTCGAACCCAGGTGCACCACAAGGTAGGAAAACCCATCTGTGACATAATAGAAACCAAGAAATTCCATTTTACGTTGTCATACGCCTTTTCGAAGTCAATTTTAATAAAAACGCCTTCTTTTTTCTCCTTTTTAACCACTCCGTTAGCTCGTTGACAACTAAAGGACCATCAAGAATGAAACGATCCTTCAAAAAAGCCGATTGATGCTCCGATATCACACTCCTCAAAACCGTTTTGATACGATTAGCAAGTATTTTAGAAATAATCTTACTAATCATCCCAATGACAGTTATCGGCCTATAATCCTTGAGTCCTAAAGGCGTTTTGACCTTCGGAATGAAAGTTATAAAAGACTAGCCGCATCCCTTATTTATTTTACCTGTCTCGTGAAATTCAGCCGTAATCCGAGAAAAATCAGCCTCCAAAAAATTCTAGAACCGCTTCACAGACCGGAAATTAAAGCCGTCCGGACAAGGCGCCTTATTCGACCCACATTCAAACACCACATCCCTGATTTCCTGTCTAGAAAACATAGCAATCAAAGCCTTACAATTAACTTCGTTCAACATATTAATACCCAAACAATCTAACACTGGCCGATCCGAATATTGTTCTCTGACGTGACTCCGAAAGAAGCACAAAACCTCCTTTTTAACAAGCATTGGCTTTGAAACCCAAACCCCACTGACTTCCAAACGCGGGATGGCATTCCTCGCTTTTCTACCGTTTACCACATTATGAAAGAAGGTCGTATTCTCATCCCCAAGAGACGCCCGTTTGACTCGCGACTTTTGCTTGATGTCCCGAGATCGATGATACTCTATTTCTTCTAAGCTCTTTTTGCACTCGGTCCAAACCCACAGCTTCGACTCGTCCAAATCTTTTTGTTCCATCATTATTTCCATATGTTCCTTCTCGGCTCAAAGGCGCAATTCATCTTCATCCTCTTTTTGTTTAACTTGTTTAAACCACATCTTTAGATTGGTTCGAAGTCATCTCAATTTTTCAGTCAATACAAAATCCGAAGGGCCACTAATATTATTTTCCTCCAAGACCGATTTAATCAGATCCTGACAACCCAGTCTATCCACCCAAGAGTCAAACCAACGGAAAGGTTTTTTACCATAGTTCAAATCAACCAAAGATAGCACCAATGGAGAATGATCAGATCGCTCTCTATACAGTGCTCTAACCCACGCATTTGGCCGTTTATTAAAAACATTTGAACCAACTAATACCCGATCAATTCTACTCATCTTGCATTCACCCCCTCTGTTGGTCAAAAAAGTGTATTTCATGCCTTTCAAATCATATTCACAAAGACCTACTTCATCAATAAAATTGCTAAAGTTCCTCGCACACCCCGGATCAAAAACTGAGTTCTTTCGTTCTTCCGAGCTTTTAACGGCATTAAAATCCCCCAACACTATCCACCACCCCTGTTCGGATTGCATAACCTGAGAAATTTTCAACCACAATTGCCTTTTTTCTACATTTTGTTGCGGGACGTACACATTTATAACATTTAACCTAACCAAGCCATCAGTCATCAAACCGAAACAAACAAAAAATTATCATCTTTCACCACCTTGTCTCTAGCATGAACCTTTGGATCCCAAATGCTAACCATACCCCCCAAATGACCATTCGCATTTACAAATTAACAATCAAAACCCAACCCTCCCCAAAAATTCGACATCATCCCTGCTTGAAAATTACTACACATTGTTTCTTGCATACCAATAAAAGAAATACCAAATTCTTCCTTTAACTTTTTAACCCATCCAGCCTTTCCACAAACCCCAATCCCATGAATATTGATTGAAAAGCAATTCATTTCTTACCTGCTTGTAACCCTTCTTGAACGATGGACTCATAGATCATATTATCGAATCTGTTGAGATTTGCCCCAAGTTTTCCCCCAGCGCCTTTGTAGCTTCAATCTCATCCGAAGGGGTGGTTGTCTCATCTTCACGATTATCATCCGATTGGTTACTGTTGAAATTATTCTAGGCATTAACATCGGCACTTGTTCTATCTACAGAAATTTGATTCTCTCCAGTAACATGAGTCGGTTGTTGGTTCAAATTAAATACCTGATGTTCCTGTTATGATAAAACAACATCCTCATCTTCCGATTCTGATTCATCCTCATCTGATAGGCCCAACAAACCATTGAGTACAAATGGATTAGATTTCTTGGGCTTTTTTACTACCTTGAGACTCTCCTGACTACTTGAGTAAGAGTTACTAGGCCGGCCGAATCAATTTTAATTGATTTACCTACGAGCATATCTTTAAACGACCGATCACCCACCTATGTAGCCGGTGCCTTCCCTTCCCTATGAGCTCCATCCCCATGTTTCTTCTATGACATATTAACCGAATGGTAACCGTTTATCGTATTATTGGTTGTTAATTTCTCCATCCTCTAAAATGAACCGAGCCACAATGAACCATAACCGATAATCCCGCGTACGAATGTCGCGTAGACTCTTCAGTAACTCATCTTAATCATTAACGTCAAGAATTGAAATAAAACCGAATCGATTCCCGCCTTTATCTCTTTTTCTTGCTATGTAAATATCAAAAATTTGCCCAAAATGATGAACCTGGCTTGCTAGATCAGTCCCACTGCATCTTTTAGGAAGATTAGTGACAAAGAATTTTGTAATACGACGTTGGATCTCTTCGCAAATGATTGTCCAGCGATTTTCTATCTCCGGGTTCTTAATTTTTTTTGCAAAGTGTATTAAACGATAATGTGATCAAACTACGAGATTTTTAAAATGATATTTTAAGTGATCTCGCTAAAGGTTTATTAAAATAAAATTTGTTTATTTTAAAAGTAAAAAACCAGTGTTATGAACGATATGCAATTAATTAATTTTAATTATCAAAATGAAGCCGTTAATAAAGGGTTTATTAATATATTTTTTCTGAACATTAAACTTCATTAACAGCAGCCAGACTTCAAAACGAAGGCCGTTGACAAACCAATTACATAATGTACAATGGATTTTTACACCATTCAAATCAATCGACACTTTTACACCAAAACCTATGCTTAAATCAAATGAAAGAACTAGATTTGATGTTGTTCACAGCCTCCGCAACAGAAGTCCGCTTTTGGTTGAAAATTTTTCAATTTCACGCCAACCAAATGTACCATAAAGTAACCATGACAATCCCTTGTATAATCTTCTTACCTTTCTTATCTCCAGAAGCGCTTTGTAGATGCACAGCAAAATCACAAACCTCAAAAGCAAATATCGTGGGCAATCTACACCAATTACCAATGCGACACCAAACTTCCAAGGCAAAATTGCATGCTGTAAATATGTGCAACGTGAAATCAACACCTTCCGAACATAGAACACAATCCTTAGTATCCAACCTTAGGTTCCTTTTTTCTAACTCAATCCGCGTTGGTAGTTTATTCATTTCCGCTTTTCAAGCATTTATATTACACTTCAACGGAACCTAGTGTGTCCATTTGAATTTAAACTCGTCATTCCCACACCCATCAGCAATCTTTTTTTTTACTGCTTTAACCGAGAATTCATTCTTTGTCAGCCTGTCCCACACCCAAGAATCTTTCCGATTCTGCAAATGTGTCCTAACGATCATTGCACAACAACCTTGAAACTCCCGTGTCTCTTGCGCATTGGTAGGCATCCGAGACCATCGTCATGTTGGTTCCAAAGATTTTCCCGAAAAAGTTATCCTATCCGGAACCCGACGCCTTTTTCTTTCTCTAAGAGGAATAATTGAGGCCAAAGATCTTTGAATGCTATATTACCATTCAAATATCAAACCAAAAACTTACTTGCTTACCATCTCCAACTTTAGCTTTCACAAAGTTACTAAGACGTTTCCCATTATCAATCTGCATATCACATTGATTTATGAACGCTTTCCAACAGCCTGAGATGTATTTGTTGCAAGGAAGCGAAGACCAACATATGCGACTACTATGAATGCCATCAATAACCCTTCTTCACAACCCATCTTTCTCTGTGCGATATCTCCATACCCATTTAAAAAGCAAGGAGTTATTAACATCTTCCAACTTATTAGCACCCAACCCTCTTTTTTTTTGGAAGCGTCACACGGTCCCAAGCGACTCAATGAATTTTTTGAGAATCATTAGAGCCCGACCATAAAAACCGCCATATAGTTTTTTCAAGTTTGCTAATCACAGCCTCAGGGGCCTTATAAAGAGAAAAATAGTAAAGATGGAAGCTTTCCAAAACAGAATTAATAAGAATAACCCTACCCCTAATAGATAACGTATTAGCTTTCCACCAATTGAGGCGCGCCTCAAACACGTCATACACCCGTTGCCAATTCTTTTCTCGATTCATACTAGAGCCAACCCGGATACCCAAATAATTAAAAGGGTAACTCTCCTCTCTTACATCCCAATAAATCAATCATCTCATCCACCTCTGCGTTACTAACACCCACCCCACATAAGTTAGACTTATGAATATTAATCTTTAGACCCGACGAAAGATAAAAACTTCTAATAATGCGAGCCATATTTTCCAAATTATTTCTACTCCATTCCCCTAAAACCAAAGCATCATCTGCATCGAACAGATGAGAAACCCCCAGCCCTCGATTGTCAATCTTTAGGCCATGGAAATCCCCTAAAGCAACCGCTTTGTCAATCATATTTGAGAGCGCGTCCATAACTATTAAAAAAAAATTAAAGAAATGGTGACAAAGAATCACCTTGACAAAGGCCTTTCCCACATTAAACTCAAATGATAGCGCAATGTATTATACTCAGTTAGTTCTTCCTACCCGATCAAATTGATTCTCAATTACTGTGCAATATATTACACTCAACTCTTCTTCCCAATCACATTTATTAACATATCATCTTTCTTAGAGTGAAGGGAGCGAGGTGGGAGAAGCTGCGTACGAAGTAAACCCACATCGTAAATACAACCCTCATGGCGTGGGTTTGGCTCGGCGTGGGGGGGGGGGGGGTGGGGTGGGGTGATGTTGACTTGTTGAGGTGTTTGATTGGCCGATTTTTTTTTAAATATAGTCGTTAAATAACGGCTTGTGTAATTATTTTCTATATAAATTAATCCCACTCAACCATTTTTTTACTATTCTCTCCCACCACACTCTCTAATTTTATATAAAAAGAATTTTTACACAACCTATTCCACAAAATGCAATCTTAAAGTTCGTTAGATTCGTATGAACAATTTGTTTTGGGGTACTCATCCGACGACGGTGCGGAAATGATATTATCAGATATTCAGAACGTGTACAAGCTATTCTTGAGTATGAAGATGTTGAGAGTTCCGAACCCAAATGGAGAAAATATATAATTCGCGAACGCCAAGCCTCACATGATTTATTTGTATGTGATTACTTCTCACACGAATCAACATATGATGAACAAAATTTTAGGCGACGTTTTTGTATGAGTCGTAATTTATTTTTAAGAATATCAAATGATTTAGAGAATAAATATGAATATTCCCAACAAAAATATGATGCGCGTGGTAGTTTGGGATTCAGCACGTTGCATGTCACACCCTCAAATTTCCACCACGGGGTTTATACCGCGAGGCGCATGACATACCAGGATCCCATAGCCATAAGTCATATGAACGAACTCTAAATGCCCAACCCATTTAGTTCGTTTTCAAAAACCAAGTTTAGTTAAGCTGCGGAAGCGTAAACCAAATTTAAACCTTTTAAAACCATGTGCAAAACAACGCGCCCAAATTAAACCATATGAAAGAAAATGTAAAAGCATAATATGAAATTTAGGTGTATGCCCAAGACCCAAAATGCAGTGAAGTGTGCAGTGCTTTCTAATACTGGCACCGGAAGCTAACTACCTGCAAAAGCATGTAAATCGTGGGTCAACAAACAATGTTGGTGAGTTCACTAATTAAGAAGGTGAGTAAGTAAATGCGCTGGTTTCCAAAACCACGTAACCAAGTAAAAGCGTAGGTCCTCCAGACCAAAATGTTCAAGAGTTAACAGTTTAAGCGTGTCAGGGGTAGCTAACCCACTCATTGCAACAAAACAGAATTATTGGGACACCTTCAGTAACGTAATAATTTGCCTCAATAACTGGTGTCTATCAACACCAGTGTTCAAATGTGGTCAGAAGTTCATGCCCGTGCCTCAAGCACCTCAGACATGAGGTTGCTGCACAACCTAATAGCGCTATCAACTAATACCTGCTCGCCTCCAGCGATTAACCCAATAATATGCAAGGACTTTCCAAATGATAGAGTGTATAATTCACAAAGGACCAATAAGTTTTAAACTGATCAAAAACCCGATCCACACAAGGAATCGTAAACCCGACCCACACAAGGAGTCAAAACCCGACCCACACAAGGAGTCAAAACCTAAGTAGTCCCAAACTGGACAAGAAAACAGTAGTCCCAAATCGGACTAGAAAAGTTAAGTAAGTTGTCTCAACCCCAGACGCATGCTTTTGAGAAAAGAGTAGTGAAACTCACCTTAGGTTGCAAGCAAGTAAATCCAAACTCCAAGTAGGGTGCACTACCGACTCCCTAGTATAAGTGTCACTAAGTAAGTATATGTGTAATACCATTACACCATATAACCCGTTTGTCCAAGACGTTTAAATGTTCAAAATCGTGTAGGTGACACCTAGTAATTCTTCATGCATAAGTAAACCCTATGGACCCGTTGGTGAATACGTTGGTTACAATTAGTTTTACACTCCATATGCGTCTAATACAAGTGTCCATTCAATTACATATCAAATACATACCACCTAGGACTTCAATTAGTCACGTAAACACATAATACACAATCTGCGTTTTTAGGACAGATTGTGCGTCACCAAAACTAATTTATTTAAAATACTTAATTAGTGAGTTAAACTCCCAAATTTTTACTGAATATTCTTTGAGATTCATTTAACCACCCATATTTTTGTTTTATCTCAAAACCAAACACAAAAATTATTAAAATTCGTTCAACACAGCTATATTCAGAAAACTTTCCCAACAGGTCAGTTTAGTTGGAAAATTCCCAAAAATTTTGTATTCATCCAAACGGGATGAATCCACTTGGAAAACTCAATTTATTCCAATGTTAATCTACTGTAAAAATTTCATAACCTACTTCTTTATAAAACTCGAGTTATGATGGTTTAAAGTCGACTCAGTTTGTTAACCCGAAATTCTGATATGACCTATTTTCAAAGAAAATTTCAAAAACGACTCAAACGACGTCTAAATCACCCGATTTTACCCATTATGAAAAGCTAAGATCAGGTGTGATTTAACCACGAAAAGAAAACATCAAAACCATCATGTTAAAGCCATGTAACAGACCCTACAATTTAACCTAAACATTCTGTCTAGATTTTAATTACGCATAAACCTTTATTTAAATGACTCACGTGTGCGTATAATCGATCAACAATCATCAATAATCATTACAAAACATTCCTAAGATCTATTAAGATCAGAATCTATCATAATACATGCAAAAATTATAACCCTAATGATCAAAACATCAACAACTGGCGCAACAAGTAATCTATTATATCACTAATCGCCTATCATCATCTTTAACCCGTTAAATCTTCAAAAACCTCAAGTTTTAATAATTATCAAAAGCTTTCAGACCTGGACAAACCTTGTTATATGATTTTTATAACATAAAAATAAGATTAAAGCGTAAAGGATTAAGGATTATACCCCAAGCTCTTCGATACAATCAACCGAACGCCTTTGGAGCTTCCTAATCGATGTTCTTGAGCCTTAGCAGGTTGTTTTGGGTTAATAATTCGTAGGTAGGGCAGTAGGGACGATTAGGGTTTGTGTTTTGGTGTTACAAGATGCTTAAGGTTGCTTAAATAGGTGATTGAGGCGGTTTAGACTCGTCAGACATCCGCGAGCGGCCGCTCGGGCTCTGTGAGCGGCCACTCACAGGCCCTCGGCGCGCGCGGGTGGCCTGTTTCGTCTCCCGACGTGTTTTCCTTCGACGTTTTCGTTATTTCGAACCGTAATAAGTGCAACCCCATGCGTTAAGACCCCAACCATCCTAATGGTCCATCCATTATGGTTTTTATTAACGTATTTGGTTTATGTTCACGTAATCACATACAGTTTTCACATAGTTTCACAGAGTATCATAGAAGCACGTAATTGCAATCAATCTCAAACAATTACTTCACAATAATTTTGTTTAACAATTCACCAACGTCCGGGGTTCACTACTCATGTAAATAGTTTGGTAATTCCTCGAATTACCACCTCATGCAGTTATTAACCTATAACCATGCAATGTGTAACTTATATAGCTAACTCTAGTTAACTATAATTCCTAGAATGTAACCAGAGTTTAGTTAAAGTGAGAACTTGAAATTGCGGGGTATCACATCATCCCCAAGTTGAAAAGAATTTCGTCCCGAAATTCAGTAAGTAAACAGTAAAGCCAGCGTAAAAATGCGCGCTTTGGTTCCCGGATGTCACATCATCCCCAAGTTGAAAGGAATTTCGCCCCGAAATTCACTTTAAAAAAGCTGTTTTATGTTTGGTTTATGCATAGTTCTAGGTTCAGTAAAGAGATGTGGGTATTTAAGTGGCATTTGATCATTGCGTCCCCACGCGTATTCCGGTCCTAGACGGGAATTCCATCATACCATAACAATGGGTATAGTGTTCTGTTTAAGTTTCTTGACGCCCCGGTCAAGAATCTCCATTGGTTCTTCCATGAACCGTAGCCGTTGGTCCACCTGGATCTCCTCCAGTGGCACCATCAGTGTTGTATCCAACAGGCATTTCTTTATATTTGATATGTGGAGTACATCGTGTACCCCATTATGTTCATTAGGCAGGTTCAACCTGTAAGTTACTGGACCAATCCTTTCGACAATCTCGAATGGTCCAATGTATCGCGGGTTCAACTCTCCCCGTTTTTCCAAAGCGTATCACCCCCTCCAAGGTGACACCTTTAATAGAACCTTGTCCTCAACCTGGAACTCCAAAGGTATCCTACGCTTATCAGCGTAACTTTTCTGTCGATCACGAGCAGCAGCCATCCGGTTTTTAATTTGCACTATCTTCTCAGAAGTTTCGTGCACGAGTTCGGGACCTGTTAGCTGGCTATCCCCCAACCTCAGTCCAGCAGATGGGAGACCTACACTTAGGCAATTGGCTTATGGCTCTAGTTCTGACATAATAGATGACTATTTAAAGACGTCGGCACGAACGGTTAGGGAAAGTCTTCACAATTCCGGTGAGTATAATATTGAACTATATATACAAAAATATTTGAAAAACCAGTTCGATGAACGATTTAAATGTTTTAATCAATCACCCACGATCTTATAAATGGTTTTGCACGAAAGGATCTTTTTTTTTTTTTTTTTTTTTGTAAACGGGGTCGAATACAAGTATGAGTATTATCTAACGGATGGAAGTTACACTGAGTATTATGCGTTTGTAAAATTATTTACACGGGATACAACGTTAGATGGAAAGAGAATAAAGTTTAACAAAGCTCAAATGGCGGCACGCAAAGACATCAATTGAGCTTTTGGTGTTTTGCAGAAAATATGGCGCATTTTGAGCATGCCATGTCGATTGTGGGAAAAAGAAAAAAAAATGTGATTTACGCATGCGTTAGTTTACACAACATAATTTTAGAGGACAAAGGACGTGCAATTTACCAGTACTTTGAGGAGGCACAATCAAATAACGGAGGCATTAGTGATGATGCAAGAACATTAAACACATTTGAAATTAAGAATAGCCAAACGCATCACAAACTTCTAGCGGATTTGTTTGAATATATTTGGATGGTTTCGAGATACAACCCCGATGACGATGATGATAATTAAAAATATGTGATGTAGTAGCTTTACCTTTATTTAATGTATTTTTATTATTTGATGTATTTTTTTATTTAATCTGATGTATTTTTAGTATAATTGTCATTGTTTTCTTTTAAATTAATTTAAATGTTTTTTCTATAAATTTAATTCATTTGTTTATTAAAAGAAAATAAAAAGCTAGCACTACATGTTAACTCATGTCTCAAACTCAAGCCCCTATGTGTTCGCGTTTCAATTCAAGGATCTTTTGCGACTGCACGAGCATATTAGGGGTTCAAAAGGAATGAAGAAAGCTTTCTTTGCGGTGTGTTTAACAACTATTTGGTGTATTTGGAAGTGTCGGAATAAGGTGGTTTTCAAACAAAAGATGTGCAATCTACAAAGCATTATGGGGGAAGTTAAGGCGAGGAGTCTCTTTTGGGTCAAAGCGAGGTCAAAACAAAGGGAGCTAGAATGGGGGAGGTGGCGTTCTTTTAACCTTTCAAATATTAGATGGTAGATTGTTTACTGTTTTGATTATATGTATTGTATTGGTGGCTGTAACTATGGTATGTACCGGGTGATTTGTGTGACACCCGGCATATTCGGGTTAATACTTTTCATACTTTACATACATGCGTTTCATACTTTGCATACATACGAGTCTATCTCAATGAAAACATTGAAAACAACTACTTAATATCATACTTGACCGGGTCGGTTGAGTCGTATCGATGATTCGGGAATCATCGGGAGTCGTTACAATGGTCCGAGGGACCATTGGGTGTCGGTCCATAACCATGTGTACAAGGATCGGTGATTCGTGGAATCGCCGGTTTAACGCACACACGCAAGTCTCGGTCCCGGGAATTGGTGATCGGGTGGGAACGTGTTATTTATCGTGCATTATATGTTGGTAATCATTATGTGACTTGTCGGTATGTGAAAACGTGTTTATATATGTTAAAATAGGGTTTAACGCGCCAAAAGCTCTGATACTTAGGCTATAGGCGAGTAGGAAGCCCCTTGGGGTGATTAGGGGCTAAATGCTAGTTGTTACTAGTGATTAGGGGCTAAATGCTAGTTGTTACTAGTGAGTAGGGCTAAATGCTAGTTGTTACTAGTGATTAGGGGCTAAATGCTAGTTGTTACTAGTGAATAGGGCTAAATGCTAGTTGTTACTAGTGAGTAGGGCTAAATGCTAGTTGTTACTAGTGAATAGGGCCTAAATGCTAGTATTACTAGCGAGTAGGGTCTAAATGCTAGTTGTTACTAGCGAATAGGATCCTACTCGCCAATAACATCTGCGTACTCACCTATACTGCAGGTCACGACTAAAAACGCCTATAAATACCACCCTTATGTTTTAAAACATCATTTGTGAAACCCTATTACACCCCAAAGCCACCCCAGACCTTATCCAAACCTCTGCAACTCGTTTTTGAGCAAGAAATCATATTTTCAAGTCTTACAACCCATAATCTCACCATTTCAAGGTGTGTTCTTCATCCCAAACCTTTATAATAGTATTGTTTTGATCCCTAAAGGTCCAGACCTGATTTATAAACGTTTGTGTCTTTGAAAACTTATTAAAATCGGATTCAAAACAAACCCACACATCTATACTTGTTTTATGTGATGTAGTCATGCAAGATAGGATCTTTATCGTCTAAACATGATTTTTCTTGTGTTATTGATATGTTTCTGATCTAGATAAGCTAATATGATGATAATCTAGGGATTTGAAGGTTCATAGATGTGTGATATTGATATTAGGCGTTTTGACCCGTTTGGGCGATTATGGTGGATTGATGATAATATGTTGTGTTTGGTTGATTGTTTGAGGATAGGGTTTGCTCTAGGATGATGCTAGAACAGTAGGGTAATGTCGGATAACGCCGTTATGTGATGAAATCTGAGTATTTGCTATTTAGGGTAAGTTTTACATGTTGATGTGATGCTTACATGCAAGATATGCTATTTTGGGAAACCGCGTGCATTCGGGACGGCTAGGGTGATGATAAATTAGGGGTTTTTGCTTGAAATAGTTGGGTTAATGTTTTGGGTTGGGTATTGGGTGTTTTTACAAGTTTCGGATCTGATTTGGAGTGTTCGACGCGCGAAAATGCACTACAGATGTGCAGAGGCGAGTAGGCTCCTACTCGCATGATGCTTCATGCGACTAGGAACCTAATCGCCTGAAGTTCATGCAATTACAATCCTATTCGCCTAAACAACTAGTGATTACAATCCTAAATGCCACTTCTACTAGTGATTACAATCCTAAATGCCACTTCTACTAGTGATTACAATCCTAAATGCCACTTCTACTAGTGATTACAATCCTAAATGCCATTTCTACTAGTGATTACAATCCTAAATGCTAGTTTGGTTCCTAATCGCGTGTAATGCTGCTGTATGTATATTTTAACATCCCGAAACACGGATTGACACCTAGGAACATGTTAGGAACCCCAGGACATGTCTAATGACTTGGTAACACGTGTTCGGACTTTGTTATGCGTTAATTAACTGTTATGTTAGATTAGGTGAACTCTTGCGCGCATTAAGTGTTTTAATTGCATATGTTGCATGATATCTTGCTTTCGGCTAACATGTGAGATGTCGGGTCACCAATGGGATGTCGGGCCTTGTCTGGTGTGGTCGGTTAAACGTTTAAACATCATTTCATATGTACACGGTTATCATAGGCGCACGGAGTCACACGGCGTCTAGGATTCATATGCATTTTCTTATCTTTTTCAGACTTACGTACTTTTACATTTTGGGTTGTAATAAAGTTACGCTTCCGCAGCGATGGATTTATGAAAACTTGATGGTTTGTTTATGTCATTTTACGTATCATATAGTGTCGTTTATTGTGACCGTTGACTTAGATCCTGGTTTGTCACGCGCCTCGCGGTAAAACCCCGCACGTGGAATTTGAGGGTGTGAGATTGGTATCAGAGCCAATGGTTATAGTGAACTAGGACTGCATGTTGAGTCAAGTCTATAGCCGAGTCGCACACACTAGACGGTCACATTCATATTAGTCATGACATATGGGAATTGCCGGGGTGTTAGTATTACATTCGTTATTATCATTCATGCTTACATCATCTATCTATTACTCTTATTTCCCATCCTGTTCTTCATCATCGTGCTGAAGACGGGGAGCTTTACTATCCTTGCACGGCAGTGGTGTACATTGGAGTGGCTTCGGCATCCTTCGGAGATTTGTCCAAGATTCGGACATCTCCCCTTTCTATACACCAATGGACACACTTGCTCGCACACATCATCTCACACTTGTACTTGTTGTTCTACATCTTGGGTGTTGTATCACCTAGGAGTTCTTATCTATTCTTGAATGTGGGTGCCTTGTGGTCTGAAAGTCAAGCTAGGAGCACGCCTCGGGACCATGTAGAGCGACTTATCATTTCGGGTGCACACGAAATAATAAGTTGAAATGCATGGAAATCCTGGTGGACTCTGTGTTTGATCTAATGATCATGATGGAATCCAGTTCTCTGGTTGACCTTATTACTTATGATTTCTTGTTATCTGTTCTGGAATCTGATGTCTTGTCTTTGACCTTGACAGAAGATGGCAGGACGTCGTGGTGGTCACGTTGGTGGTCGCGTTGGTGGTCGCGTTGGTGGCCGGAATGGCGGTGGACGCAATGGGGGTCGTGGTAACATCAGCATGACCCAGGCGGAGCTGAATAATCTGATCCAGGAGCACGTGGCAGCTGCTATTGCTGCGCAGCAGGCCGCCCAGCAGGGCCATGGTGGTAATTTAATTACCCCTACCCTCATTCCTTATCTTTTGTCGTGTGATGTTCGTTTTCTGACCATGTTGCTTGTTGTAACAGGGGGTGCTTTTCATCCTCAAACACCTCCACCTCCACCTCCACCTCCTCCAGTCCACTGTACTTATAAGATGTTCCAGGACTGCAAGCCCCATAACTTCAGTCGGACTGAGGGAGCTGTGAGACTACTTCGTTGGTTAGAGAAGGTCGAGTCTGCTTTCTCCATGTGTAACTGCCTAGAGGAGTATCGTGTGAAGTATGCTTCAGGGACATTCGAGGGACGTGCCTTGACTTGGTGGAATTCGACGGTGCAGACTATTGGTTTACTGGAGGCCCATGCGTTGCCATGGACCGAGTTTGTGTTTCGTTTGAAGAGGGAGTATTGCCCCAGGGATGAGATCAAGAGTTTGGAGCATGAGCTGTGGAATCATCAGATGGTGGGATCTGAGATAGAGGAGTATACCACTCGCTACCATGAGTTGGAACTTTTGTGCCCGGATTCTGTGACTCCTGAATATAAGGCTATTGAGTTCTACATTAGTGGGTTGGTGCCTGAGGTTCGCGGGTTGGTGACCGCGAATGATGCTACTACACTTCGGGATACCATTCGGTTGGCTCATAGGCTGACTAAGCAGAAGGTTCAGGAGGGTGTTTTGCCTCCTAAGGGTACTGTGGTGAAGATCTCTGATGGCAACAAGAGGAAATGGGAGAGCGCAGGAAAGGGTACAGTTCAGCCTCAGCAGCAGCAGCCGAGGAAATTTGAGGCTACGGGTGCATCTTCTGAGCAGAGGCAGAGTGGGTATACCGGGAGGCTGCCTAGGTGTGATCGTTGTGGGTACTATCATCTTGGGGATTGTAGTTATTGTACCCGATGTAAGAGGAACGGGCATCAGGCCCAGAGCTGTAGGGTGAATCTTCAGGCTCAACAACAGGTGGTTGCCCCTACTACTGCTACTACTACCACTGCTGCACCCAGGGGAAATCAGGGATGTTATCACTGTGGCGACACTGGGCACTTCAGGCGGGACTGTCCCAAGGTGAAGCAAGGCGAGGGTGGCGGTCGAACTGCTCCGGCTCGTGCTTATGTCATCGGTGCTAGGGAGAACCAGGAGGATCCTGATACTGTTACTGGTGAGTATTCTTTTCTTGATTCTCGTTATACTTGTATTCATTTTCATTCACATTGCTTGGCGATTCGTATTCATTGTGTGCATTTAGTTGGTATTTGATCATCGTTTTGCATTCATCAGTCTGATGTGGGTCCTTTAGAGATGCTACTTGGACGGTACCGGTGTATCATTTATACCGATCACAGTAGTCTCTGGTAGGCCTTCGATCAGGAGGATTCATTGTTTTGTATTCACTTTGGGGAGGGTGGTTCCCCGGCATAGAGTAACCGTTGCAATCATTCCTCGTTCGTTGTTATCCTTTCGTTTACATTATGGGAAACGTTACTTGGGTTAGGTCGACACTCATCACTGTCGAAGAGTGAATCTCGGGGCGAGATTCCTTTCAACAGGGGGATGATGTGACGACCGGGAAATTTTTGGGGAATTTTTTTCTTTTTATCGTTTCGTTCTCTTTGACTTCGGGAAATTTTCGGGACGAAAATTCTTTCCACTGGGGGATGACGTGACACCCGGCATATTCAGGTTAATACTATTCATACTTTACATACATGCGTTTCATACTTTGCATACATACGAGTCTATCTCAACGAAAACATTGAAAACAACTACTTAATATCATACTTGACCGGGTCGGTTGAGTCGTATCGATGATTCGGGAATCATCGGGAGTCGTTACAATGGTCCGAGGGACCATTGGGTGTCGGTCCATAACCATGTGTACAAGGATCGGTGATTCGTGGAATCGCCGGGTTTAACGCACACACGCAAGTCTCGGGTCCCGGGAATTGGTGATCGGGTGGGAACGTGTTATTTATCGTGCATTATATGTTGGTAATCATTATGTGACTTGTCGGTATGTGAAAAGGTGTTTATATATGTTAAAATAGGGTTTAACGCGCCAAAAGCTCGGATACTTAGGCTATAGGCGAGTAGGAAGCCCCTTGGGGTGATTAGGGGCTAAATGCTAGTTGTTACTAGTGATTAGGGGCTAAATGCTAGTTGTTACTAGTGAGTAGGGCCAAATGTTAGTTGTTACTAGTGATTAGGGGCTAAATTCTAGTTGTTACTCACAGAGTAGGGCTAAATGCTAGTTGTTACTAGTGAGTAGGGCTAAATGCTAGTTGTTACTAGTGAATAGGGCCTAAATGCTAGTATTACTAGCGAGTAGGGCCTAAATGCTAGTTGTTACTAGCGAATAGGATCCTACTCGCCAATAACATCTGCGTACTCGCCTATACTGCAGGTCACGACTAAAAACGCCTATAAATACCACCCTTATGTTTCAAAACATCATTTGTGAAACCCTAATACACCCCAAAGCCACCCCACACCTTATCCAACCTCTGCAACTCGTTTTTAAGCAAGAAATCATATTTTCAAGTCTTACAACCCATAATCTCACCATTTCAAGGTGTGTTCTTCATCCCAAACCTTTATAATAGTATTGTTTTGATCCCTAAAGGTCCAAACCTGATTTATAAACGTTTGTGTCTTTGAAAACTTATTAAAATCGGTTTTAAAACAAACCCACACATCTATACTTGTTTTATGTGATGTAGTCATGCAAGATAGGATCTTTATCGTCTAAACATGATTGTTCTTGTGTTATTGATATGTTTCTGATCTAGATAAGCTAATATGATGATAATCTAGGGATTTGAAGGTTCATAGATGTGTGATATTGATATTAGGCGTTTTGACCCGTTTGGGCGATTATGGTGGATTGATGATACAATATTGTGTTTGGTTGATTGTTTGAGGATAGGGTTTGCTCTAGGATGATGCTAGAACAGTAGGGTAATGTCGGATAACGCCGTTATGTGATGAAATCTGAGTATTTGCTATTTAGGGTAAGTTTTACATGTTGATGTGATGCTTACATGCAAGATATGCTATTTTGGGAAACCGCGTGCATTCGGGACTGCTAGGGTGATGATAAATTAGGGGTTTTTGCTTGAAATAGTTGGGTTAATGTTTTGGGTTGGGTATTGGGTGTTTTTACATGTTTCGGATCTGATTTGGAGTGTTCGACGCGCGAAAATGCACTACAGATGTGGAGAGGCGAGTAGCCTCCTACTCGCATGATGCTTCATGCGAATATGAACCTAATCGCCTGAAGTTCATGCAATTAC
Source organism: Ambrosia x helenae (assembly GCA_030844895.1). NCBI lineage: Eukaryota > Viridiplantae > Streptophyta > Magnoliopsida > Asterales > Asteraceae > Ambrosia > Ambrosia x helenae. Next base: position 52,605,163 of record CM061224.1, read on the forward strand.
AATCCTATTCGCCTAAACAACTAGTGATTACAATCCTAAATGCCACTTCTACTAGTGATTACAATCCTAAATGCCACTTCTACTAGTGATTACAATCCTAAATGCCACTTCTACTAGTGATTACAATCCTAAATGCCACTTCTACTAGTGATTACAATCCTAAATGCCATTTCTACTAGTGATTACAATCCTAAATGCTAGTTTGGTTCCAAATCACGTGTAATGCTGCTGTATGTATATTTTAACATCCCGAAACACGGATTGACACCTAGGAACATGTTAGGAACCCCAAGACATGTCTAATGACTTGGTAACACGTGTTCGGACTTTGTTATGCGTTAATTAACTGTTATGTTAGATTAGGTGAACTCTTGCGCGCATTAAGTGTTTAATTGCATATGTTGCATGATATCTTGCTTTCGGCTAACATGTGAGATGTCGGGTCACCAATGGGATGTCGGGCCTTGTCTGGTGTGGTCGGTTAAACGTTTAAACATCATTTCATATGTACACGGTTATGGTCTGGACTGCTAGGGACTAATCAACCTACGGGTTGTTAGTCTAACACCTTATACGCTCGTCATGATAGGTCACCGGTATTTGGTGCTGTCTATTGAGCAGGTTTACTTGTCTTAGTGCGAGGAGCAGCATCAGGTGTGTTTCACGGCCCCACTTTACGTTTTTACATTTCGGGGGAGACACATGCTTTATACATATTTCATAAATTATCATGTTATACTAGTGTTAAATTCATTTGTGCTATACGATACGTAAAGTCCCGGGGAAACCATGAATATGCTGGATAGCATAACGGGGGAAATGTGGATAGATCTATTGGGACTGACAGACCCCACCCGTCGGCTGGGAGCCGGGTGGGTGCATATTGTCTCGGTCATAACGCTACCGTGGAGCGGTAGTGCATAAACGTTTCGGGCAAAAATCATATATCGTTGTCTGTAATGGTTTCCGGTCGTAGTAGTATTTCTCATGCGTCTAGCTAACGCTATCATTTCTAACATAGTGATAACATGATGGATTTCATTACTTAAACATTTAATATAAAACCTGTGAACTCACCGGCATTATTTGCTGACGTTTTTAGCATGTTTGTCTCAGGTCGTTGAGGTAGTAGCTTATCATAGGCGCACGGAGTCACACGGCGTCTAGGATTCATATGCATTTTCTTATCTTTTTCAGACTTACGTACTTTTACATTTTGGGTTGTAATAAAGTTACGCTTCCGCAGCGATGGATTTATGAAAACTTGATGGTTTGTTTATGTCATTTTACGTATCATATAGTGTCGTTTATTGTGACCGTTGACTTAGATCCTGGTTTGTCACGCGCCCTCGCGGTAAAACCCCGCACGTGGAATTTGAGGGTGTGACAATTTGCTAGTATCCCGCTAGCTTGGGTGATAATAAAATTTTGTTGGCCGTTCAAAAAAAAAAAAATCAACCGTGTACTTGTTTTTTTTTTTTTTTGTGAAGTGAGGTCAAGGAACGTATATCAATAAGCATTATAATGGGAGACGGACACTCAACTAAAAGGTATTTTAGTTTACTAATTTCAACCAATCATGCACTGTATTTCCCTAATTCACTTTAAAACGGTTTTTTTAAGGCAACGCGTCACTGATTCACTTCACTGAATGTTATTTAGTTAGTTTTCTTTAATTTTTTTAATAAAGAGTTTATGTAAAAATAAAATCATATTAACTAAAATAAAAATGCACAAACTCTATCTCTCCTCTCCTACTTGAAACCCCTCCTTTTGATTTAGAGGATCCCCTCACAGCCTTTGCCACAATCTTTAATTTTTTTGTATCCATCTGTTTGTGTTTGAAAGTAGTTTGAGACTTAAGTATTGAGAGTTTTTATGTGTGTGTGTGTTTTTTTTTTTGTTGAAACAAGGTAAAAAACCTTTATATAGGTCTCATTTCTTTTTAAATGGTAAAAAACGGTCATAAAAAGTGATTGTTGCACTAAACACCTCCTAATCTCAAGTTGCCACATTAGATTTTTTTTATATTACTTTAAAACATCATATTTGATGAGTGTGATACTAGAAGGTACCTTAAACACTTTATGAAAATATTATAAACATTTTTTAATTAACCAGACATAAAAATTCATTAAAATAAATTAGAAAACTTACATTAATAAAAAAAAAGAACGAAAAAAATAAAATAAAAACTACTTCTCATCGTCGTCAAATACATAATTAAGTCGAATACACAAATCACTTTCACCATTTTTTATGGCAGGCCCTCAGAATTTGCCAAGCCAAAACATGTTTAAAGTCTTTGCTGTACCTATGTTTGTATACTATTTTAGCCACTTCAATGGCTTCGTGTTCGTTTGGCTCACCTTCGCCATTCATGACCTCATTGTATAGGTGGTTAAATAGTCGTGTATTGCTGTTTAAATCACCTCACTTTAAACTAAGTTGGTCTAGGTTGCGATCGGTTTCACCACCCATATATAGGCGGAAGCGAGGAAAACTTCTACTCCAAAACGAACGGCGTCTCTCATTAGCCGTCGTTCTTTTCTGAATGTTAACCCAAGCCGTCGTCAATGCTATATCTTCCTCCTCTGTCCATCTCATTTTTTAAAAGTATAAGAAGAAAATAGATAGTAAGTGAAGAAATTGGTGAAGAAATGGATGTGGAGTAAAAAAAATATGTGAAAATGCGGATGTATTTGTAGTGTATATATTTTTTTTAAATTATTCGTCAAAATTTTTTGAGCTTTTTGCAAATTAAACTCATCCAACTAATCGGTTACCACACACCGAATTCCATACCCGAAGATAGGTAACCGAGCTAGAGGGACAGCGTAGCCGCTCGAATATTCCCTACCTAAATATCGTACCCGAGTCACGCCTCCCTCTTAAGTTAGTTGGTACTAAAACTTGAAAATTGTAAAAAGAAATTAGTTATAATTAAATGTTTTGACCTTTATAATAAAGTAAAATATAAAGTACTTTTTCTAACAGATACAAAAAAATGGTTTTCATAAAACGAGTGCTATGCATGTGCATGTGTAAGGGATTTATAAATTAAAGCCAGGCCACATGCAAAATTAAATTTGGATGGGAAGCCACATTTCCCATTTCTTCTCCACACAACTCTATTGTCCGACCCTTCTTTTCTTTTGTTAACTACTAAGGCCTATTAAACTGCGACAAAAATTAACGTTCATATATAAGTACGTTAAGTAGATACTATAAAAAATATATTATGTTTCTATCTTATGACAGCGCCGAAATTTCAAGTCAAAATCTGTACACTTACTTGCAGAATCATTGTTTCTATCTGTGCATTAGACATAATTTTATAGTCGAGTTGTCCAAAAGTCTAGCAAAGTCCATTTGAACAAACAAGTGACTTGAGTGATCACTGGTTTTACTGCAATTAACTCGCCATTTCAAGTGTTGGTGACTATAGTTTTTTTAAAAGAAAAATCAAATTCGACAATTCTATCAATATGCATATGCCCATTCATAGATTGATTTGTACATGGAAAACAACAAGGTGAATAACAAAAACGAAACAATTAACAAAACAATTTTCAATAGACTTGGAGTTTATAAATATACATGTATACATATATGTTGTTGACAAAAAATAAATATAATTTTCTATAAATATACATACACACACGCGCGCAGCGCATGTATATACGTGTGTGTACATGTGTGTTCTTGGAAGTCAAAACATGTGATAGATCACACCTTCTTGTGTCATATCCATGATAATTGTCCCTCCTTTATTTAAAAATCAAATTTTGGGGAAAAACACTTACACTAATTTGGAAATTTACTTATAATCAACATTAGGATTTAGATTAATGCCGCCCTCTCCCTCTATTTCTTTCTTTTATTTTCAGCCCTCACACTCACCAAAGATCACCCATACTTTGGATGATCACACTCCTAGATAATCCCATTGTTAAGACTAATCAAATCACTATACAAATCAACTTTAGTCTCATGATTAGTCATGCTCAAGTCAAGTCTTTAAACCTCTAACTCTATATGTGATTAATTATTAAAAAGGAAAGATTTCTTTAATCACAATGATCCACAAAAGATTACATACCCACAACAAACACAATCTTGTCTCCTTGATCCCTAGCTTGTAACCGTCGCCCCCTTGCTTCTTTTTATTTTTCACTTCCAAAACATACCAAGACCTCATGCATTCTCATTAACACTTGATATGGACAAGATGAGAGGTCACGTTATGGGAAGGATTAAGACATAAAGCACGACTTAACACCAAATTAGAAACATTCTCTAAATCACAAGTCTAGCACAAGATTACTTACCTTGAATAACTTCTCCTTCCCTTCCTCTTGACTACATGCGATAACCACCCTACCCCATGAAGCATCTCCATCAAATCTCCCATATAGACTTTACACTTAGTTAAGTTATATGAATTGTCATGTCGTGGAAGGATGGAACAATCTACGTCTAATCACCACTAGTCAAGTATGATAACTATGATCTTATACTAAAATGGCATTCACTTTACTTAACACAATAACATATGAAGGATCATTATCCACAAATAACCTCCCCATCCCTCCATACAAATCGGCCCACTAACCCAAGGTAAAAAAAGATCAATCAATCAACTAGAAGTGTGATTATACACTAATATGGTAATCAACTTTAATAATCCACAGATCCATAATAGTTGACAATCCAAGAACTACACACCCTCCTCACCTTTCGCTCGCTCTCGGCCACTATATAATGGGGTCGAACCCCTTTGATTTTTCCATCACACCTCTCATTTGTTTCATCTAACTCTCTAAACTCTCCAACCATCCCTCCCCCCTTTCGGCTCCCTACCTACACCCACATACCATCATTTTCGATCCAAGACTCAAGACCACACACTTAGGAACCTTCTTCCTAGGAAGCTCACATTTTTCTTTCGATTAATCGGCACTTTGAGGTATAACTAAATCCACGTATCTTTACATTTTCATATGTTAACTACCAAGGTTCACCCAAATAATGTTTTCTTTTACAAAACCTTTAACAAATACATAATGGAAATCATACATGAGTTTATGCATAGATATGTGTATGTACGAGGGGTATAGATGTATGTATAAGTATGATATGTGTGAGAACATAAGTAACATGTGTGTAATATACATATATATATATATATATGTGTGTGTGTGTGTGCATACGTGCCTAATATACATAAGTAATGTATGTGTGTATGTGAGAATAATATACATATGTATGGGTTTGTGTGTGTATGTGTAATATATATATATATATATAGATGTATGTGTGTGCTTGTGTAAGGATGTACATACATGTGAGTTAAGTGTATGTTAGTATATATAAACATGTATATACCATGCTATGAGTCATAACAAAAATACATTTATAAATAGAATTATGACTTAACATTTTTACTTGAAACACAAGTCACCAATGGCAACGCGAGTTAACAAATAAGAACAAACATTATAAGTTAGGTGAACACCTAACAACCATCGAGCTTAGACCTAAGGTATCTCTTGTACACAGGACATGTGTAGGTCGGACTTTCGACATCTTGGACTTTACTTTGCTAGCTTTTGCACGGACTTGAGGTGAGTTTCACGGCCCCTTTTTACTGTCTTATGTTTTGGGGAAAAGCATCCTAAATTTATATTGTTTAGAATGACTTCCTATGAACCTTATGTGAGTATAAGACGATATGTTTAGAGATCTCATAAAGCCCTCATGTTGTTTCCCTATATTATAACCATTAGCTATGGACTTAGCCATGGAGCACTTATATAGATATGCTGGGTTGACACCCCCATTCTTGGTTGGTCACTCCAACCTGGATACAAACAACAAAAGAGTGCTAGTACTTAACATATGATGATACATTGTCTTTATTGTACGATATGCAAGGAAAACTTGTCAAGGTTTGGTTACGGAATCATGTTGGTCACGTTTGTCATTGTCATAGCTAGGTATTGGCTTGTTATTCATGAATTTCATTGACTTGCATTTTATTACGATCAAAACCTGTGAACTCACCGACTTTAAGTTGACAAAGTTTTTAGAGAGAACTACACAATTAGTCCTTGTGGTTTATCATTAGTTTCATCTTTGAGTATTAAGGTTTAAAAGTTTCATGTTAAGGTGTCAAGTTTAGTTTTTGTAACATAAAAGGGTTTTAGCATTAACGGTGGGTTAATATTTAACAGAGTTTACCCTCACGTGACAAATGGTAAACTACAAGGAACAAAGATGAAGTTAAGGGAGGTCCACCACCAACTTCAAAGGTGAAACTAATAGTAAACCACAAGGACTAAATGTGTAGTTGTCTCTAATATTTAAAAACTTTAGTGGGACCCACCGCTCACCTCCTTCTTCACTTTCACCCACCACTATCTTCACCTTTCATTACCATAATCAACCATCATCTCCTCCACCTTTTATCACAACCAGCCTGTCACCTTGTCATGTAATTTGTTAATTTCGGCTAATTCAACATTTGTTTGTATTTACAAGTTTATAATTATTAAAAAAAAGCATAGTTTATATTTTCTTTCTATTTATGAAATAAAACCGTGCTAATTAAATAACTTAATGACTTTGAATTAATTGTATTTTGGTTTATTTTGTTTTTTTTTGTTGATTTTTAGGTTGAGAAAAGGTATGAACAATATTATCAGCAACTAGAGGAGGTGGTTTCTTCTTTTGAGTTAAATGCAGGTCTAGGATCAGGGAAATCATACACTGCATTAGCATTTAACGCGATGTCGGGACACTTTTCGAGCATAAAAGTATCGATCTTGTCCCAAATTTACACGACCCGAAAGAAACTTATGCAAGATTTGCCAAAAATCAACACGGGTTTTTCGCAGCTTAGTTTGTTTTTTAATAATTATAAACTTTTAATAACTAATAGTGATCTTGTTACATATGTTTTGTTCGGTTAATTCAATTGTAAATTTGTTAATTTCGTGTGTGAATTGAATTATAGATGGGAACTTTCGGCGAATAAGGGTTGGGTGAAGGTGAAGAATGAGGTTGGTTGTGGTGAAAGGTGGAGGCAATGGTGGTTGATTGTCGTAGGGAAAAGTGAAGATAGTGGTGGGTGAAGGTGAAGATGGAGGTAGGTGATGGGTCCCACTAAAGTTTTTAAATATTAGAGACAACTACACATTTAGTCCTTGTGGTTTACCATTAGTTTCATCTTTGAAGTTGGTGGTGAGCCCCACTTAAGTTTATCTTTGATCCTTGTGGTTTACCATTTGTCACGTGAGGGTAAACTCGGTTAAATATTAACCCCCATTAGTGCTAATACCCTATTATGTTACAAAAACTAAACTTAACACCTTAATATGAAACTTTTGAACCTTAATACTCAAAGGTGAAACTAATGGTAAACCACAAGGACTAATTATGTAGTTCTCTCAAGTTTTTATGCATGTTTTTCAGGTAACTAATTTCATGGATGGAACTTGGGAAATGTTTTAAGCAGGCATCACGAATACTAACTTTTGTGGATTTTCTCTATGAACCCTTGACTTTTAAACAATACATTTTAATGTGGATGTAAATACTTGGCTATTTGGTATTCAAACTTATGTTTATTTTGGATGTTTGCTTAAATCTTGTGCTTGAAAACCTTTCATGTCGCACCATATGATTCCGCCTTGGCGGGGTGTGACAGATTGGTATATGAGCCAATGGTTATAGCGAACTCGATTTCTTTTAAAACTAAACTATAACTTCAACGATTTTTCAAACGAAAAGTTTTCATTGCATGAAAAACAGTTTCATCATGAGACACTACCCAAGTTCCATAGTCTTTTTGCATATTGCACATATGCGAGAATAGTATATAAGTTCTTGATGCTTATATATGAATATGCCTACACATGGATTTTGACAGGATCATGGCTTCATCTTCCCACCCGATTGTTATATTGGATTCAAAGGACGATTCGTTTATGAACTACGTGATGTCTAACGGAGACAACGCTGATTCCTACTTTGCAGACTATGAGCCCGAAGAGGACTTTGCGGATCCTGAGCCCGACGAGGACGAGTATGTGGATATCGTAGGCGATGACATGTAGGTGGACCTTGTAGTTTCAGATGACAAGCATGATGCCCCTGCTGGCGAGGCCCGGAGAGATACTGTGGATGCTGATGACCTGGCCCCTATGATCGAGGAGCTGCCTATCGAGGCGTCTCCAGTGGTCGAGTAGCCACCAACTGAGGCACCCCGTGTGGAAGAGGCACAACCCACGGAGGAGCGTGTGCCCTCTTTCTGCACGTAGTGCTTGTTTCCTGAAGGAGCACACCTCGCGTGTACCCATAGGAAGCGCATGATCAGACCCTAGATGCCATAGCCTGAGGTGCCAACCCGGCCAGACCAGGCTACTGAGTCTTCCGAGCCACCTCGGAAGAAATTTCTTAGGAGATCCCAGGCTCGTAAGCGGACCTTCCTACCGATTGTGGCAAGTTGTCTAGCATATAATGATGAGGACTCGGATGATGACATCTTTGTGGCTACTGATGGTGGCAAGACCTCCCACCCGCTGGTTGACCCTCCCCGTGTATGGTGGTTTCGGGACAATTCCTACGTGCCGCACCCTCTAATCTGTGTGGGGTATGATTAGTGTGCATGATACCTTAATTCAGGAGCTCCGTCACAGAGCCGATGAGCTCTTGACTGGCGCACACTTCGAGGGTCAGATCGGGGCTGCCATCATTCAGTGTTTCACTAGCATGGAAGAGCGCCTAGGAAAGGCTGAGCGGGGAAGCGTGGAGGCTGAGCATGAGCGTGTTAGGGCTTGGAGAAATGTGTTGATTCTTGAGCATAGGGTGGACGAGTTGGACCAGAGGATGAGAGTTGTTGTTGCTGCTCTAGCTGCTGCATTTCCACCACCTCCCCAGTAGCCTACTAGTTAGACCACTTGCAGTATCTTTTGATTGTTTCTGATTTGTGATTTGTATTGGGCAGTTTACGCCCCACTTAATTAGTACTATCTACAAACTATGTAACAAGCAACAAATTAATGAAATGATGATATTATGGTTTACTAGTTGTTCTTTATTCCCTATGTTTGTATTGTTGTTATGTTGATTATCATGTATGTTATGGTTGTATATTTGTGTTTGTCATGGTTATTGTGGATATCATGGTTGTTTTGTCATGTCTACATGATTGACAATATTAACGATAAATATGAGTCTTATTCTTTTTATATGATGAGTTAGAAAGAAGTCATGCCACCTCAAAAGACTACCCGCAATACCGAGGACAACACATTCCGGACCACTTCAGAGGAATTGGCACAAGTGATTATGCAAGCCATTGTGCAGCATGACGCCAATCGCAGAGACTTTAATGGAGGATCAGGGGGCACTAGCTTACGAAGAACACATGATAATGAACATGCGAAAGTATTGATTGTTGTACTTCTTTGGCCTGTACCTTTCACTGTTATTAATAATGTCTCATTATTTATGACACGGAAGTTGAGAACCCGGTACATGGCTGTTCCTACAAAACTTTCATGACTTGTAAGCCATGGAATTTTCCTGGATCTGAAGGAGCAACCGGTATTTGTTGTTGGATTGAGAAGATGGAATCCGTGCTCGATATCAGTAGTTGTGTTGAGGATCAGAAGGTTAAGTATGCTACTTGTACCTTTAAGGATGAGGCTATAACTTGGTGGAACCTGCAAGTTCAGACCATTGGTAGGGATGTAGCCTACAGTCTTTCATGGGTTGATTTATAGTCGATGATGATGGAGAAGTATTACCCTAGGAGTAAGCTTTACAAGCTCGAATCAAAATTTTGGAATTTGTCTATGGTTGGAGCTGAAATCACCACCTACACCACCCGTTTTCATAAGCTTTCTCGTTTGGTGCCCCATATGGTAACCTCTGAATACAAAAGGATTGAAAGGTATATTTGGGGACTCTCTCTGAAGATTCGCAGTATGGTAAGCCACTGAGCCTACCACCATTCAACGTGGAGTCACTCTAGCTCATAACTTGGCTAATGATGCGGTGCGTATGGGCGCATTGCTTAAAAAAGAGGCTGATAAAGGTGAAAATTCTGGAGATAAGAGGAAATGGTCCAACTTCAAGAAAGGGAAGAATTCTGGAAACCAGTTTGGTAAGAAACAAGAGGCCACTAAGGCATTTATTGCTACTGCTGTTGAGGAGCCTAGGAAGAAGTACAACTGGCTGCACCCTCTCTGTAACCAGTACAAGTACCATCACGTGGGTTCTTGTGGGAGTATTCGTTGTAACAAGTGTAAGAAGATTGGCAACCAGACTACATACTACCGTGCTAAGGCCGCAAGTGACCCTACTTGGAAACGAGGGTGTTATGAGTGTGGTGCTACCGATCATTTCAAGAAGGATTGCCCAAAGTTGAAGAACCAGGCTCATGGTAGGGCTTTTATGATCATGAGCTTAGTATCGATCTGCTACCGGTAGATTTGGGTAGTTTCGACATTGTTGTCAGCATGGATTGGTTATCGAAGAACCATGTGGAGATTGTGTGCCATGAAAAGATAGTTTGTATCCCCTTTCCAAGTGGTGACACTCTTTCGGTCAAATGAGAAAATAGTGGAGCCACCCTACAAATCATATCTTGAATGAAAGCCCAGAAGTGCCTTCTAAAGGGCTATTGTGCATTCATAGCACATGTAATCAATAACCGAACTAAGGAACTAAGAATCAAAGACATCCCTGCTGTACGAGACTTTCTGAAAGTATTTCCTAAAGACTTACCTAGACTGCCACTGCCAAGACAAGTCGAGTTTCACATTGATTTAGTTCCTAGAGCTGCACCTATTGCTCGATCTTCATATCGTGTAAGCCATCAGAGATGCAGGAGTTGTCTAGCCAGTTGCAGGAGTTGTTGGATAAGGGATTTATTTAACTGAGCTTTTCTCCGTGGGGAGCCCTGGTGTTGTTTGTGAAGAAGAAGGACATATCTTTTCGTATGTGCATAGATTACCGAGAATTGAACAGGCTCACCATCAGGAACCGGTACTCGTTACCGAGAATTGATGATTTGTTTGACCAGTTTCAAGGTTCTAGCTACTATTCGTAGATCGACTTGAGATCGGGATATCATCAGTTGCCAGTGCAAAAGGAGAGCATACACAAGACAACTTTCAAAACGCGTTATGGTCATTATGAGTTCTTTGTGATGCCTTTCGGATTGACCAACACCCCGACCGTGTTTATAAACATGATGAACAGAGTATGAAAGCCTTATTTTGACAAGTTCGTGATTGTGTTTATTGATGATATATTGATCTACTCACGAACTCAAGAGGAGCATAAGCATCATTTGGAGCTGATTCTAGAGCCTCTTAAATGTGAGAAGTTTTATGCTGAGTTTTCTAAGTGCGAATTTTGGATTCACGAAGTTCACTTTCTTGGTTATGTAGTGAATGAAAAGGGTATTCATGTCAATCTAGCAAAGATTGAGGCAATTAAGAATTGGGAAGTACCCAAGTCCCTGACGGAAGTGAGATAATTTTTGCATTTAGCTGGTCAATATCAAAGATTCATAGAGAATTTCTCCAAGACAACCCAATCTTTTATCATTTCAGCCCAATCATTTATCATCGCAGCGCTCCAATTCTTTCGCTTCCCGGATGTACCGATGACTTTGTGGTTTACTCGATGCTTCACACCAATGTCTTTGCGCTCAAGATTTGGATACACTACTTGTATGGTACCAAGTGTACAGTCTTCATAGACCACAAGATCTTGCAACGCATTTTCGACGAACATGATTTGAACATGAGGAAACGAAGATGGGTAGAGCTGCTGAACGATTATGACTGAGAGATCATGTATCACCCGGGTAAGCAAACGTTGTAGCGGATGCCCTAGGCTGGAAAGAATGTGTCAAAACCCTATGTGTGCATGCACTAGGATTGACAATACATACCAGTATCACGGCTCAAAATCGAGATGCTCAGCAAGAAGCGGTCAAGGAAGCCAACATCGAGAAGGAAGCCCTGTGTGGCATGGTCAAGCTACTGGAACCAAAGTCATATGGAACTTTGTACTATGTGGATTGGATATGGGTTCCATTGTTTAGAGGATTGTGTGAATTAGTACTTGATAAGACCCATAAGTCAAGGTATTCAATCCATCTAGATGCCGATAAGATGTATAAGGACTTGAAGGAGTTGTATTAGTGGCATAACATCAAGGGTAGGAGTTCTATGTATGTTGGACGATGTCTCATGTGCTCAAAAGTTAAGGCTGAGTATCAGAAGCCTTCTGGCATGTTGCAGCAACCTGGGATACCCATGTGGAAATGGGAGCAAATCTTAATGAATTTGATCACCAAGCTGTCGAAGACGTCTAATGGTCATAATACAATTTGGGTAATTGTTGACCGATTAACAAAGTCTGCACACTTTTTGACAATAAAGGAAACTGATAAAATGGATAAATTTGCAAAGCTTTATGTGAAGGAAATTGTGACAAGGCATGGTGTGCCAGTTTCAACCATTTTCGACCATGACAGTCATTTTACTTCAAGGTTCTGGAAAACGTTGCAGGAAACCCTTGGTAGTCAATTGGATATGAGAACGGCCTATCACCCGTAGACGGATGGCCAAATCAAAAGGACCATTCAAACCTTTGAGGATTTGCTTCATGCATGCGTGATTAAACTTTGGAGGTAACTGGGACGCCCACCTACCTCAAAGCGACTTTTCGTACAACAATAGATATCACACTAGCATTAAGGCCGCTCCATTCGAAGCCTTGTATTGACGTAAGTGTCGATCACCTTTTGGTTGGGCAGAAGTTGGAGACAAGTAGTTAACTGGTCTAGAGATCATTCAAGAGACGGCTGACAAGATCTTTCAAATCAAGGATTGTTTGAAAGCTACCCAGGATAGGCAGAAAAGTTATGCCGACATGTCACACCTTTCCAAGGCGAAAACACGGGGATGTGATTTGAAAGGTTTTCAAGCACAAGGTTTGAGCAATAGATAAAATATAATAATATTAGATACCAACCATTGAAATCATGCCTTACATAATCCAAATGAGTGTAAAATTGTCTTAAAATACAAGACAAAACGTTAGAAACATTACATAACAGATGTTATTAAGTCTTGGCTCATGAGAATGATGGTACCACAAGATGTGCACTCAAATCTCTCCCTCAAGTTCTCGTACTCCATGGTCAATTACTTGAAAAACATGCATAAAAGATTTGTCAACATAATGTCAGTGAGTTCACAAGTTTTAATGTACTATGCAATTGTGTTTGAGAAATTCGTATATGACCAATCAAAGCTAGCTAAGCTAATGATTACAGTGCCATCCATGAGTCCCCTAACCAAACCTCTTGACTGTTGTGCCTCGTGCATTGTACAATAAAGACAACGTTTATATAATAGAATAGAACAATCTTTTGTATGTAACCGGTTAGAGCGACTAACCAAGAGTGGGGTGTCAACCCAATATATCTATTTAAGTGTTCTAGGGCTACTGTTAGCTAATGGTTACAGTGTAAATGTAAGTTCAAGGACTGTTGAGCTCATGAATCGAATGTCTCATGTTTCACATGGTAGTCATGAAAGAAATTCACCCAAAATGTAATGTACTAGAAATGTAGCATGTTTATCCTCCAAAAATGTAAAAGCATTAAAATGGGGCCGTGAAACTCACCTGGTGACTGAAGATAAGGTCTATAAGGTCTAGTAAAGCAAAAAATGGAATGGCTACTGTCCCGACAATTGGTATCCAAGAATCTTGAACTTGAAATAACCCGATGAAGTTAGTTAGTCCTCCACGACCTTTGGTGCTTCTATGTAGCTCGATAGTTGTTGCTTGGGTGCTTAGCCGAAGGAGAAAAGAGAGGAGTGAGTTTGTTTTGATGTGTGTCGATCCAAAGAAGAAAGGAAAACGGAAATGTTAGCTTTAATGGGATAGTGTGGGAGTTGAAATGAAATCTTGTCCTCTATTTATTAGGGGCGACCCGAAAGCCAACCAACACGCGACACGAAAAAAACAGATTTGGGTCAAGTAACACGACTCGTTTAAAAAATGGGTCAGGTTCGGTCGACCCGTATTAAAAATGGGCCGGGTTTGGGTTGATGCATATATAAAATGGGTTGACCCATTAACCTGTTTAAGTATTTAGAAAAAAAAATCTATTATATTTTTGTTTTTCTTTTTCATTTCTATTTACATGGTTTAGTTATTTTTGGCACACTATATTATTTATTTGTCACACTTATATATTCACCATTAAACATTTTATTGATAACCCGCTTACAACCCAAGAACCCGCTTATAACTCATGAACATGTGTGACTAATTTAAAAATATGGGTTAAACGGGTCGTTTTCGGGTTGACCCGGATTTTATGTGGGTCAGGCTAGGGTTGAAATATTTGATACGAATAATAATATGGCCCGGGTTCGGGTTGCACATTTCAACCCATTAACCCGCCAACCCGCAAGCGGCAAACCTGCCAACCCATCAACCCGACATGATTGACACCCCTACTATTTATACCCATTCGGCTATGGGTATGGATGTGGATTCATGTGAGTGTGTTTATAACAAGTAAATCAAAGCCTCTTGGGATCTTGTCAATATGAAAAGTTATTAACTAGTTTAGTGATATTTTGATGATAGTGATTGTTCATACCTTGTTTCACTTTGAGCCGATTGGTTGCAAGAGATATGTAGGGAGTTCTAATTCACAGGAATGTGTATTGAAAGGTTGTCATGTTCTTGTTTGGTGTAAGGTTTTGACATCTCTATTGAAAATGACTAATCATGGTTGTTGTTTGTTTGTTTCGGATATAAAATAGAGACAAGAAGAGATCCACAAATTTTTGGTATTGATCATTCCTTGGAAGATGGGTTGTCATCAACAAAGGCCTAGAATAGTATAAGTATGATTGTCAAGATTGTCCTTTGTTGTTTCCCACTTTTTGGCCCCAGGAAGGACAAAACAAACACTTGTGACAAACCTCCAATTCTTGGTTTTGAAACTTGAAAATGTGAAGGCCTATTCTAGTATAATTGTAGTTGTCATCTAGAAGGTTTATGGTGTCATGTTTGGTGTGTTGGTATTCGGCCGATGACAAGAAAGAAAGAGAGGTTTTGTTGGTTATTTAATTTGTGTAATCTAGGAAAGGTTTAGATCTAGGCAGGTGTGATATGATGAGAGTGAAGTTGCCTTGTTGGTGTAATGTAGAAACAACACAATCATCCTAGTTCTTCATGCTAGGGCGGAATGACTGGGAAAGTAACAATCAAAAGAGAAAGGTTGACTTGTGTGGGAATTGTAGGAATTTTTGTCACATAACCATTTTTGTATAAGGTGTATAGTCTTGGCTTATCCATTATATATATATATATACACACACACACACACACACACGCTCACACACGCGTGCATATGTGTGTGGGCATAGGTCTATTGTTTAGTCAATTATATATATATATATATATAATATATATATATATATATATATATATATATAAGATCACATAGTTATAAAGGTATAAGTTGCTTTACTTATCATTCATGTGTGAAGTGGTATAGGTTTGTGGATATGGGTGTAGGCATGTGATCGATTGTGTGTGTCTATATATATATATATATATACACACACATATATATTTGGGATCATATATGTGTATGTTCTAGTGTGTCAATAACACGTGTAGTTGTAATAATAATATTATGGATCTTGTAGAAACACATATGTTATTGGTGGATAAACATGTGTTGTGGGATCATTAGCTACAAATAATCTCCCCATCCCTCCATACAAATCGGCCCACTAACCCAAGGAAAAAGAGGATCAATCAATCAACTAGAAGTGTGATTATACACTTATATGGTAATCAACTTTAATATTCCAAAGATCCATAATATTTGACTATCCAAGAACTACACACCCTCCCCACCTTTCTCTTGACCGCTATATAATGGGGTCGAGCCCCTTTGCTTTTTCCACCACACCTCTCATTTGTATCATCTAACTCTCCAACCACCCTCCCCTCTTTTGACTAACTACCCACACCCACATACCCTCATTTTTTATCCAAGACTCATAACCACACGCTTAGGAACCTTCTTCCTAGGAAGACCAGATTATTCTTTCGATTAGTTGGTACTTTGAGGTATAACTAAACCCACATATCTTTACATTTCAAATGTTAACTACCAAGGTTCACCCAAATACTGTTTTCTTTTACAAAAACTTTAACAAATACATAATGGAAATCATACATGAGTTTATGCATAGATATGTGTATGTACGAGGGGTATAGGTGTATGTATAAGTATGATATATGTGAGGACATAAGTAACGTGTGTGTATGCGTAATATATATATATATATATATTACTATATATAATGGATATATGAGAGAGAAAGTTGAATTCTTAAAATTAAGAGTTTTACCACTTATAATGCACTATGTACAACTTTGTATTGCACTTAAATACTACTTCTTAAATTAACGGCCTAAATAACCACTCCTCAAATCGATGGCTGAGCATTTCAATCCATGTGACACACCACCAACCAATTAGCACACTCTGTGTGTGAAGGGAATTCAAAATTTGAAAACCAATTAGCATTTCAATCTCTTATCACCATTTGGACTCTACAATACCCTATCCCTCTCCTTCGTCTATCTTCTTCTCCCTCTAAACACGACGCCAACAACTTCTGAAATGGACCAACATCGACGTTTTAAGTGGTCATCAACATGTACATGCCTTCAATTTAGTTAGATCCTTAACCTTTAAGACCAATAGACGATTAGGTATGTTTGACTTGTTCAGATGTTTAGGGTTTTTAGTTGAATCGGGTCGATCTCCTGCTACGTGTCTTAGATCCAGTTAGTTTGGAAAGATTCAGATGCGTGCAAGGAACTAACTAGCTGGTGATAATTGCAGATATAGATTCCGCCCATGTAGAAGCTGCATTTGCATTTATTATCGTTACTGCCTCAAAAGATCTCTATATCAATGAATTTGAAGAAGCTTTGTGGTTTGGAGTTGGTATGTTTCAGCTTCTACGATTGTTTATGTTTTTAAATGTAGTGTTAAATCCTTATTATTATTGGTATTAGTAAATATATCATATGTAGAATCGAATTTTTTACCGAGTTATTTTGTTTACTATATTGATATTAGTTTTTTTTTTAAATATGTATCTAATCTTGTAGGTTTGCAAGGTGGTTACATGAATATCACTACCTATGAGCTAATTTGGTCACATTTTATTCTTTTATTAATCAAATAAGTTAAACCAAATTTATCTAATATGGAAACAAGTAGTGTCTTAAGTTTGTTCAATAGGATACTGGATTAAAAAGTAACTTTTGACCTATGGATTCTAGGTTGCCTAAATCATTGCATCTGTGTACTCAGTTCGTGGCTTAGTCATATGATAAGCATCGCATTTAATCACACAAAAATGTTCCATATTTGTTACCGATCCATAATATTTAGCTGTGTTATGAGACATTTGTTCATGATTATGATTTTAGCATATTTTCTACTTTTGTTGTTTGTCAGTTTGTATGATGAGCAACGTAGGAATCAAAATGAATGCAACCAAGGTACCCCCCCCCCTCCAAAATATAAAAATAAGAATTAAATAAGACTTGTTGCCTGTTGCTGATTTGGTTATGTTTTAGTCTATGATAGGATAGTGTTTAGACGTAGCCGGAGGTCTGGATGCCATTGCTAAAGTTAAAGCCTTTGAAACAAGGTGGCTGCATCCCTCCATAAATCAAATGGTATTGTATGTTCTTCATTTCTAATGCCATTAAAAGGTATATTGGCCATCATGATCATCCAGCCTGGGCTAGTTTTGGTAATACCTTTGGTTCTACGACCGCACGGGTCGTTTATGAATTGGTTTCACATACCCGGTCTACGCGACCTCTTAAAATGTTTGGCAATACCTCACGAGTTATATATATATATATATATATATATATATATATATATATATATATATATATATATATATATAGGGAAAGTATATGGAGGAAACCCTCCTTATTTGGTAAACTCTGGAAACTCTGACTTCCCAACATTTTTTTTTTTTGAAAAAAATAGGGTATGTAATATACATTTTTTTAAGCATTTCGGGCCAAAAAAATCGAAAAAGCGCCGAACGGTTTTTTTTAAAAAAATAAAAAACGTCTACTGTTTACATATAGTTAACACATTGTTAACACCTGTTATTAGCGCTTAACATGTGTTAGTCAAAATTTTATTTATTTTTTTTAAAAAAAAGTACTCGGCGCTTTTTTAATTTTTTTGGCCCAAAATGCTTAAAATCATGTATATTACTTGCCCTATTTTTTTCAAAAAAAAAAATATTGGGAAGTCAGAGTTTCCAGAGTTTACCAAATAAGGAGGGTTTTCTCTATAACCATTCCCTATATATATATATATATATATATATATATATATATATATATATTTAAAGAGGTTCATATGCCTTTCTCCCCAGACCCAGACCTTGTCACGTGAAAAGTAGGCGTGTAGATCACGAGAAGTCCTCCGCACCATGTGTTTAACACTTACCTGGCCAGGGTAAGTGTTGATACATTAGTGTGGCTATCGCTTTGGATTCTACAATAAATGACGTTTAATAATGAAGAATGGTAGATTTTGAAGTCCATTCGACTCATCGTGGGGTCGAATGAGTTTTATAGAGGTCGAACGAAGTCTTACTATGTTTGTTTTGTTTGTTCGAGCCCTGAAGAGGTCGAAGGAGCCCATTCGACCAATGCAGAGGTCGAATGTGCAGGTCTATAAATAGGTTAAGTTTTTTTTTTTTTTTTGCAAGTTATTAAGTTGTGTCATTTGGTGTGTGAAAGTGTGTGTTTCCTGAAAGTGTCTAGAACCTTCTGTGATAGCTTTTTCATTGTAATCAAGTGTCTTTAACGTTAAAACATTGAGTGATTATTAATGAAATGATTATTAAAATGGATGTTTACGTATTCTGATTATTTGATTATCATATTGCATGTGATTTAGGGTTTCCGCACCTAAATTGCTCTACTTGTGTGATAAATTCATTGATTTCTTACAAAATAATCCTTTACAAAGTGGTATCAAAGCATAGGCTAAATCACACAACTGCAATTTGATAGTTTTCAATCAGATTTTACTCAAAAACATCAAAATTTGATCTGTTTTTCATCAACTTTGCATGAACATGGAGATTGATTGATTTCAACTTTTTTTACGGATAAAATCAAAATTTCTTTCACAAAAAGTTGATCTCCTACAAATCCGAATCAAAACCTGATAAAGATCATTGAAATCCATCAAAATTTGAAAATTTCAGATCAAATTGAGTGATTTTTGAAGAAAAACCGTTTTAAAATGGGTCAGGTCGAACCAGTTAAGTTTGGGTCGAACGAGTGTGGTTTCTAGGTCGAATCAAGTGTGTTTAGATCGAGCCAAGTGAGTTTTAGGGTCGAACCAGTTGTTTGTTCTTCATTCTGAGTTTATTGTGTCTCATTCAAACCTGTGTTTTTCATTCGACCTTACGTGAGGTCGAACCAATCTTATATCAGGGTCGAATCAGTCTTTGTGTCTCATTTTCTTGTTTGAGTTCATTCTAGGGTCGAACCAACTGATATTTTCTCATTCAAACCCCCGTCTGAGCCTATTAGGTTGAACCAAAAACTGTTTGTCAAGTTTTTTCTAAAGTGTTGTCATTCCAAACGTCATGGATAACATTTGGGGCTTTCTGATGATACCGAGACCTGCTATGACACAACAACAACCAGTACCAATGAATCCTTGGGCAGTTGTTGCAACCTAGAGAGCCAACACACAACCAATACAACCAATGAATACGTGGGCCGTTTCCACACCACCCCAATCTGTTTGCTAAGCCTCCTCCACAACCAATGCCAGACTTTTGGGGAGTAGCAGCCGCAACATCAGTGCAGAGTCAACTACCAATGACATCATAACCTTGGTGAATGTTTTATCTTCAGGGAATGGTACTCGACCACCAAAGTTGTTGGACGTGAATGAATACAACTCATAGCAGAGAAAGTTCAAGATTCATTTGGAAGGTATGGGACTAGATGGCGGGGAAGCGTGGCAGATGATAGAGAAAGGGTATGTGGCACCAACCATTGAGAACTCTACAACAACAATAGCACTTGTAGACCTAGCTGATAATGAGAAGAAAAAGTTTGCAGCAGAGAAGAAAGCATTTTCACAGCTTTCTCAAGCTTTGGATACAGATCTACTACACCAATTTGGAACATGCACTACTTCTAAACAACTATGGGATGTTCTAAAGAGTAGACATGACGGGATTGAAAAGACTCGTAAGTTGAGGACTGAAGAGTTGAAGGAGTTTGAAAATTTCAGTTATATTGGAAATGAAACTTTGAAGGAAATTACTCCAAGGTTCTTTCACTTGTTGACTGAGTTGTCAAACTATCAAGTTAATTATCAAATGACAGAGATTGTAGAGAAGTTCACTGATGCTTTACCACCATACTGGAGTCTGCATACTGAAGTATTAAAGGAGAAAGATGCTTACCAGTATTGGACAATCGGTGAGTTTATTCAAAAGCTGGAAAACAAGGAAATGGAAGCTAGAACAAAAGAGAAGAGGTCCCAGATTCCATAGAATCCGGAACTTTATTTTGCTACTACTTCTACATCAACTTTCATTCCAAGTGGAGGTGTAAGTGTTGGTGGACCACAAACTGCTTTCATTTCAAAAGTTGAACCTCCAAAATACTTTGCAACACCATCTTACACACCACCTCCATCAAACTTTCAAGTTCCTAACTACTTTGGAACATCATCAGTGAACATGACACAACAACCACCACCACAAGCACCTATTGTTAGTCAAGCCACAACAAGTTCAGTCTAGTTGTTTTAGAAACTTCAAACATAAATAATGTAACTGTTGAGGTAGCACAACAACATGTTGCATTGGTTTTTGCATTAATAGCATCTTACAATGGACTTGTGGCAAGTCAGATTGGGAATAATAACCTAACCAATGAAGATTATGCCCAAATTGACAAAGAAGAGATGGAATTAATTGATATTCAGTGGGCGTTTGCTAGTGTTATGAGAAGAGCCACCGAATTTATTGAAAAGACTGGGAGAACAGATCTTGCTACTACACCTAACACCACCTATGGTTTCAATAAGGCAAAAGTTACATGCTTCTATTGTGGAACCAAAGGTCATTTTGCTAGAGAGTGTACCCAACCAAAACAACAATGTAACCGTAACCCATTTAATTCAAACTATCAAAACCGTCAATCACAAAACCAAGTTACATTCCAAAACCAAAATAACAACTACCAAAGCCGACAAAACACCTCACAAAATTCCAACCAAAGACAAACTCTCACATCCAACCAAAACCAAACCAAGTCAGAACCATTGTTCCAGTTTCTACACCTAACACTACACAGCAAAATGAGAAACCAAGAATTGGTGATTCAGAACGATGAAGGTTTTGATTGGAACACAATGCAAGTGGGTGTTAGAGAGGTTACAGGTGGTAATGTTGCTTGTTTTGTTCAGAAAATGGTGAATGAGGAGCCAGTGATAGTTGAAGATGAGAAAAAGAAGGTTGTGATTGATGAGACAGATTCTGAGAATGTAGAAGATGAGGTTATTTCTGAGAAGGTGGAGGAGCTAATGACTGAAGAAGCTATTCCAGATTCGTCAGATGATCATGCTTCAGTTTATTCTGACATCGAGAGCGAATCAGATTCTGAATCAAGTGTTAATTCACTTGATTGTGACATTGAGGAACCTCTTGCAGAAGCATATTTCCTTATGACCAAGAAGTCTTGCATGGTAGATGATACTTTCTCGAAGGTTGATTACTCCAAATTCTTTGCAGGAGAGGAAGCTCACTTCGCATTGATGGCTATGACAGAAGCTTCGAAACCGGTAAGTTCTAATTCTCTATCTTTTAATAATGAAAAATATTGTGGTACATCTGATAGACTTCAAGGCAAAGTTAAGGACTTAAAGTACCAACTTGATAGTGCTAGAACCGCCTTAGAGTCTTATCGCAAGAAAGAAAGAGATGTGAATAAGCTGCTTGATAACTACAAGAAAGACATTTCTGTTTTAACTAAAACTTTGTCACAGAAACAAACTGCCATTTATTACTATATTAATGATATTGAAGAAACAAAATTAGAAATGAAAAAATGAAATGTTTTTCAGAAAAGAAAAACAAAAGGCTTGAAAGTTATCTGAATGTAGCTTATGTGCTCGACCACATCATTGAGGAACCAAGCCCTACTGTGAGTTACAAATCAGTACCTTCTCCAGTGTTATTTGAAAATCATAATTTGAATACTGTGACACCGGAATGTTCTGATAAATCTGGATCTGCATCAGAGAATGAATCAAACACATCTATAGTTGGTGATCCAAATTCTGATGTAAAACCGATTTTGGGAGTAAACAATGAGGGCGTTGTGGCAGTAACTGATGATTCTGATACTGAGGATGAGGTACCTAAAAAGAATGTTGATATTGCTCCAGAAAATCACATTCGGACTAATGAGTGTTACTCAAAGGTACAACATCCTCCGTAAGTTGAATCAAATCAGAATCAATCGATAAAGAAAAATGTGAAAAGTGATGACAAACCTGTGAAAGTATTTTATCAGACGGAAGGATCCGATAAAATAATTTCTGGTGAAGAATATCCAATACAGTTCACTAACTATTCTAAAATTGACAAAATTAGGCAAGAAAGCACAATTTGATTTCCTAAATATGAAAGGACAACTGGTATGCTACCCAAATTAATCAAGCGACTGTATGGTGATGATTCTAACACATCAAAGGTTCATGTCACACAGTTTGTGAAACTAAAGAGCAAAGTAAATGGTTTTGTTGAACTGACTTATTCACTAGAGCCCACTCCTGAGAATTTGAGGCAACAGTGCTATAATGATCAAAGATCGGTCAACACATTTGCTAGGTTTGATGATGTTAATAGGTTTGAAGAGTATAGAGCCTGTTTCAAGTGTGGAGAGAGAGGGCATTTACTTGCTCACTGTTTATACGTGAGACGTAAGAGGCTAGAAGTTGAAAATAGGCAGACTCATAGGAATCCGAGTGTTGGTGTTCCTCAAAGAAGCTTTTATCTTCAAAAGCAATTTCATAACCAAAACAACTTTTATCAAAAAGGAAACCGATTGGTTTTTTATGACAATCGCAATCGGATTGCTATGAACAATGGTATGAGAAGACCTATGATGAATCCGACTTTTGATAAACAGAAGGTTTATTCTAAATCCTATGTTAAACAAAATGTTGGGCCTTCGGTAGTTAAATCAACCAAGGTTTCTAAGAATGTTCCACAAAAGGTTGTTTCTAAGAATTCTAACAATGTTCAGCCAAAATTTCAAACTCAAGTTAGAATTCTAAAACGATCAGAACAATCTTGGACATCAAAAGGATCTCCAGGAGCCTCAAGTTCAACTTCTAAACCGGTGAAAGAAGTTCCAAAAACAAATGTTTTAGAAAAACCAGTTATTGAAAAAAAATGTTGTTGATAAAAAGAAAGAATCTTTGAATGTCTCATTTACTGATACTCAAAGACCCAAGACCAACATGGCTTGGGTCACCCGTAAAAACTAATCATATTTGTGATTGATGCAGGGAGTTCCAGCTGGCCATGTGAGTAGTCTCTGGATTGTTGACAATGGAGCTTCCGGGCCCATGACAGGAGATATGTCGCTCCTTTTTGACATAAAGAATATTAATGGAGGGTATGTCGCATTTGCTGGTAACAAAGGAGGTTATATCACTATGGAAGGGAGTGTTAGCAACGGGATAGTATGTTTTGAGAAGATTTCATACGTGAAGCAGATTGATTATAATTTGCTCAGTGTATCTCAGATTTGTGATAAAAAGTTTTCTGTGCATTTTGATGAGAAGTCTTGCTATATTATGAAACCTGGATTTGAAATTCCTAAGGAGTGGATAATGCTTAAAGCTCCAAGAGTGAACAACTTGTACATTCTTGACATGAGCAGAGCAACCACGACTCAAGGTCAAGTTACATGTTTTCTGTCGAAGGCGACCGAGAAAGAATCTATTATGTGGCATCGACGAATGGGGTATATTCACCTCAGGAAAATGAACAATTTGGTGAAAAATGGGCTAGTTAAGGGAGTGAATGTGAAACACTTTCATTTGAATGATAAGTGTGTCAGTTGCAAAAAGGGCAAACAACACAAACATTCCCACAAACCCAAGAAAGTAAACTCTCTAACCATTCCACTTGAACGTCTTCATATGGACCTATTTGGACCTGTGAAACGTAAAAGTATTAATGGAGATCTTTACTGTCTTGTGGTGACTGACGACTATTCAATATTTTCATGGGTAATGTGCATGCAACACAAAAGTGAAACGTTTAATAATCTGAAAGATCTGTTTACCCGTTTGGAGAACTTTATGGTTTGAAGATAAAACAAATCAAAAGTGACAACGGGACGGAGTTCAAGAATTCGATGATGGATGCATTATGTGAAGAAAAAGAAATTCATAATGAATATAGTGCACCATATACTCCACAACAGAACGGTGTTGCAGAACGCAAAACATGACTCTAATAGAAGCGGCTAGGACAATGCTTGCAGATTCTAATCTTCCGGTAATTTTCTGGAATGAAGCAATTCATGCGGCTTGTTACACTCTGAATCGTGTGTTGAGAGTGAAGAAGTTTGGAAAGACTTCTTATGAGTTGCTTAACAGACGAAAGCCGAATTTAGAGTTTCTAGAACCATTCGGAGCACCATGCACGATGCTGAATCGTACAAAAAAGTTTGGAGCTAAAGCAGAAGAGGGTTATTTTGTTGGATATGCGACACCACTTAAACACATGTTTAACAAAAGAACTCGACAAGTTGAAGAGTGGGCTAATGTGGATGTTCAATGCTACACTCAGAACGCTCCAGGAAATGGGCCCGATTGGATGTTTGACTACAAAGAACTCTTTGAGTCATTCACTCAAGAAAGCTTGGTTGAAGAGGCTGTATTACGATTATACTACGAGTGTGAGAATGCATTGACTTCACCATTAGTGCATCCGATCACCGTAACTCCTCCGACAGTTTCTAATGATACCAATGCTCCTGTGATGGAAGAAGAAATTTATCAAGAAGCTTCTACAACATTAGACTCATCCGAGTTAGAAGACGATGATGAAGTTTTCAGTGAAGCTATCTTAGATCATGCTGCAATATCACCTCCAGTGAACCCAAATCCAGATGTTTCATCTTCATCAAATACGGGTAATGATCTGGATACAGCATAAAATTTGAACGTTCCAGCGGTGATTCCTATGCCTGAACATCCGGAATCTCGGATTCATCAAATTCACCCATTAGGACAAATCATTGGAGATCCTGGTAGCAGTGCGATGACGCGAGGACAACTAAGACATCCATCATCACCAGAGAATATTGGAGCCATTGCCCTATATACTCGGATTCAAAAGTCAGGTGATCAAAATGACTAGTCTTTTGCTTGTTATGTTTCGCAGGTAGAGCCGCGGACGTACAAGGATGCTTTACAAGACGAATCTTGGGTGGAAGCAATGCAGCAAGAAGTTTAACAATTTCAGAAACTTGGAGTTTGGACGTTGACTGACTTACCACCAGATAGGAAGAAGATTGGTACCAGATGGGTATTCAAATGCAAGAAGGATGATAGAGGGGTTATTGTCAGGAACAAAGCTCGATTGGTGGTTCAAGGATTTCGTCAACAGGAAGGAATTGACTATAACGAAGTCTATGCACCGGTTGCACGCATTGAAGCAATCCGAATGTTTCTTGTGTATGCATCTTATATGAAATTCAAGGTGTATCAGATGGATGTTAAAAGTGCTTTTCTATACGGTGTGGTGAAGGAAGAAGTGTATGTCGGCTAACCACCAGGTTTTGAGGATCCTATCCACCGGGATAAGGTCTATAAGCTAAACAAAGCGTTGTATGGTTTACACCAAGCCCGAGACAGTGGTACGAGGAGCTGAGCACATATCTTCTTTCTAAAGGGTTCAAGAGAGGTTTAGTTGACTGCACCCTATTCATGAAAAGAACAGAGGGTGACTTGCTTCTTGTGCAAATATATGTTGATGACATTATATTTGGTTCTACTAACAAACTTTTATGCAGGGAATTTGAACGAGTTATGCAGGAGAAGTTCGAGATAAGTGCTATGAGAGAAATGCAATTCTTTTTAGGCTTCCAGGTGGATCAATTGCCAACGGGCATCTTTATTCACCAGATGAAATATGTTTATGAAGTCTTGAGCTAATTCCAGATGGATGATTCAAAGCCTATAGATACTCCCATACAAACCAATCACGGGATTGGAGTTGACGCTAAGGGGGAGCTTACTTATCCTTTTACTTATCATGCCATCATCAAATCTCTTATGTACTTAACTGCATATTGGCCGGATATAATGTTCATCACATGTCTTTGTGCACGATTTCAATCGAAGCCGAAACAAAGTCATCTAGTTGCAGTGAAACGAATCCTTCGTTATCTAAAGGGTACTCCATCACACGGGTTATGGTATCCTAATGATGATAACTTTGACTTTATTACCTTTAGTGATGCAAATTTTGCAGGTTGCGATATTGACGCAAAATCCACAATGGCTGGATGTCAATTTCTGGGGAGCAGGCTTGTGACCTGGCAGTATAAAAAGCAGACGTCGGTTGCTCTGTCTACATGTGAAGCAGAATACGTGTCAACCTCGGGTTGCTATTCACAAGTACTTTGGATACATCAACAGATGCGTGACTACAGTTTGCAATTTCTTAGAACCCCCATTCATTGCGATAATGAAGCAGCCATCGCACTCACTAAAGACACTTTCAATCACTCCAAAGCTAAGCATATCCGAGTTAGATATCATTTTATTCGGGATTTCTATGCTAAAGGTTTGATTGACATCGTCAAAATCCACACTACATATCAAAGAGCCGATTTGTTTACCAAAGCTTTTGATAAATCACGCTTTGAATTTTTATTACAAGCTAATGGTATAACAGAAAAGCAAGATTAAATTCCTCATCAGGTTATCAATTTTTGCTTTTGTTTTTATTTTTCAAATTTCAAAAATCCAAAAATATGTTCTTACTTTTAGGGGGGCTTTTATTTTCAGAAAAACCAAAAACATTGAAAAATTTCAAAAATCCATAAAAATTAGAAAATTCAAAAATGATTTTCCATGAGTAAAAGAGGAAATGATAGTACATCAGTGAGGATCTGACACATCCTAAATATTTGTAATGATTAATAAGGCGTGTGACGATTTTGTGTGATGTGCTGGTAGGTTTCGTAGACTTATTATTGCGTGCCTTAGTGATACAAACATAACGAACTACTCGCTAGGTGGCTGAACACCTCATGGGCATATGGTCTTAGTACCGTAATTTCGTTTGATAGGATTGCCAAAATTTGGGTCGTTATGTTAATTGTTATACGTGTATCTTGATTGACCTTTTGTTGTATTGATTTACGGACCTAGATTCAATCAAGATATTTGCAAAAAAAGCTTATATGCCAAAACCTAAAAGTTACCGAATTGAGGAACTTATTGTATAATAATGATCAAAGATCATTTAATGCATCGTATCAAATCTATGATGAAAATCATGATTAATATCAGTCTCAACCTGGTACGTCTGCACATGTTACTTTATAGCATTGATTTGCTGACTTGTACACCTCTGTGCTTCGTATCTTGTAAATAACGGATAACAATGGCATAATCACGCGTTACGACGAAGCTTTGTGCGAATTCTTTGATACAGGAGTATGTCGTGTGCGTGGGAACCATAATCTTGTTAGTTTTAATACACTTAACGCGCATCATTTTAAAGCACTGCATAACGGTCTGCATGTGAGCTTATGTGGATCACAATATCAGCAATTGCCATATCACACATTGACTTTAATAATACTATATTAAAGATCCACGGTGTGATCAGATTTCTCATAAACTGATATGATCCTCTTACCGGAAATCACAAAATGTTTACTGCTTTAAATTTCTCATTTTCTTCATATATACTAAAACTCAAAAAGATTTTTGGTGTGTTTTTAGCATAAAATTTAGAAAACACAAAATTTTTACATTTCTGCGTTATTTTAGATAACTGATGATGGATGATAGTCATTTTCTGTAGTTTGACAAACCAATCTGAGTTTTGTATCATTTAAATGAGAAATTTTACAAGATTGAAAGTTTTCAAGGTTTAAAATGATAAAATGGGATTCGAATCGGATATTTGATAAAATTTCATTTTTCTAGATTCTTATTCGACCTTTGGTTAGGTCGAATGAGTCTTCTGAGGTTGATTCGAACTTAAGAAGGAGGTCGAATGAGAGTGTTTGTTTGATGTTTTCATTCGAACCATCTATTCTTCATTCGGACCTTTAGATAGGTCGAATGAACTTTAGATCTTCTCATTCGAACCTCATTCAAAATTTTCAAAAATTCTTAACATAAAGTCACCTTGTTCCTCATTGATTTTACATCATCTAAACTTGTTCCTTGTCTTATCCTGATCATATCTATACCATTGTTACACGTAATGGGCATGTAATCAGCTCAGAATCGATCTTTGAAGTTTTGAAACCCTAAGTGATTAATGTGTGGTCTTAAACTGTTTGTGAACATCAATTGACCATAAATTAATCAATATCGATGGTTTTAGGGGGAGATTATCACAAAAAAAACAAGGATTTAAACACATTAATGAACAGTTTCGATTGTTTAAACCCTAGTTTTTGGGGAAAACTATCTACAATAGATTAATTGATAAAATTGATCATTCGTGTGTGTTAGTCGTGTAACATCGTGAATTCCCCTAATTTTTTTTATGACAAAAAGAATGTATTATTTTAAACAATATATGTTTTAAATACCTTAAACTAATAATTATTTGTATCTCGACACTTTTGTACGTTTTAAAAATATTTCGAGTCACTTTCGGGCTTATATAATCATATTATGAATTTAGAATAATATAGTTTTAGGGAAATAATTGCCAAAAAAAGATTTGTGTGGACCGGGACTCGAACCCGCGTCCACAGCCAACCAACACACAGTGACAACCAACTGAGCCAACTATCATCTTGTGTAGTATTTCAGAAGAAAATAAACTTAACACATTCCTTAAATTGATTAGTCAAAGTCTTAGTCAAACAGTCAAAGTCTTAGTCAAACAGTCAAAGTCTTAGTCAAATAGTCAATTCATCATAAAACCTTACTTTATGGTGTTGACCAATTTTAATGGCTAATTGAATCCAAAACTAGTATAAAAACCCACCTATGACCCATTATACTTTGCACCTCTAAATCGATTGTTTCAATCCGATTAAACTTTCCCTCATACCTTTCTTCTATAGTCTATTACTTCTACAATTGAAGCTTTGATTATAAGCTCTTGTAATTGGCAACTTTGGGGCTACACATATTCTATTTCTTGAGACTTAATACTTTGCTAAGGTGAGTTTACGTAACCATGTTTATGCAATTCTTCATACTTGCAACATTATACTTAAGCAATTCTACATGCATGTCTAGTTGTAAACTTTAATGCCTCATGATTTAGACAACAACAACAACAACAGTTTCAACGAGTTTCAACATTACATAATCATTAGCTATGGCCAAGCCGGCGATACTCAATAATAGATCTATTGGATTGACAATCCCACCCGGATACATGTACCTCCTACATAGGTAAGCGTGGGTGATTGTTATCGTTCCAACATATTATTAAGGTGAACCGTGGATGACGGGATGGACCTAAACTAGTCGGTGGTTTGATTATGTCGATTCAACATTTCATGTTTATTCATGTAGACTTAAACTTACGATAGACATATGAATTGCTAAACTTTTATTCTTAAACTTAATTGCTTGACATGGCTTATGTATTCTCACCAACTTCTAGTTGACCCCCCCCCCCCATTTTTCCAAACTCAACAGGAAATATTGATGCTTGAAGTCTAGAG
This sequence comes from Ambrosia x helenae, assembly GCA_030844895.1. NCBI lineage: Eukaryota > Viridiplantae > Streptophyta > Magnoliopsida > Asterales > Asteraceae > Ambrosia > Ambrosia x helenae. The sequence goes on from CM061224.1 coordinate 52,635,286, forward strand.
CTAGCATGAAGAGTTATTTGAAGTTTCGTTGTTTGTTTGACGTATTAGATTCCATTCAAGACTTTAATGTAACTCAATATTGTAATGGAATAAATGATTATTTAAACATATGTATTACCATCAGCTACTGAACAATCATTCATACGTGACACCTCGATGTTTCCGCCATCGGTTGGGGTGTTACAAGTCGGCTGTTTTAGGCTGTTTTTGAATCAAAATCAGATGTTTAGAATTGAATTTGGTCATTTTGAATTTGAACTGTCGTCATTCGACCACTTCGTAGGTCGAATGAACACAGAACAGGTCGAATGAACATTGTTATTGCTCATTCGATATAGTTCATTCTCATTCGAACCCACGTTTGGTCGAATGAAGACGATGTTTGACCATTTTCATGTTTTTGTCCGATTTAACGTATTTTAATGTTTATTTTGTTTGTTTTTGCAGATATAATGGCTGAAAAACCGTAGCAAGAAGATCCAGAGCAGGCAACACCAAAACAATTGAACTTTGAAGATACACATAACTGTTGTGCTTATATTGGAGAAGTTGGGAAATATGAAGAATTCTTTGGAATTGTCGAGTTTCTAAAGAGATGCAGAGTGGTTTATGCTCTTGCTAAACCAATGTCGATATACAAAGATCATCAAGTTGACATCTGGGAGAAAGATGCTATTACATTTTGGGAGAATAATACGGTTATTAAGAGCAGAATTCAAGGAAAGTTAGTGCTTGTAAGTGAACAAGATATTCGAGAAGCATTGCAGCTTAAAGATTCTCCTACTGATCCAAGAGAACTATCATGGACTGAGCAGCGCAAGTGTTTCTTGAGGACGAAGTATAACGGTCCAATCACAGACTGTTTACTACACAAAGCCAAGTTGTGTCCTCAATACAAATATTTGTTACATGTAATTCATTGGTGGTTGCTCTCATTCTAAACAAGCCTTTCAATGTGTCTGGAATGATATTCCATCACATGATTGAAGTTCTACAAGGGTTGAAGAAGGATAAGTGTTTTATGTATCCCAGGTTCTTACAAATGGTGTTTGATAACAAGTATCCAGATTTGAGAAGGGATCCAGTACAAATTATCAACCAAACTCACATGAATCAGTCTACTTTGAGCAGAATGAAGGCTTACAAGGGAGTACCTGAAGCTGATAGACCACCTTATAAGAATCTATTTGGACATTTGAGATCAGGTGCTTACAAGGATCCAGGTCCAGATAAAGTGGGCATGCATTGGTGAAGTCCCTGGTGCATGATCTCGGAGGTTTTGTGAAACCCTGAATCCGGAAGGGCGTGTAGCGTTCTCTACTCTATAAGGGTGCTACCCTACCGTTATGGGATGGTCGATCATCTCAGCCCTTCGATTAATATTGTTATTCCTCTGATGGTGGGTTTGTCTTGTCTTGGCGTCGTTGCGTAGGTTCTTGGGATAGGGGAACCCTTTCGACCTTGGGTCGATACTAGTGTTCCCAGTTATCCGTTAGTAGCATTGCTCGCGCTAGAGCAAAATCCCCTGCCCTTGACAGACACTGTTGGAGACACAACAGTAATGTGAGCTGCCAGGTCAGTGTGTATGGTACCTGACTAATCAAGATGAGCTTGAAGGCTTACGTATTGCGTCCATATGTGTGACTATCCGATTCGTTGAATGGGATGCCTTGTGGGAAGGCTCAAGACTATTGCTTGTGGTGCGATCTCAGTCGTTTGTTTGCTTGTTTTAAGTAACAACTTTGGCGCATGAAGCTGTCAAGTCCAAACATGAAATCTATGTCAAATGCATGCATCTATGACTCGATTTCACCATTTACCTCAAGAGATTCCGAAAGGATGGAACCTTCGATGAGTGAGGGTTCCGGTTTCAGGACTCCTTTCACTCAAATCTCTGCATGAGACCTGATAGTCAATTCGGGGGCGTGTGACCTGTATTTTTCAGAATTGACTTACTGGTTGTTTATACCGATGGGACTGCTGGGGCCCATGAAGCACATATAACAGAACTAGTACTGGATACCCATGTTTTGGGTAAGCTACTGGTGTTCTGTGTACTTGTCGCAATGGGGGCCAACGTGTTGATATGTGTTAAGAAACCTTATACGTTTTTCATTGCGACAACAATTTATGATGTTTCATATAACTCTTTCCGGTATAGACCTATGTGCTGGAAGCATCTGGTCATTTGTGTTTGAGTCGACTTTTAATTCGCGCGGATTGTGGAATTGTACGGCCCGGGTGTCGTATATACACTGCTTACTGTCAGGGAACAGAGGGGTGAAAGCGACGCAAAAACTTTTGACCACCATCAGTCCCTACTAGGCGCCCTTGTGATACCCCGCATTTTCAGGTTAACACTTTTTACTGAACTCTAGTTAACTTGCATATTCATAGTGATCAAATACTTAACTAGGATTAGTTAAGTAGGCTTAACATATGTTAGATGCTATTAACATATGTTATAAGTAGGAAAAACCTTGTTTTGTCACACACACGAGTCCTGCATCCCGAACGTTGGTGATTTATCTGGCAAACATAATAATAAGCACAATGGAATTGTGATGAATGTAGTGTTACATGTTTGTGTGGAGTACATGCTTATGTGAATTATCGCTTGACTGAAAATTAATATGTAAACCATGCAAGTTACGTGAACCTTAGGATTGATATGTTATGAAATAATAAAAACAATAGTTTTTATGCAATTTAGGGTGATTAATATCATCGGGCCTGGTATTGGACTAGAACATGACTAACGAGTCTGGTTAATGGACTAAAAGGGGCCCAAATACCCAATTGCTTGGGCAACAAGCCAAGCCCTCTTATAATTAGGAGACAAAAAAAAAACCCTAACCCCCACCCCTTTGCGCCGTGAACTCAACCCCCACCCCCATCCTCTTGATTTTCAACAAACATCAATCCTATTCATTCCTTCAAGCTAGTTGTGGTGCAATCTCTAGGCTTTGAGGAATCTTGCTTTGAAAGGTATAATCTTTACATGTTTTATGATGATTAATAATATTGAAAAGTTAAAAAAATCATAGGGCATGCATATATATACAATCGCATAACATGAGTTAATGGGAGTTGTTGAATGTTCATTGTGATTTGATGTTGATAAGTGTTGCTAGTAATCATAATTAAGGTTTTTGTATGATAATATAGGTGTTTAATCAGAATATTATGAGTTATGCATGTATTAGAGATTTTTATGTATGATTAAGGTTTGCGAATAACTTGGGGAGCAAGTTTCAGTTTCTGGCAGATACATTAGGGTGTTTTGTAGGGGCTGTATCTTGATGTTAAATTAGTTGTTTTAATCGATTCTTTGCATGAATGGATTGTACATGGTCTCAGCTTTTTAGAATGGGCAAAATCATCTGATTTGGATGTCGTTTGATATGTTTTTGGAATTTTATTTGATTAAAAGTCATATCAGAATTTCGGAGTTATAAATTGAGTCAACTTAAAACGGGTATAACTCAAGTTTTACAAACAATTAAGTTATGAAATTTTGACAGGAGGTCAATATTGGAAAATTTTTTCTTTTCCAAGTGGATTCACCAAGTTTGGGTGAATACACAATTTTTGGGAAGTTTTCTACTAAACTGACCTGTTGTGGAAAGTTTCTGGACATAGCTGTGTTGTATGAATTTTAATAATTTTTATGTTTGGTTTTAGGACAAAACAAAAATATGGGTTATTGAATAAATCCCAAAGAATATTCAGTAAAATTTTGGGAGTTTAATTCATTGATTTGGTATTTTAAATAAATTAGTTTTCGTGGCGCACAATCTGTCCTAAAAACTCAGATTGTGTATTTTGTGTTTATGTGACTATTTGGAGTCGTATGTGATATGTATTTGACATGAACTTATATGAATACTTATAGGAGATGTGTATAAGGTATAAAACTGACAATAATCATTATGATCACCAACGGGATACGTAGGACTTACTTGTGCATGTAGAGTCACTAGGCGTCATTACACGATTTGAAACTTTAGAAGTTTCGGACAATCAAGTTACATGATGTGTTGGTATGCACATATACTCACCTAGTGACACTTGTAATAGGGAGTCGGTAGCTCGTTACTGTTTGAGGGATTTGGATCATTCGCGTGCAACCTAAGGTGAGTTTCACTACTCTTTTTCTCAAAAGCATGCGTCTCGGGTCAGAGACAACTTTGGTAAACATTTTCTAGTCCAGTTTGGGACTACTCAGGTATTGACTCCTTGCGTGGGTTGGTTTTACGATTCCTTGTGTGGATCGGGTTTTTAATCAGTTTAAAACTTATTGGTCCTTTGTAAACTAAACACTCTATCATTGGAAAGTCCTTGCATATTATTGGGTTAATCGCTGGAGGCGAACGGGGTATTAGTTGATAGTGCTATTAGGTTGTGCAGCAACCTCATGTCTGAGGTGCTTGAGGCACGGACATGAACTTCTGACCACATTTTAGAACTGGTGTTGATAGACACCAGTTATTGAGGCAAACTATTACATTACTGAAGGTGTCCCAATAATCCTGTTTAGTTACATTGAGTGGGCTAGCTACCCCTGACACGCTTAAACTGATAACTCTTGAACATTTTGGTCTGGAGGACCTACGTTTTTAATTGGTTACGTGGTTTTTGAAACCAGCGCATTTACATACTCGGTTACTTTACTTTGTGAACTCACCAGCTTTATGTTGACACACGAATTACATGCTTTTGCAGGTAGTTAGCTTCCGGTGCCAGGATTAGAAAGCACTGAACACTTCACTGCATTTGGGGTCTTGGGCATACACCTAAATTACATATTATGTTTTTACATTTTCTTTCATACGGTTTTAATTTGGGCGCGTTGTTTTGCGCATGGTTTTTAAAAGGTTTAAATTTGGTTTACGCTTCCGCTGCTTAACTAAACTTGGATTTTGAAAACGAACTAAATGGTTTGGGCAATTAGAGTTCGTTCATATGACTTATGGCTATGGGATCCTGGTATGTCATGCGCCTCGCGGTATAAACCCCGCAGTGGAAATTTGAGGGTGTGACAGATTGCTATCAGAGCCATTGGTTATAGTGAACTAGGACTGCTTATTGAGTCTAGTCTATAATCATCATAGCATAAGTACACTCACAACTTAAGTGCACAACTAGCTTTTAGCTACACATACCTACAACATATGATTTCAGGAGGTATGTTATCTTCTAGTTCTAGATCTAATTCTGAACACGTCAATGGTGGGAACCCAGGGTTACACCAGGTGATGCATTACTGGGAGTAGTATCCTAACAAACCTCATGGATGAGGACAACAAAAGTACAAGGGAGGGAGCCCTTGCGAGCGTTGTGGCGCACGTACACAGGAAGCTGCACGATGCGCATGACATGGTACCATTTAACCAAATCAAATTAAAGACATTCAAATACTGAGACTTATTCTTTTCACTAAGCAAGGAGACAATTAGTTTATGTTCCTTGTTACTTGATCTTTCTTATCTCCATTCGAAACTCAGACGGGACTGAGTTACACATATAGAATTCATTTCTTACTCTAGTACCTTACGCCTAGTGCAAGCGGGCGAACGTATGACTGCATATCCTTGTCTCTCATGACCATATGGTAGGTTCATGGGAACACATTAGATCGGGGCTTGTTACACACACTCTTGGGGGGGTTATGTAAAGCCTGCGACGTAGTGCAACATCACAAGGGAAGATGAAACCTACTAATAGCTGATAGCCACGATTGGAGGAACGAGTGGTACAGCTTACCACTAAACTGGCTTACATAGGACTAGAGGAGGAGACTGTACGTGATGTGAACCATATAACACTGACACCAAGAAAGAGGAGGAAGAAGGGATGGAAGGGGAACCTGAGCAGGACGAGCATATGGAAAGTGATGATGAAGGCTCTACTATCTAGACAGAGCGTGGCGACGATTGGCTGTTACCTTTTTCTTACCTGTATTTTCTTTTCTTTTCCCTTGTTAACTTAGATAAGACTGAGTTTTTATGATCAACGATAGGGTGGTTGAAGCCCTCGCATTTTTCCAAGCTAGTAAAGATCCATCTTGCTAAATCATTCTTTTCCCCTGACTTCCACGTTTGAACTTTCTTATACCTTGAATGTACATGCCACAACAACAACCTGCCATCGTATTTTCAAGCCTTATTGGTTGTAAACCTCGATAACTCCAACGGAACTGAAGGAGACCGTCTGATTGCTTCGGTAGTATAAGTCTTTGCCAAGTGCATTTGCCCCAGGCAGGGTGGGGTAATGAATGCTACATGCACACTTGATGAGTTACATATAATTGGATGGAGAACGTAAAACCCAGTGATGAAACCTAGAAATTTGTTATATAAAGACGGATGGGTCTGAGATCGACGTCTACACTACCAAGCTACAGGAGTTAGATACTTCATGCTCGAATCTAATTTACCAACTTTCCCATTGGATCGAATTTCATACCAAAAGGGTGAGTCCCTCAGATTCGTGGCTTGGCCACTGCAGCTCACCTACCCAGAATCTAACAAATCGTTCATTCTGGCTCGTAAACACACGGATTAGATTGTTGAGCATGGTACTTTTCCGAAGCATGGAGCTTCATCTTCTACTTTTGGTGATAGCAAGAGAACGTGGAATAGTGTGAGATATAAGTCCTTCAACAACGACAACAACAACGGCGAAAACAACAAGGCAGGTCGTGGGAGAGCATTTGTGATTGGCTCTGGGGAAGCTAGGACTGATAACAATGTCGTGACGGGTACGACACTCTTGCTTCTATTTTATATGATACTGGTGCAGAGTATAGTTTTGTGTCATCAAAACTTAACAAACAACAAGGGATGGTTCCTACTCTTCTTGATACCCCGTACACGATATAGTTAGTTGATGGAAAGCCTGTGGAGGTAACCCATATTCATCGTGACCGTAACCTCGAGTTGGATGGGCAATTGTTTGCCATCAACATTCTACCTATCACCCTTGGAAGCTTTAATCTCGTGGTTGGCATGGACCGGTTGTCCAAGCAACACGCTGAAATTCTCTATCAGGAGAAGATTGTTCGTATCCCCCTCCCAAGTGGAGAACTCTTATCTATTCATGGTGATCGTGGTGGTGCCATGTGGGCATTATCATCTCCTTTTTGAAAGCCCAGAAGTGTATTCGTAAGGGCTGTCCAGCCATTTTGGCTAACATATCTGACACTCAAACTGAAACTGAAACTAAGATTAAAGACATCCCCAATAGTCCGAGATTTCCAAGATGTTTTCCCAGAGGAATTACCTGGACATTCACCCGTTCGTCAAGTGGAGTTCCAAATCGATCTTGCACCTGGAGCAGCTCCAGTTGCACGCGCACCATATCGCCTAGCACCAGGCGAACTTCAAGAACTATCTACCCAACTCCAAGAGCTATTGGATAGGGGTTTCATTAGACCTAGTTCTTCGCCGTGGGGAGCTCCAGTTCTGTTTGTTAAGAAGAAAGACGGGAGCTTTCGCATGTGCATTAATTATCAGGAGTTGAACAAGGTGACGGTTAAGAACCGTTACCCTTTGCCTCGTATTGATGATTTGTTCGACCAACTGCAAGGGTCGAGTTTCTAATCTAAGATTGAATTGAGGTCAGGATATCATCAGCTGAGAGTCCGAGAGGAGGATGTGGCAAAGACAGCCTTTCGAACTCGTTATGGACATTATGAGTTTTTAGTGATGCCATTTGGGCTAACTAATGCACCGGCTGTATTCATGGATCTAATGAACCGTGTGTGCAAGCCCTATTTGGACAGATTCCTCATAGTGTTCATAGATGACATATTGATTTATTCCAAGAACAGGAAAGAGCACGAGCAACCCCTGCAGTTAATCTTGGAACTATTGAGAAATGAGCAGTTATATGCGAAATTATCTAAATGTGACTTTTGGATTCAAGAAGTCCAATTTCTTGGTCATGTGGTTAACGAGGCAGGAATACATGTTGACTCCGCCGAGATTGATGCTATCAAAAAGTGGGAGGCTCCTAAGACCCCTACCGAGGTGCGCCAATTCCTTGGTCTCGCGGGGTACTATCGCAGATTTATTGAAGGATTCTCTAAGATCGCTCAACCCCTCACCGCCCTAACACAGAAAGGTATTACCTATAAGTGGGGAGATGCCTAAGAATCTGCCTTTCAACTATTAAAGTCGAAACTTTGCAGTGCACCTATACTATCATTACCCGAGGGTATAGAGGACTTTGTGGTGTACTGTGATGCGTCTATCCAAGGGTTAGGGTGTGTGCTGATGCAGCGCGATAAGGTGATCGCGTATGCCTCACGTCAATTAAAGGTTCATGAGAAGAATTACATCACCCATGACTTGTAACTGGGAGCAGTGGTTTTTGCTCTAAAGATCTGGAGGCATTATCTCTATGGGACAAAGTGTACGATCTTCACTGACCACAAGAGCCTCCAACACATATTCGATCAAAGGGAGCTGAACATGCGACAACGTCGATAGGTCGAGCTTCTAAATGATTATAAATGTGCCATCAAATATCATCCAGGGAAAGCTAACGTAATAGCTGATGCCCTCAGTCGTAAGGAAACGAAACCTAAACGGGTGCGAGCCTTACAACTCACCATTCATTCCAATCTTCCTGATAAGATACGAGAAGCCCAGGGCGAAGCTTTGAAGGGAGAAAACATCGGGCTTGAAACCTTACATGGTGCTGATAAGCACTTGGAACTAAAAACGGATGGCCTCCAGTATTTCATGGATCGAGTCTGGATACCACGTTTTGGGGATCTCAGGCAACTGGTGCTTGATGAAGCACACACCTCTCGGTATTCGGTACATCCTGGTTCAGACAAGATGTACCAAGATCTTAAGACTCTTTACTGGTGGCCAAACATGAAAGCCGAAATAGCCACTTATGTTAGTAAGTGCCTGACTTGTGCAAAGGTTAAGATTGAATATCAGAAACCTTCAGGCCTACTCCAACAACCAGAAATCCCTATGTGGAAATGGGATGGGATTTCCATGGATTTTATTACAAAGCTTCCTAGAACGCCAACGGGCCATAACATGATTTGGGTTATCGTGGATCGTTTAACCAAATCGGCCCACTTTCTGGCTATAAAGGAAACAGACTCATTGGAGAAGCTAGCGAACCTTTACATCAAGGAGATAGTCTCTAGGCATGGGGTGCCTACTTCTATTATATCTGATCGCGATGGGCGATTCACTGCTCGTTTCTGGACTACTCTCCAAGATGCTTTGGGAACTCGCCTGGATATGAGCACAGCCTATCACCCGCAGACGGATGGACAAAGTGAACGTACCATCCAAACGTTGGAGGATCTGTTACGAGCGTGCGTGGTGGATTTTGGCAATAGTTGGGATAAGCACTTGCCTTTGATCGAATTCTCTTATAACAACAGCTATCACACTTCGATACAGTGTGCGCCTTTTGAGGCACTTTATGGGCGCAAGTGTAGGTCTCCCATCTGTTGGACTGAGGTTGGGGATAGCCAACGAACAGGTCCCGAACTCGTGCACGAGACTTCTGAGAAGATAGTGCAAATCAGAAACCGGATGGCTGCTGCTCGGGATCGACAGAAAAGTTACGCTGATAAACGTAGGAAACCTTTGGAATTCCAGATTGGGGACAAGGTCTTGTTAAAGGTGTCACCTTGGAAAGGGGTGATACGTTTTGGGAAGCGGGGAAAACTGAACCCACGATACGTTGGACCATTCGAGATCGTCAAAAGGATTGGTCCGGTAGCTTACCAGCTAAACTTACCTGATGAACTCAGTGGAGTGCACAATGTATTCCACGTTTCAAACCTGAAGAAATGCCTATCGGATACGACACTGGTAGTGCCACTGGAGGAGATCCAGGTGGACGACCAGCTACGGTTCGTGGAAGAACCAGTGGAGATTCTTGAGCAGGGCGTCAAGAAACTCAGACAAAGCACTATACCTATTGTTAACGTACAATGGAATTCCCATCTAGGAACGGAATGCACGTGGGAACGCATGGATCAAATGCGGCTTAAATACCCACATCTATTTACTGAATCTGAAACTATGCATAAACCAAACACTAAACATAAAGCAGCTCTCTCAAAGTGAATTTCGGGGCGAAATTCCTTTCAACTTGGGGATGATGTGACATCCGGGAACCAAGCACACATTTTTCTAGCTGGCTTTACTGTTTACTTGCCGAATTTTGGGACGAAATTCTTTCCAACTTGGGGATGATGTGATACTCCGCATTTTCAGGTTAACACTTTTTACTGAACTCTAGTTAACTTGCATATTCATAGTGATCAAATACTTAACTAGGATTAGTTAAGTAGGCTTAACATATGTTAGATGCTATTAACATATGTTAGAAGTAGGAAAAACCTTGTTTTGTCACACACACGAGTCCTGCATCCCGAACGTTGGTGATTTATCTGGCAAACATAATAATAAGCACAATGGAATTGTGATGAATGTAGTGTTACATGTTTGTGTGGAGTACATGCTTATGTGAATTATCGCTTGACTGAAAATTAATATGTAAACCATGCAAGTTACGTGAACCTTAGGATTGATATGTTATGAAATAATAAAAACAATAGTTTTTATGCAATTTAGGGTGATTAATATCATCGGGCCCGGTATTGGACTAGAACATGACTAACGGGTCCAGTTAATGGACTAAAAGGGGCCCAAATACCCAATTGCTTGGGCAACTAGTCAAGCCCTCTTATAATTAGGAGACAAAAATAAAATAAAATAAAAACCCTAACCCCCACCCCTTTGCGCCGTGAACTCAACCCCCACCCCCATCCTCTTGATTTTCAACAAACATCAATCCTATTCATTCCTTCAAGCTAGTTGTGGTGCAATCTCTAGGCTTTGAGGAATCTTGCTTTGAAAGGTATAATCTTTACATGTTTTATGATGATTAATAATATTGAAAAGTTAAAAAAATCATAGGGCATGCATATATATACAATCGCATAACATGAGTTAATGGGAGTTGTTGAATGTTCATTGTGATTTGATGTTGATAAGTGTTGCTAGTAATCATAATTAAGGTTTTTGTATGATAATATAGGTGTTTAATCAGAATATTATGAGTTATGCATGTATTAGAGATTTTTATGTATGATTAAGGTTTGCGAATAACTTGGGGAGCAAGTTTCAGTTTCTGGCAGATTCATTAGGGTGTTTTGTAGGGGCTGTATCTTGATGTTAAATTAGTTGTTTTAATCGATTCTTTGCATGAATGGATTGTACATGGTCTCAGCTTTTTAGAATGGGCAAAATCATCTGATTTGGATGTCGTTTGATATGTTTTTGGAATTTTATTTGATTAAAAGTCATATCAGAATTTCGGAGTTATAAATTGAGTCAACTTAAAACGGGTATAACTCAAGTTTTACAAACAATTAAGTTATGAAATTTTGACAGGAGGTCAATATTGGAAAATTTTTTCTTTTCCAAGTGGATTCACCAAGTTTGGGTGAATACACAATTTTTGGGAATTTTTCTACTAAACTGACCTGTTGTGGAAAGTTTCTGGACATAGCTGTGTTGTATGAATTTTACTTATTTTTGTGTTTGGTTTTAGGACAAAAAAAAAATATGGGTTATTGAATAAATCCCAAAGAATATTCAGTAAAAATTTGGGAGTTTAATTCATTGATTTGGTATTTTAAATAAATTAGTTTTCGTGGCGCACAATCTGTCCTAAAAACACAGATTGTGTATTATGTGTTTATGTGACTATTTGGAGTCGTATGTGATATGTATTTGACATGAACTTATATGAATACTTATAGGAGATGTGTATAAGGTATAAAACTGACAATAATCATTATGATCACCAACGGGATACGTAGGACTTACTTGTGCATGTAGAGTCACTAGGCGCCATTACACGATTTGAAACTTTAGAAGTTTCGGACAATCAAGTTACATGATGTGTTGGTATGCACATATACTCACCTAGTGACACTTGTAATAGGGAGTCGGTAGCTCGTTACTGTTTGAGGGATTTGGATCATTCGCGTGCAACCTAAGGTGAGTTTCACTACTCTTTTTCTCAAAAGCATGCGTCTCGGGTCAGAGACAACTTTGGTAAACATTTTCTAGTCCAGTTTGGGACTACTCAGGTATTGACTCCTTGCGTGGGTTGGTTTTACGATTCCTTGTGTGGATCGGGTTTTTAATCAGTTTAAAACTTATTGGTCCTTTGTAAACTAAACACTCTATCATTGGAAAGTCCTTGCATATTATTGGGTTAATCGCTGGAGGCGAACGGGGTATTAGTTGATAGCGCTATTAGGTTGTGCAGCAACCTCATGTCTGAGGTGCTTGAGGCACGGGCATGAACTTCTGACCACATTTGAGAACTGGTGTTGATAGACACCAGTTATTGAGGCAAACTATTACATTACTGAAGGTGTCCCAATAATCCTGTTTAGTTACATTGAGTGGGCTAGCTACCCCTGACACGCTTAAACTGATAACTCTTGAACATTTTGGTCTGGAGGACCTACGTTTTTAATTGGTTACATGGTTTTGGAAACCAGCGCATTTACATACTCGGTTACTTTACTTTGTGAACTCACCAGCTTTATGTTGACACACGAATTACAGGCTTTTGCAGGTAGTTAGCTTCCGGTGCCAGGATTAGAAAGCACTGAACACTTCACTGCATTTGGGGTCTTGGGCATACACCTAAATTACATATTATGTTTTTACATTTTCTTTCATATGGTTTTAATTTGGGCGCGTTGTTTTGCGCATGGTTTTTAAAAGGTTTAAATTTGGTTTACGCTTCCGCAGCTTAACTAAACTTGGTTTTTGAAAACGAACTAAATGGTTTGGGCAATTAGAGTTCGTTCATATGACTTATGGGTATGGGAACCTGGTATGTCATGCGTCTCGCGGTATAAACCCCGCAGTGGAAATTTAAGGGTGTGACAACCCTGTACCATTAACCACAATTGCTTGGGTGGGAGGTAGCAAATCAGTACCTAGGGGATCCTACGAAAATAAAAGTCCCATGTTGAATGTAGTTGTTTGGTCGACAAGAACCTAGTATATTTATCTTAATGGGGAGATAAATATACGGTAAAGTGAGTCGAGCCGAAGGATAAATAAAATGGAATACCCGACGAGGTTTCCAAGGGGACTTGTTTGACCATTATGGGGTACGGTAAGATCACTGTTTGACATTACCATGCCACCCGAGGTGTCCCGTGGTCGGGATGTGACCCGAGCGATGATTGATTGCTGTTGGAAACCCTCTTATTCTTTACTCACCTATAGCTCCGAGATGAGGCATATGGATAGCTACCTATACTCTTGGAGAGTCGTGGCTAGACTCTGGATTGCCGACTTCTATTATATCGGATTGTAATAGTCACTCTACCTCAAGTTCCACAAACTATGTACACTAGCCTGGGATACTCGATTTGAGACGAGTATGGCTTGTCATCCTCGGACAAATTGAATGTACTTGACGGAATTGTTCCGTGCTGACACGATTGATGCCGCGGCACATCGAATTCGTATGCTTCATCGCCAGAATTTCCTATGTGATAGGAATTATCATCCCAGTGTTCGGGGTGTACTACTCAAAGCCTTGGAGGGCATACGTGTACATCTCCAGTACGTCGAATGACAAACGAAGATAGATACATAGCCTGGGTTGAGTTATTCAAGAGATGGCCAATAAATCTTGCAGATTAAAGACTGCTTGGATGAGATGCGAACCTATTAAGAAGTCATACAGACAAGGCGTAGGCCTTAAGAACTTCGAATTGGTAATAGGCTTTCACTGAGAGTTATGCTCTGAAGGGTGTTGTTGTTAAGCGTTGAAATTGTAGCAGGCCAAATTCTTGATACTCCAATGGCACGGAGATATCGATCAAAATTGGTCTCGTGACGATTAAGCTCGAACTATCGCAAGAGCTCAGTGGGACTCTTGATGAATCCCGCAAGCCTTGCTTGAGGAAGCATTGTCAATTCCTCGATCGACGGAAGTCCGGTTGACGTTAAGCTCTACTATTTCGGGAATCCGATAGATGTGTCAGATTGGGATGTCCAAGAGCTTAGTCATAGCTGGATCATAATATTGTGTTTGTCAGAGCGCTAAGCGTAAACCCAGCGAGAACCTGAGTTCACTTAGGAAAGAGGAGATCTTGTGAAGCGCAAACACCCCACCATGTTCAAGGATACTATTGTAATGGATAATTTGAACCGAATTCCGGGACAGAATTCTCTTAACGGGGGAGAATGTAACATCCGGCAAAAATCGATGTGATTCCGTACGTAATTAGTATATGTAATTAACGGTTTAAGTGCATATTTAAATTAATTAGATTAATTTAACTGATGTCGTAGAGAATAGCAAATTCCCCATGAGATGCATAGGAATGCACACGTTTAATAATGAAGCATGATAGGATCATGTGCGAATAAACTTGTCCGGTACGGACGTTGGTGATTACCCGGTAAAAAAAATTTAATAAACGAAAGGATCCGGACACCCAGGATATAAAATAAAGGGTATTTTCACAAAATATAACGTGTTTTGGAACTCCAAAACCATAAGTGAAAACTTTCCATAAAAGTCTCCCCGGTAACGAATAAAGTGCGCGTACCGCACCAGGTACACGTATAACTTATAATCTCACCCAACGAAAGCCTAACTAAACAACTAACACTTAAACTAGGCTATGTTTAAGGGTTATTTGAGGTTATTATAATGTCCAAAAGAACGCATAAATAAAATCCGAATAATACCCGAACGACACCCGAACATTAAAGTATGAAGCTTAACATATTATGTAGCAAATATTTTGTGTTGTGGACCCCACTAAAATCCACCCAAGAACCAGCCCCAATCCTCTTCCATATCTCACTTTTGTACTAATAATCTAAGAAGGATCCAAGAGAAATCATGGAAGATATGGAGATGATTTGTTGGATTATTATAAAAAGATTGTGAGTACTTAAAGATTTCAAAAAAAATCCATCTTTTGCTCTTGAATATCCACGGCCAAACTCCCCTAAATAACAATCCACCAAGATCCTTCTAGTACCACAAATCCATGATTTAAGGGGATTTGAATCTAAGTTAGATATGGTGTAGATATGAGCATGATATTGTAAGGAGATTTCATGTCCTATTAAGATTTATACAAATCTTTTCTTTTCTTTAAAACTCACGGCTCCAACACCCTCAACATTCACCTAGATCATTCAAAATCTTCTAATACACACACATATCCATTTTTATATAAGATAAAAATCTAGTGAAGGATCTTGTTGGATCTTGAGAGGATATGATATGATTATAAGATATCACCAAGCTTAACACTTGATCAAAAGCTTTCTATTTTCTTTTTCTTTGAGCCGTGAGGTTACAAGAACAACCCACACACTTCCTTCAAAGCTTTAACACTCTAATTTCCTTCATAAACATCCATCTTCCAAACCCCCATTGTGTGTTTCAAGCTTGGAGCTTAACCACTAAGGAAGAACACACTAAACCCCATCATAATCAAGCATTGAAAGCTTCCCTAGCCTTGTGCTAGTTGTAAGTATTCTTGATCATTTTTTTCTTTAAAAAGTTTATGTTTATTAGCTTAGAGCAAGTTGTACAAGGGGTGGACTTGAATGATCTTTTAATAATGAAACGTATGATTTTTAAAGGCTAAAATGGTGTTTAGTTAGTGCGGATAAATCGAAAGTTTAGTGATGGATGTTAAGTATTCTTGTAGTTTTTACTAAGATCATGTATACTTGAAGAAAAATAGTGATTTGGGTAACACTTGTTAATGAAACTTGGATGAACTTGAAAGTGACTTTAATCGTCTTAACTTAAAGATATAAGACTTGTTAAAGTGGTACTAGTGAACATACACATGTATTTTGTATAAAGGTGTATTTTTATAAAATGGAGTTTTATAAAAATATGGACTTTTTCTAACATATGGATTTATATAAAAACAAAGGTTTTTATAAAAATGTTAGACAAACTAAAACTTGGGAGAACTTATATAAAAAATAAACACTTTTATATAAATGGGAATATAAAAGTGTTGGAACATTTTTGTATATAAGTTGTCAAGTTTTGTGTTATAAATACAAAAGTATTTATAAAAACTTCCAAGTAATATGTGTTGAGAATTAGAAAGTTGAATAATACTTCTAGAAAAACACATGTTGGAAGACTTGGAAGAAGGTTAACTATATATACATATATAAGTTAAGAAATCGGACTTGGACGTGTTAACGAACTAAGACGTAAAAGTGGACAAACGAGAAAAATATCATTACGTCAAGATGAGTAAAAATATATTTTAAGGAGTTAAAAATATATATAACTTGGGTGAAAAATTTACATAACTTGGGTGAAAAATTTACATAACACTTTCCTAAGTGTTGGAAAAATATTCGTGGGAGAAAATATAACGTAAATAATCTAACGATTAAAAACGTTAAACGAACGTATGGACTTAACGAGGAAAGTACATATATATATATATATATATATATATATGTTCGGCTCGACGAAATTCTAGTATATTTACTTAATGGGAAAGTAAATATACGGGAAGGAAAACCGAGACGAGTAAATAATATATATATATATATATATATATATATATATATATGTATACCGAACCGACGAGATCCTAGTATATTTACTTAATGGGAAAGTAAATATACGGTGTGTTGAGTCGAGTCGGGCGTTTAAAAATATATTATCGAACGACAAGACCTTAGTATATTTATTTGAATGGGGAAATAAATATGCGCTAAAGTGAGTCGGGTCGAGTGTTAAAATATATCACATCGAACGATACGATCTTAAGTATAATTATTTAATGGGAAAAATAATTATACGTTAAGCGAAGTCGAGTCGAGGATAATATTATACAAGTTAAAGAAATATTAACGTGAATATATATAGCTTGTAACAAGGGTAATCCATCACCAACGGACCTAGGACATATGTTTAATTAAACGGGGAATAATATGTAAATGGTGGTGTTGGGAGTTAGGTGTACAACTTGCCGGAAAAGCACACGCTATAGAATTAGTGACTTACACGCACTAGGACGTTCGTAGGTGCTTGACTACAGACTTGCTATTCTCTGCTATTTGAGTGTACACTGTACATCAGGTGAGTTTCACGGCCCCATTTTACTTTTTTAACTGGGGGAAAGATATGTTTGTCAAAAGTTATCACATGTTGAAATGTTTTCAAAGGTTAAAATGTGATGAGTGGCATGATGAGTACTTGAGTTTTTGTTCGCCACTCGGGGTTGAGTCCTCGCTACTGTAACCATTAATTCAGGTAAATTAAACTGAAGGAATATTTGGATAGTACTATCGGTGCCTGACAAGGCCCACCCCTAATCGATAGCGTCGATTATGCATCGGCGTATGCCAGGGGTGCACGTATTCTGAACTTAAGTCGTTGGGTTCCGAGAAACGACTTGGAGCGGGGCATATTTATTAGTCTTGGTTTGGTTATGGGACTCAGGGGTTTGCTCATCATCATAGTTTGTAGGAGCTAGCTACTCCTTACAAAGGCCACAAGTTGTGCAGGTTTCGCACATGTTGTAAAAAAAACGAAATATCGATCGACAAGATCTAGTATAATTATTTAATGGGAAAATAATTATACGGTAAAGTGAGTCGAGTCGATGCTTATGTAAATGTTGTTGTTATGAAACTAAAACCTGTGAACTCACCAATATTTTATATATTGACGTCTTTTTAAACATATCTTTCAGGTAACTAAGTGCTGATAGATATGGGGCTAGTGCGGTGGAATTCGGGATGTCGGATACTGGTCGGGGTTTCATCAATTGTTACCATCGGGTTGGAACCTAAACGGAAATACCCCCACATTGGAACTTAATGTTCCTTGTTTTATGTAATGCTTTGTGCAAAATTGTAACGAGATACTCATTTTCGACATCCTAATAAATTGATCTTTTCTAATTAAATATAGTTGTGTTAATCTTGACTTTGATATGCTTTCGAGCGTCGCGCCACGTGTTTCCGCCATTGGCGTGGTGTGACATAATATGATTTTGTTTCTGCATACAAAATAAAATAGCATACTGCCTTACAAGTTTTTTAAAAAATACTACTACTAGTACAATATATGATAACCTACGGGGATGGGGTGGGAATGCAGTAGACAAGGCTGTGACGGCTGCAGTCAATCTAGCCTCGAGATCGTCAACTCTAGCCTCGAGTACGGCGACACGCTCCTCAGCTGCGGCGCGTCCCTGATCGGCGTCGTAGACACGCGTACCTAGGTCCGCTAAACGATAGAGGATAGGATCACGGGTAGCACCCGTCAGATAGAGATCATCCTCAATGTCTCGGACTCTCCCCCGCAGTAACCCAATCTCAGTGTCGTGACGTCCAACAACGTCCCGCACAGAGTAGAAGGCGTGATGCACAGGAGCTATCTCAAAGCCGGTAGGTAACGGAGTGTCAGAGGGAGCCTGAGATGATTCACCGACCTCGAAGGTAGAGGGAACCTCCCTGTCAGTGTCCTCATCGGAGTAGGCTAGAAAGTCATCCATGGTAGGAAAGTAAGTCCTCTTACGAGCCTGGAATCTCAGACGTAGCTTCTTCTTGGGTAGCTCAGGTGCCTCTGGTGCAGGGGGCTGGGGGTCAGCAGGTGCTGGAGGCTCAGGGTCAGCCTGGGCAGGAGCCTCGGCTGGAGCGATAGGAGCCGGTGGAGGAAGTACTCGTTTCCGAGGTGTGTACATCATACGCACACCACCCGGATACGGGCGATAAGAACGGAACGAGGGCACCCTAGGCTCGGGATGCGGTAGGGGTGCATCCTCCTGCTGTGCCTCTCCTGCTGGCACATCCTCCTCGTCATCCGAAACGACATGGTCCACCTGCATGTGGTCCTCCTCGACGTCAGAATCGCTAGAATCGGGCTCATAACCCTGCTGAATGTCGGCGGCAAGAGGGCTGTCGGGTACAACCTCCTCCTCGGAATCAGAAATGATGATAGGGTCATCGATGTGTGCCATGATCCTGGAAATCAATGAACACACGTGTGTGTCAGTATGTAGTGTACTTAATATATTTACTAACGTGCAAAGTATGTAACTGGCGTGGAACTTGCGTAGCACGTAGGGATACTTGTTGTGATTCTTTCCTTTGGAAAATATTTCAAAAATCAATTTTTGTTCAGATTATAGTTTGACTCAAAATGAATCTTAGTTCGCTATAACCTTGTGCTCTGATACCACTCTGTCACACCCCGCCTAAGGCGGAAACACGGGGTGCAACTGAAATGATTTCCAAGCACAAAAGTCACACGAGCATCATTTAAGAAAACTAGAAATACCATTTAAAACATTCAAGTTTTGCAAAACTTAATGTTAACTGTTTAACTGGACACCATTGTCAAAAAGTGTTTAGACCAAAACATCACAACAACGGATCAAAAGACGGTATCCCCACATAATGCCCGCACGCGACCTTCCCAAGTTCCATGCTCCATGATAATTCCTGAAAAACATGCATGAAAATAAATGGGTCAACATAAAGTTGGTGAGTTCACTGGTTTTGTATATTGGACCTGTAATCCCAAATCCGACTAAATTACTGCCTAGCTAGGGCAATAATTAATATGTGATCTGACATGAGCCCATAACCAAATCTTGACGTGTTTTGCCTCGCCCATTGTCACTCAAGATAACGAATAAATGTGAAATACTAGCACTCTTTTGATATCTGTCATCCGGTCAGAGCAACTGACCAAGAGTGGGGGTGTCAACCCAATAGATCTATCCCGGTGTTTCATGGCTAAGTCCATAGCTAATGGTTATGGTATGATGTATGACATGAGGACTTACTGGATCCTGAACCTTGATGTCTCATGTTCACATATGTAGTCATGTATGTATGAAACTGAAAACTGTAACTGTACGCATGTTTTTCCCCCAGAAAAATGTGAAAACAGTGAAAAGGGGCAGCGAAACTCACTTTATGGCGTGTCTGGGAATGCACTAATGTGTCTGGGCTAGAAAGATCGACCTACGTGTCCTCCTATCTAAAAGACACATTTTAGGTCTATGTTACTTGTACTGTCTACAAGTTGTTCTCTTGTTATGCTTGTCTTTTGTAACTTAACTCTTTAAGTTAAATGTGTCTTTTATGGAAAGACTTGTAAGCTAGTGATCTTTGATAAAAGATAGCTTAGTTTCTTGGAAAAACATCACTTTTATTTATGAAAAGCAAGTGTTTTATATACTTTGATGTACTCAGGTGTTGAAGGTTTCACACCTTTATTTTTTCAAGTGTGTAGGTCCACCATGTTCAAGTATGTATAACTTATTATTTTCACACTTGACATCTTTTGTGAAAATAATAATACTTATTGTCAAAACATTACTTTTTCTTTGAAAAGCACATGGATTTTTGTAAGCTTTGTTATGACTAACAACTCTTAATATCATGCCTTGTGTTAATGAGTTTAGAAAATGTATCATTTTCCTTTATAAAATTTCCGGCTATGTATACATATATACATATACATTTCGGCCCTTAGGGGTGTAAAACACATACATTTACTAGTTAACATAACATGGTTTCCCCACTTGCTTTATTAAGTTACAAGAGTAAACACACTAGTGAACAACTTTGTATTTTAAAGACTATGTAAAAATAAAAGCATAAGTTTAGGAAAACAATGTTATACCTCCTAGTATCTTAAGAAAAGAGGGAGTTATGGGCCTTGTACAACCTTAGTTATGCTCCTTGTACCCATAATGATCCCTTGAAAGTTAGTGTTTATGTGAGTAAAGGTTTGTATGTGGGTGATGGTTTAGTGGTGGTGGTGGCCGAGGGATGATGGTGGTGTGGTGATGTGTTTGGCCGCAAGAAAGAGAGGGAGGGAGAGGTGGAGAGGTTTAGTTGTTTTGGTGCACTTGTTTACTAACTCACAACCCCTATTTATAATGGTTATGGAAGGAAGGGAATCATGGCTCAAGAAAGGAAAAACTGAGCATCTTTCCTTATATGGATTAAAATCTTGTAAAGGTGATCTTGATGAGATTAGGAAGGGATTTGGAGTTGACATTGGCTTGCTTTCTTGGATAATGGGGGACGAAAATCAGAGGGATAATTTGGAAGGTTATGGTAAGTCAACCCCTAAGGATTTGATGTAAGAAGATAATGGTGTTGGCTAGATTTGAGACATCTTAGGATTTGATGTGGTAAGACCTTGTTCTTGGGATATGTGGGCCGAAATTTCTAGTGTGTTGGGAGGCCATGGATTATTCAAGTTCATAAGGATTTGATGCATGATGATCATGGTGTCTTAGGTGATTAGAAGGGTCCTTAGTTGACTAAATGAGATATGGCATAAGATATGGAAGATGTTAAATGAGGTAAGTCAACACTAGATTTTTCTAATGTCATAAGAATCTTTCCATTTTGATGTAAGGTCTAGTAATGAAATGAAAGTGACTAGAGAGTATGTTGGAAGGATCTTGATGGAAGGATGTCTTGAAAGGAACTTGTGTAAGAGTGGAAGACACAAATACTACACACATATGTATATGTGTCGTGTATATATGTATGTATGGGTAGGGATTCTATTCTTGGTAAGTCAACTTTCATGAATGAATACAAAGTCAAATGTTTAACTAAATATGGTGGAATCTAAGGTGGACTTGATGATTTACATAAGGTGTAAAAGTTTGATCCTTGAAAATCTCCATACACCCATGTGTGTATATATATGCCGTCGCATGTATGTATGTATATACATATATATATATATATATTGAACATTTTAAAACTTATGTCTTGTACAAGTGTATACACATATGTTGTAATTAGATGTTAAGTGTGATCTTTGTAAAAGTTTAAGTGCCTCAAATATATATATATATATATAATCGTGTTTAATATATATATTTTTAACTAGTCGTATTACTAGTCGTATGTGGGCTTTGAGTTCGAGTGATTTCTATATATGGACATTTATGTTTTTAACTAAATGATATATGTCACACCCTCAAATTTCCACTGCGGGGTTTATACCGCGAGGCGTATGACATACCAGGATCCCATAGCCATAATTCATATGACCGAACTCTAAATGCCCAAACCATTTAGTTCGTTTTCAAAAATCAAGTTTAGTTAAGCTGTGGAAGCGTAAACCAAATTTAAACCTTTTAAAACCATGCGCAAAACAACGCGCCCAAATTAAAACCATATGAAAGAAACTTAAAAGCATGATATGTAATTTAGGTGTATGCCCAAAATCCAAAATGCAGTGAAACGTGATGTGCTTCCTAATCATGACACCGGAAGCTAACTACCTTCAAAAGCATGTATATCGTGTGTCAACATAAAGTCAGTGAGTTCACAGTTTAAGTAACAACTGTAAAGTTATCAAAGTTTTAAACCATCAGTTTAAGCTTGTCAAGGGTAGCTAACCCACTCAATGTAACTAAACATGAGATTATTGGGAACATACAGATGATACAGTGCCTCAGCACTAGTGTCTATCAACACTAGTAAGAAAATGTGGTCAGAAGTTCAAGCCCGTGACCCAAGCACCTCAGGCATGAGGTTGCTGCACAACCTAATAGCGCTACTAACTAATACCCCGTTCGCCTCCAGCGATTAACCCAATAATATTGTAAGGACTTTCAAAAGATAGAGTGTGTTTAGTTAACAAAGGACAATCGAAGTACAAAACTGATAAAAACCCGATTCACACAAGGAATCGAAAACCCGACTCACACAAGGAGTCAAAGCACCCCAAAACCGGGATGTAAAAGTTGTCCCAAACTGGACTAGAAAAAGTTTAAGAAGTTGTCTCAAACCTGAGATGCATGCTTTTGAGAAAAGAGTAGTGAAACTCACCTTAGGTTGCATGCTAATATAAACTGCAAAAACCGCAAACGAGGAAGACTACTCGCCTATCGACAACCTATCGAACACAAGGTCACAAGTTTCTGAGTGCGGTTACACATACTGATTAACCTAACCCATTGTACTTTACAATGACCTAGGTGACATCCCATGCAATTGTACGTGACACAATTAGACCATGTAAAACCCGTCAATTGTTGGTGATTAGTTCATGATGCAACATGTCAAGACTTTTAGCATAACTAGTTCACATAACACATTGCATAGTGTCAACCTATCATGTTATCTACCTCATGCTCATAACATAAACACATGTTCTTCATATAAGAGTTCACAATCCACAACTAGTTAACACATTCAAACAACCATTAAATTCATTCTTCTCATATTCGTATTTTCTGGACAGATTTTTGGGGTTGTAAAACGAATTTTTATAAAATACTAAACCAACTCCTCAAGTCTTCAAAATTTTACAGGAACTTCTTGTTTGTTTACTCGTCACTTGAATATTTTTCTTTCGCCCCCAATTCATACCATGATTTTATGAAAAATTATTTATTTCAGCCACCTCTAGAAGAGTGTGCTGTTGACAGCAGCTTACTCGAAAATTCATTATAATTTATAGACACATCCAAACGGGATGAATCCAATTGGAAAAGCTTCGAAATTCATACACACAACAATACTCATCAACATTCACAATAAACATCCAAGATTTCACACACCCTTATGATTTGCGATTTTTATTCAAGAGTTTATAAGGTTTTTACAACTTTTCAAGTATTATGATTCATCAAATAAATACATAAAACATATACCTTGCAATGCTAGGATCCTTAAAACCTCAAGATAGCACCCGAATTGACTTGGTTTGGTGAAGAAAATTGATGAAAGATTAAAAGTGAAGGTGATGGTGGGGCTTCTTGATGTTCACGGCGCACCAAGGAGGTGTAGGGTTTGTGTTTATTTTTTTATTTTTTTATAAATAATACACTAAGGGTTGAGTTATGGGCCAGGGTTTCGGGTTTATGGGCCTTTTCTTGATAAACGGACCCGTTAATTAGGTTCTAGCCCTGAAAATAGTCCCGATAATATTATTCATACAACTTACATAAAAACTATGATTTTAATCATCTCATAACATATTAATCACATACTACTCACAGTGTGCACATAATTCGTAGAACTTACATACTGACTATTTAAGCAGTAATTCGCATGAACGTGTAATTCACATAAACATGTTAATTCATATTCATCGTCATTCAATTGCACATATGATCATGCATGCTTGACAATTCACCAACGCTCGGGACACAGGACTCGTGTAGGTGTCATGACAAAGACTTTCCTAATTTATAGTGTACGTTAATATTCTATAACCTATGTTACTATCCCATAACATATTGAAAGACCTTCTTAACTAACTCTAGTTAAGTGTTTAGTCACGAATGTACATGCAAGTTAACTAGAGTTCAGTAAAAGTAATATCCTAAAAATGTGGGGTGTCACATCATCCCCAAGTTGAAAAGAATTTCGTCCCGAAATTCAGCATGTAAACAGTGAAGCCAGTGTAAAAAATGTATGCTTGGTTACGGATGTCACATCATCCCCAAGTTGAAAGGAATTTCGCCCCGAAATTCACTTTGAGTGAGTTGCTTCACGTTTAGAGTTTGGTCCATGCGCATGTTCAGGCTCAGTAAAAAGATGTGGGTATTTGAGCCACATTTAATCCCTGCGTTCCCATGTGTATTCCGGTCCTAGAAGGAAATTCCATCGCACCCTAACAATAGGTTTGGTGCTCTGTCTGAGTTTCTTGACGTCCCGCTCAAGAATCTCCACTGCTTCTTCCACGAACCGTAGCTGATCGTCCACTTGGACCTCCTCCCGTGGCACTACCAGTGTTATATCAGATAAGCATTTCTTCAGATTAGGTACATGGAATACATTGTGCACCCCACTGAGTTAATCAGGCTAGTTAAACCTGTAAGCTACTGGACCAATCCTTTCGACAATCTCGAATGGTCCTATGTATCGCGGGTTCAACTTTCCCCGTTTCTCAAAGCGTATCACACCCTTCCAAGGTGACACCTTCAGTAGTACCCTGTCCCTAATCTGGAACTCCAAAAGTTTCTTACGCTTATCAGCGTAGCTTTTCTATCACTCACGAGCAGCAGCCATCAGAAGTCTTGTGCACGAGTTCGGGACCTGCCAGCTGGCTATCCCCAACTTCAGTCGAGCAGAAGGGAGATCTACACTTACGCCCATATAGTGCCTCAAAAGGCGTACACTGGATAGAAGTGTGGTAACCGTTGTTATACGAGAATTTGATCAAAGGCAAGTGCTTATCCCATCTGTTGCAAAAGTCTACCACGCACGCTCGTAGTAGATCTTCCAATGTTTGGATGGTACGTTCACTTTATCCAACCGTTTGAAGGTGATAGGTTGTGCTCATATCTAAGCGAGTCCCCAATGCATCTTGGAGAGTTGTCCAAAAACAAGAAGTAAATCGTGAGTCGCGATCGGATTTAATAGAAGTAGGCCCCTCCATGCCTGGAGACAACTTCCTTAATATATAGGGCAACTAGGCATAGACGTTCCAACTTATCCGTCTCCTTAATTGTCAAGAAATGCATTGACTTGGTCAAACGGTCAACAATGACTCAAATCATACCGTTCCCACTGGATGTCCTAGGAAGCTTGGTAACGAAGCCCATGGATATACCATCCCATTCCCACATGGAAATTTTTGGTTGCTGAAGTAGGCCCAAAGGTTTTTGATACACAATCTTAACCTTCGCACACGTCAAGCACTTACTGACATAAGTGGCTATCTCAGCTTTCATGTTTGGCCACGAGTGAAGAGTTGTGAGATCTTGGTACATCTTACCCGAACTAGGATGTACTGAATAACGAGAGGTGTGATCTCCGTCAAGCACGAGTTGTCTGAGATCCCCAACATGTGGAATCCAGTCCGATTCATGAAATACTTAAGACCATCTGTCATTAGTTCCAAGTGCTTATCAACACCATGTAAAGTTTCAAGCCCGATGTTTTCTTCTTTCAAAGCCTAGCCCTGGGCTTCACGTATCTTATCAGGAAGATTAGAATGTATAGTGAGTTGTAAAGCTCGCACCCGTTTGGGTTTCGTTTCCTTACGACTAAGGGCATCAGCTACTACATTAGCTTTCCCTGGATGATATTTGATGGCACAGTCACAATCATTCAGAAGCTCGACCCATCGACACTGTCGCATGTTCAGCTCCTTCTGATCGAATATGTGTTGGAGGCTCTTGTGGTTAGTGAAGATCGTACACTTCGTCCCATAGAGATAATGCCTCCAGATCTTTAGAGCAAAAACCACTGCTCCCAGTTCCAAGTCATGGGTGGTGTAATTCTTCTCATGAACCTATAATTGACGTGAGGCATACGCGATCGCCTTATCGCGCTGCATCAGCACACACCCTAACCCTTGGATATACACATCACAGTACACCAAAAAGTCCTCTATACCCTTAGGTGATGATAGTATGGGTGCACTGCAAAGCTTTGCCTTCAACAATTGGAAAGCAGACTCTTAGGCATCTCCCCACTAGTAAGTAGTCCCCTTCTGTGTCAAAGTAGTGAGGGGTTGAGCGATCTTAGAGAATCTCTCAATGAATCTGCGATAGTATCCTGCAAGACCAAGAAACTGGCGCACCTCTGTAGGAGTCTTAGGAGCCTCCCACTTTTTAATTGCATCAATCTTGGCGGGATCGACATGTATTCCTGCCTCGTTAACCACATGTCTAAGAAATTGGACTTCTCGAATCCAGAATTCACATTTAGATAATTTCGAATACAACTGCTCATTTCTCAAGAGTTTCAAGATCAGCTGCAGGTATTGCTCGTGCTCTTCCCTACTCTTAGAATAAATCAGTATGTCATCTATGAACACTATGACGAATTTGTCCAAATAGGGCTTACACACGCGGTTCATCAAATCCATGAACACAACCGGTGCATTGGTTAGGAATGCTCTGTAGCTTTGCACTTGAATTGTATACCATTTTCCAACTTACTATATGTATTAAAACTAGGAATGCTCACCAACATTTCATATGTTGACAAAACTTATTTTGTACATGTTTCAGGTACAGTTTGATCTTAGTTCCATAGCATTGGATTTTAGTGCTTGTTTTTAATAATTTATTTCAAATTTCATGTTTTGTTCAGACTTATGTATTTTTCCCATTTCATCCATGTAAGACAATTTAAATTATTCAATAATATATTTACATTTTAGTACCATGTGCTTTTGAACAATGGTCACTATGTGACACCTCGATGATTCCGCCATCGGTTGGGGTGTTACATGACTCCAAAACAAAGAGATCCGGATAGCATTCTTTCAACGGAGTTTGACACAACCAAGGATCGATCCAAAAACGGAGCTCTTTCCCATCACCCACCCGGCCCCTTATCATATTTATAGCTCCCACCCCCATCGACTTTAATCTTGCTACAAAGCGACACAATATTCTTCCAAACCCCTGGCACACTATTATTAATAGGAAGAACACCCCACTTACGATCCGAGCCTTGAATAGATTCGACCACTTTGCGCCATAGAGCATTCCTTTCCATAACATACCGCCAGCACCACTTCAATAATAACGCCTTATTACATTCATCAAGTCTAGCTAGACCCAACCCACCATCTTCTCTATGAAGAGTCACTTTATCCCAAGCAACCCAAGCCATCTTCCTAACTTCATCCGACCCCCCCCCCCCAAAGGAAACTTCTCATGAATTGCTCAAGTCGGTTTAGGATTTTTACCGGGGCCTTAAACAAGGAAAAATAATAAGTAGGGAGACTATCTAAAACCGACTTTATTAAGGTGACCCGTCCCCCGATAGAAATATTATTCGCCTTCCATTTCGATAACCGCTTCCTAAAAGCATTCACCACCGGATCCCAATGGTTAGTTCTATTCATGTTTGCTCCCACCATAATACCCAAGTACGAGAACGGAAGTAACCCAGCTTTACACCCCATTCGGGTTGCCATACTATCAACAACATCTTGACTCCTCCCCACTCCATATAAAACCGATTTGTGTATATTTATTTTTAAGCCAGAGCACAAATAAAAAATACGCAAAATCCTTTTCATATTAGAAAAATTAAAATCAGACCACTCACCCATCAACATAGCATCGTCAGCGTAGAGTAAATGGGAAATAGACGGACCATCCCTTGGAAGACGAACACCATCAAAATACCCAATTGAGCAAGCCTTTTTAACCATTTAAGAAAATGCTCCCATGACTATAATAAAAAGAAATGGAGAAAGAGGATCACCTTGACGACTACCTTCTGGCAAGAAAACTAAAAAGTAGGCGAACCGTTGACCAAGATAGAAGCTTTTGAGGCGTAAAGCACCCCTTTTATCCATTTGCACCATAAATCTGAAAAACCCATCTGCTCGAGCACTGACAATAAAAACTCCCAATTTACATTATCGTAGGCCTTTTCGAAATCAACTTTAAATAAAAATAAATCTCGGCCTGTTTTCTTTGCCCATGATATTACTTCGTTCATGATAAAGGACCGTCCAAGATATATCTGCCCGAGAGAAACGCAGACTGGGACTCGGAAACAACCAAGTCCATAACCCCTTTCAAACGATTAGCTAAAAGTTTGGACACGACCTTAGTGATACAACCAATTAAACTAATTGGCCGAAAGGCTACAAACTCTGTCGGCTCCACCTTCTTCGGTATCAAAGTAATAAAAGATGATCCTGTTCCCGGGCTGAACTGACCAAAATCGTAAAAATGTCTCAAAATCTCGACAAAATTAGCCTCTAAAAAAATTCCAAAACTTTTTAATGAAGCGAAAGTTAAAACCGTCTAGCCCAGGAGCTTTGTCATCACCACAATCCCACACCGCCTCCTTCAACTCCTCAACAGAAAACGGATTGGACAAGCTTCTCGAAACTTCACTTGGCAAGCGTCTAAAGCTAGAACAAAGATAACGAGGACGATGCTTCCATTCTTCAGTAAACTTATCTCTAAAAAATCGCATAGCCTCTCTTTTCCCCATCCGATTTTTTAGAGATAAGCGTCTAAAGTTTCCTTTCCCCATCCGATGCCAACTTACACCTCGATTTTTGACGCATATCCTTGTTTCTCATTCTTTCTAATTCAATCAATCTCCGTTTAATCTCTTGAAAAGACCACATCTCTTCCTCATTCAAATTTTTTCCTCCATAGCCAACTCCAATTGAAGTAGTTCTTGTTCCAACATCTTTTTTTCCTCAAATTCACAGCCCAAAGTAACATCTTTCCATTTATTTATACCCTGCCTTAGAAGCTTGAATTTGCCCATCAACCGTTCATCCGGAGCACCCTCCAAACTCGCGTCATTCAAGACACCCGAGACCACAGTATAAAAATCGTCCCTATCCAACCAAGAATTAAAGAAACGGAACGGTTTGGGACCGTAATTTCGAGAAACAATCTTCAACAAAAGCGGCGAATGATCAGACTTATCTCTACATAATGCTCTATACTCCGCAGAAGGCCACTCCATAAAAAAGTCCCAATTCACCAGAATACGGTCGATTCTACTTAACTTATTCCCGGCAGCGAAAGGAAACTTCCTCCCACGCAAAGCATATTCATGAAGATCGGCACTATCAATGAAATCATTAAACTCTTGAGTCGAAGACGCATGAAATTTAGAATTCCTCCTTTCCGCTCTATCCCTCACGGAGTTAAAATCACCGGCAACCACCCAAAAACCATCCGCCGTATTCATACATTGCTCAATCTCTCTCCACAAAAGCCGCTTGGCAACCGGTTGCTGAGGCGCATACACGTTCAGAAAATGCGTAAGCCTCCCACTACCTTTAACCGTCCCAATAACTAACAAAAATTCTCCGCCTTCTTAACATCCAACACCGTAAAATAACACGAATCCCACATGGTTATCAGCCCCCCTGATCGACCAATAGCCTCGACAATCTTAGCACGGAAATTACCTCTACCCCAAAATCCCCAAGATCAAAAGCCGAAGCATCGCTACATTGAGTCTCTTGAAAAAAAAACACAACTCGCCTCATTTTGCACCCGTAAATTTCTAACCCAAGCTGCTTTCCCTTGAACCACCATACCCCGAAGATTAAGAGATAAAATATTCATGGATCAACAGTTTGAAAACCATCGTTACCGATTTCCTCTCTAACTTGCGGAACAAAGTCATCCAAATTATCAACTCCCAGAGCTCTTCCTAACTCCACCGTAACAGTTGCCTCTTTATCGATCTCAATCTATTTGTTAATTTGTACCAACACTTGCTCTGAGACACTCTCTTCTACCTCCTCCTCACAAACTCCACTCGGCCCCTTAGAGCATGCCGAAGTCGCACATTTCTTGTTTAAGTCTGGTGTACAAAATCCAGCCGTAAAACTCGTCTCATTGACACCTTGATCATTACCATACGAGTTATCAGAAAGAATACCAATCAACCTGTCTACTCCAAAAATATCTGAATCCTCCCTCGCCCGTTTCTTCGAACGATCGTGTTCACCCGAAGACACCACTCTATTCCTAAGAGGCTTTTTCTTTTTGAACTTTTTTCTCAAAGAATTAGATTTGTCTACTACGTTTAGACTCGGAGTCTCGTTGGCCGAAGTGACTTCAACTTCAACATTATTATCCACACTAGTAACAATAGGATTCTGACCATCCCCTTCCTGAGAACCCCTACCAACTTCTCCCATCTCAATCTCTATTCCCTCAACACTAACATGGTTGATGCCTTCAGTTTTCGACTCAGTAACATCTTCCACCTCGCAATCTTCAAAATCCTTTATACAATCTGGAGTCCATTCCTCGACATTCTCGTCCACCCATATCTTGATCGAAGCACCCCTCCATGATAGCGAAAACCTATCATCCACTCTAGCATCTCTACTACAAAGAACCTCGATATAAGCATACGAGAAATCTTTTTCATCCGACGAAAAGCAAACAGGTTGAACTACCGACCCGTATCTATTACCCACAGCATCAAACACTTGATCTACAACAAGACTAATAGGAACACCATGAATTCTCAACCAAGCTATTCTCTCGAACTTGAATAATTGTCCTGTCCATCGCTCCACGAACTCAAACCATTCGGCCCACACCTCCTTCTTACCCAAAAACGAGATACATTCCTCTTCATTCTTAAAAATCAACACCACAATAAAACCACCCCCATACTTAATCTTAACCGTGCAACCTTCATTCTTCATTAAATCATGTAGCGAAGTGAGCACCTTATAATCCTTAACTCTTGCACAAAGAGAGACTTTATGCCATTCCCAAAATCCTTCTATACTATCGTCAATCTTCAACACCGAATCTTGAGTACCTGTTATGTTCTTGTTTAAAAATGTATCCTGATACGACCTACTGTTATCACCGACACGTGAAGCCATACCACCCAGATTAGGATATGCATGATCTTCATGTATAGGTTCCTTTTTAGTCGCAGAAGAATTCAAACCTTCCTTATTCATATCGTTATCACCTACCGGAACTCCTTGCACTCGCTGATCATCAACAAATCTAGCCCTTACCACAAACAATTTATACGACCCCATCCAAACGTCGTACATATCCGCTTCCAATCTCTTAACATCGCTTACGTTACGAAAAGATAAAAACCTGAACTTCTTGCCCAGCCTATCGGACTTTCGAGCAATATAAGAACCCACATAATCACCAAAACCCTTAAACACACTCATTAGATCTGCTGAAGAACACTTTGGCACAAGATTCGAAACGAAAAACTTAGTGATTTGGAACGCCTCTGATCTCTGTTAACCTTACCCTTCCTAGTTGGAACATCATACCACTCGTCAACGTTGAAACGACTGTTGCCTCTCATTGAAACCCTAAATCGCCTTTCCGAGAAAGTCGGATCTTGAGACATTATACACAAAGTAAGAAAACGTATAAATGATCTAATTTTAAATGTCACAAAGTCATTGTAACACCCCGCCCCGTTCATCACCAATATTGTCTGCTTTGCCCATCCAGAGCTCACGGATTTTTTTTGGTTGCCCAAGTGGAGACTTTCCAGGAGGTCACCCATCCTGAAATTTCTCTCACCTGAGCACGCTTAACTGTGGAGTTCTCCTCTCATCCACTAACATTAAGCCCCAAAACGCGTTGGTGATTTAAGAGGCAATACATTACTTATGAACCAAGGATCTCTCCTGGCCACGGCCGATGTGGGATTTTCCTGGGGTGTCACAGTCATGATAAGCATTATGAAAAATGGAAATCTAAATACACCCTTAATTAATCTCTCATATAGTTTGGGTTAAATTGCCTAAATAGTACAAGATCTTTTTATCTTCTCTGAACCCTTATGGTTTTCATTTTATGTCATTCCCGTCCTCCTTCCTAACGCCGTCCATTTTCCTGTCATTAAGTCAGGAACATTTTTGTCCTTTCAGTTTTAAAACTTATTCTTGACGTTTTCACCTGCCCCCCAATTCACCCTTTATAACCCAATTTTATAACTTTCTTAAATTTTATTTAAATACAACAAAGGATGCTAAAAATAATTAACCCACTCTCTTATCACTTTCTCTATCTAAAACCGTTTTATTCCACAACCCACCACTTGCCACCATCCACCCCACCGCACCACAACCAACATTATGACCTGCCACCACCGCTACTACCTGCCACCACCCAACTTGTCATACCATCACCAACACCACAAAATCTACGATGACCCATAACCACATCCCCGGCCACCTTTAACTCTAAAAACACATAGACTGTCGCCACAATTATCGATATGTTTAGAGCTGGTTTGGGATTCTAACCCACCTGCACTACTTGTAGCCACTATAAAAAAAAAACATTAATTTTGCCACCACAAACCATATCCACCTTGTATCCACTGGAGATTTGACCGGTCACAACCACTACACACCCTTTTGATCAATGGTTATTCAGATCTGATTTTAAGAAAATCAAGAGGTAGGAAATAAAGTTGATGGTGTCTACCGGCAAGAAGAGAGGTTGGTGCAGGTGGCAATGTTGGTGGAGGCGGAGAAAGAAAGGGAGAGAAAGAAAAACATAGAGGCACTGTGAGAGAGAAGGGGGTATGTTGAAAGAGTGGGGTGGTGGAGGTGGTGGCTACTATTGATGGTGACAGTGGATGTGGTTGGTGATGGTGGTAATTGTGATTGGTTATAGTGATGGGTGTTGGTAAAAATTTGGGGGGGGGGGGGAGGTTGGTGATGGTGGGAGTTCTCTCCAGAGACAGGGGGTTTGGCAGTTTTATATTAAAAAAAAAAAGTAAAGGTTTTATAATTGTTTATTTTTATTAATTAAAGTGACTTTTATATTAAAGTGAAATGAGTGATGGACGAAAATGGCGTGAAAAGTCTAAAATTGAAAGGACAAAAATGCCCATGACTTAACGACAAGGGAATGGACGGCGTTATGGGGGAGGATGCAAACGACAAGCACACAGCTGGCAGTTAACCCTAAAACATATATCCATTACACATCTCACATTTAATTTGAATATCTCAGTACTAGACATGTTCTACAGCATCACCATCAGATTTGATTTCATGTATCATATAAGTTGCCTAAACTTACCAAGAAAACAAACAAAACTAACTATTAGTAAGAGAAAAACTCTTACCATAGCGTTGACCTAGTTGAGTTTAACTCCCGTGATGGTTCTACTTCGTATAACATACAAGACATGATTAAAATTGAGGAGTTAGAGATTTTTATTGTCATTTCAAGACTAAGTGAGTGAAAAAAAGGTTAATTTTTAATTAGTAGTAAAGTTAAGGGTTTATTTTAATATGTTTTATTAAAGTTGATTTATTTTAGTTAATTGAATTGTAACATGTTTAGAAATGTTTAATTGTCTTGGAGGGTAAGTTAAGTCTAGACTATAAATACGGGTCCAGAATATTATTTTATTTGACATTTTTAAGTTCGTTTGATTGAATAAAAAAAGTTACAAGTTAATTCTCCGTAATTATCTTGTGATCGTGTTCAATCTGATTGTTTAATTCATCTAGGCCAACAATAAACAAAGTGCTTGTATGGTAAAAAAAAAAAAATATTATACGAATTTTGACTAATTTGACTCCACTCTTTTTAACATGTCTTCACCTACTAACATTGATAAATTTAACATGTTTAATCTCATTGTTTGATTCATCTAGGCTTCACCCCTTGTGGTAAAGATATTGATGTTTTAAAACAGATTTAGCCATTAAAAAAACTTTGATAACTTTAAATATATGAGGATTTTCTCACGCAATATGGCATTTTTAATTGTGTGATTGGACTGTGACGATGCATTAGCATAGTTAATTGTAAATTGAATAACCTTAAAATGTGTGCTTAAGATGAATTTTAAAGTCCTAAGACGCCTAAAATACGCCTAAAATTAAGGCGCAATTTAAGGATTGTAATAAACTATGTTTTGTATAACACGTGTATATCTTTCTACTTTTTTTTTTTTTTTTTTTTTTTTTTTTTGAAAGGCAAACTTTATTAAAAAACACGGGAAAGATCTCCAAGACGGAGACCCCCAAACCAAGCCAACAAGAATTACATTACATCAATGAAAAAGCTTTGCCAATCCTTCCAACCCACTATCCCTTTATTACATCTACTAGTAAACCAAATATAACCCAATGCTTTAATATCCGAAACAATCTCCACCACGTTCCGTCGAACATCTCTAAAAATCTTCTCATTCCTTGCCTTCCAGATCCGCCAACAAGTAATAATTAAGATACCTTGGAGAGCCGCTTTCTTCAACTTAGACCACCCGCAAGTCTTAAAAACCTCCATGATATCCTCCACCGAGAAAAAATAGAAGTGAGGTAACTTAACCCATCGCGCTATTCCATTCCAGACTCCACTCGACACAATGCAAGCCGTGAAAATGTGCTCCACGCTTTCCTCTTGTTCAAGACAAAAATTACATATACTATCTCCGACATTAATGTTACGTCTCTGCAAAGCCTTCTTCGTCGGGATTCTGTCCTTCAACATACGCCACATAAATACATTACATTTAATTGGAACCCATTTACACCATTGAAAGTCCACTCCATTCTCATAGTTCCGGTCCAACTGTAACCACTTTCTAACTTCATAAATCGAAAACTGAGCCGGCGGGTTTGTATCCCACACCCATTTATCTTCCATCGGACCAACTGTCATATCCTCGAGCATTAGGACGCAGTCTTCTAGCTGCAGAAACTCGTCTTCCGTCTCCATTGTCCATAACAAACCCAACATTAAGTCGCATCATTTAATTTTTGTGTTATTTATCATCAATCATTATAATAAGTTTGAAGCACTAACTAAAATTTAAAATGTGTTTAACTATACTAAAATATATTAAACCTAAATTGTCATATAAAATATTGTAGCATATTAAAGCTATAGTCTATACATAACTAAATTGATATATTATGTCAAGATAAAATGTCCAACTTCTAAGCTATTTTATTTTAGGTTGTGATTATTTAATTTGTAATGATATTTTGTGTACTCCTAATAAACAATTGACCCGATCCAATTTAATCTCTGACACCATTAGCATTCCATCCATCTCTACCAGTACAAAACAAACCTCCCATTCACTCCCACACCACTCACACAATATAGTTTTCATTAGATTATGACAAATGATTCTTTCTTTAACGTTACCAAATTACCACACATATAACTAACTATGGTTCTCTTTATTTTCAATGTCCTTCTAACCGAACTAGATCAAAAGTCGTAGCCAATAGGATACATTTCTCGATCTTGAACCAATGAAAGGGTTATGTATCGACGATAGGTAAAAACAATAGATTGAACCAACCTCCACCATCTCTTCGAGAAAAGATTTCCCCTTGGCCGGCGTTGGGAATTTCATTATGGAAGGAATAAAGTGGTTATTAGAGATGCATCAAATTCTCATTGTTATAATTGTGTATTTTGGATATGTATTTTCAAGTCAAAGTCATAGTTAAAATCTTGGTCAAGGTCATAGTCAAAGTTGTTATTAATATTTAATATTTGTAGGTTATGTCTTTCTTCAATGTGTATAAATATAGTGTATGAATTATAAATAAAATGTGGTTGATCATTCTCTTATATGGTATCAGAGCATTATCTCCAACGAGAAAGCTCTTGATCCTATCAACATGGGAACCGTCGCCCATCACCTCTAAATTTCTTTTCAGACTATTGCGATCCCCACCATGTCTACCTAAACCTCCCTTTCTTCAACTATTCCGTGATCACCACCACTCTAAAATTCTTTAAAACATCTCCTACCATTTTTATCACCTTTCCAACATCTCTAAAACTCACATGACTACCAACATCTTCAAAACTCCGATCTCATCCCCTCAACATGCTCTATCTACCTCACACTATCACACTTTGTTACTCTTTCAAAGTTCAAGTGTAATTTATTCTCCTTATGCATGGTTTTGCAAAACCTAAAAATCTAAAATCCTTTTTGTGCCACAACCTTTATGTTCCGGACGAACTGTAGTCTATACCTCTAATCTTCTATCACCTATTCCATTTACCCTCTGATCATTCTTCTCTATTTCTCTTTTATGTCTTTTAACCATCTCAATTTCATCTATATAAGAGACGCACCAAATTTTCTTTTATTCATGTTCTTCACCTTCAATATTAAAAAAAAAAACACAAAATGTATTTTCTCTTGATTCGTCTGCTTAATCAACTTCATCTTTCTTTACATCTTCAACTTCATCAACTTCTTCTCTTGCTCAAACAACGACAGCATATACCTCTATACAAGATTGGACTTATTCCAAGGCCGTCCATCTTGCGGGGGCATATTAGAGATGCACCAAATTCTCATTGTTATAATTGTATATTTTGGATATGTATTTCCAAGTCAAAGTCATAGTTAAAGTCTTGGTCAAGGTCATAGTCAAAGTTGTTATTAAAATTTAATATTTGTAGGTTATGTCTTTCTTCAATGTATATATATATATAGTGTATGAATTATAAATAAAATGTGGTTGATCATTCTCTTACAGTGGTGACGTGACCAACTAGGATTGTAACGGCGATTGTTTCATTGTCTAGATATATAATACCATATATGTAGTAAAAGATAGTTTATAAATAATAAAAATGAATATAATTACTATTATGATATTAAGTAGCTGCCTGTGAAAATTATCATAGTTACCATTTACCAAGTTACCACATCCATAAAAGTTGTTTAATAGTTCATGAAGGCTCAAGTGTAGTTAAACTTACGTTAATATATTTAATCAAGAAACAATTTTATATTTAGAGAGAGAGAGTGGTAAGCGGGGAAGGAAACATGGAAGGAAACTGTACATGGAATATACGACACAAACAAATTTGACCTTAAAGAGATAATGACACTGATTATATATGTCAAGGGCACACATTTACACATACTAATCCCTTATTATATCTTAGTGGGCAATGATATCATGAGCTAGATAGGCTTGAGGCATAGACCCCTAGGGTACCCTATAATATTTCTATATATCAATTACTAAGTGGAAATTTGTATATAGGAGAATTACCAACTGGAAATTTCGTATATTGGTACTCTAGAAAGCCCATTAATTCATCCTTGAGTCATTTGTATGAGATGTTCTACTAATGAAATGTATATATAATATATAGTCTCAAAAGGATCCTTTGTTATTGAAGTAACACGTACTCCAGACATAATATTCAATGTATTTCATGCGACAAATAGTATTTACTAAAGATGTTTTCAAATATACAAGTTACGGGTTAGTATCAAATGCACAGTAAAAGGAAAACAGAAATTTGTAGGAAGGGTATCAAATAGACTTCGATTGAATTCATTTACGCAATATTGAAACCGTCTCATTGAACCCTAAGAAATTATGTTAGATCATTACGTCTTTTATGTGGAATTGTGTCAAATTTGTGATTGATTGTGTCTTATTTCCTCGGTATTGTGTTATATCTATTAGCTAGCCTATAGCTGTCAACTTTATTGTATATTAAATGTGTATAGTCCTAGTCAAACTTTAGCTGTTGACTCTCTTGTATATTAAATGTGTAGAGTCTTAGTCAACTTTAGCTGTTGACTCTCCTTGTCTTCAGCCATAATCGTGGCCTCCTTATAGCCATATATATCTTGTAAATACTTGAGAATAATACAATCAATATCAATATTCAAACCATATTACAGTAGCATTCCTTTTACTTTCTATATGGTAATCAGAGCCTGAATACTCCTCTGAGTCCATCCGATCCAATTTTTTTTTTTTCTTATTTCTTTACTTTCTCGCTTCTTCTATCAACCATGTCAAACCCTACCATCGTTGACATCACAACCAACTCTCACTTCCCTACTAAACTCACTGCACACAACTTTCCTGTTTGGCGGAAACAGGTCATGTCCACCCTAACCGGACTTGACCTCGATAAGTTTGTCGATGGCTCTATTGAAGCACCACCAAGTTTGTAGACGGAAAACCCAATCCCAACTATCGTCCTTGGTTCAGACAGGACCAAATTCTACTCGGGGCCTTGCTTGGAAGCTGCTCAGAAACGATTCAACCCATGGTCTCCTCGGCTGCGACAGCCCACGAGCTCTTCCAACGATTGACTGAGAGCTTCGCTAGCGTCTCCAGATCCCGAATTATCTCTCTAAAATCAAAGCTTGCAAGAACCACCAAAGGTACGAAATCAATGACTGAGTACCTCCATGAAATGCGGACAATCGCTGATGACCTTGCTCTTGCCCAAGAACCCATCAAGGATGAAGATTTAATTGTTCACATTCTCACCCAGTTAGGTGATGAATACAAACATGCCTCTGCAGCCTTACGGTTCCGTGACACTCCCCTGACCTTCACTGATTTGTTTGACAAATTAGTTGACTATGAAAGAACACTCCAAGAAACCTCT
Organism: Ambrosia x helenae; assembly: GCA_030844895.1. Lineage (NCBI taxonomy): Eukaryota > Viridiplantae > Streptophyta > Magnoliopsida > Asterales > Asteraceae > Ambrosia > Ambrosia x helenae. The sequence continues at coordinate 52,674,221 of CM061224.1, forward strand.
CCTCCAACCCTTGTCGCCACTGTCAACCAAACGCAGAGACAAGGGACCCGGTCTTTTAATCGGCCTGGTCAAGGAGATAGGTCCCGCAACAACAAATTTTCTAACAACAGTGTTTCCCCGGGCAATACTCGTGGAAACCGTAACATGTTTTTTTTGTCATTATTGTCATATTCCAGGTCATGATACGAAAGAATGTCGGAAGCTTAGCCGATTTCTGCGCGAATACAACATACCGGTTCAAGGTTCTTCCACTTCTGCACCCGTGGTGAACTCTACTTCACCTCACCCTACTGGCGCAAATTCCCCTTGGATGTGGGACTCTGGGGTATCCAACAACACCGCGAACAACCAAAATGCATTTCCTGTTCTGTCCGAATATGGAGGCCCTGATGAGATTCTTCTCGGTGACGGTAAATCCCTTCCCATCACTCACATCGGCCAAACCACCTTACCCACAAACTCACGTCCGCTCTTTTTAACCGATGTTTTAATTACTCCTCATTTGCGTAACAATCTTATTTCTGTTGCAAAAGTTTGTCGAACTAATCGTGTTTCTGTTGAATTTTTTCCATATCATTTCCTGGTCAAGGATCTACGCACGGGGGCGCGTCTCATGCGGGGAGTGAACATCAATGATGTTTACTATGGACCTTTCCTTTCATCGCCTCAAAGCAACTCCACAACAACAGGATCTCTACTCATGTGGCACCACATACTTGGCCATCCATCGCTTCAAGTATTCAAGTCTTTACTTTCTAGAATAGGACTTTCTTGTAATAAGGTGACCCATGAGTTGTTTCACTGTAAATCCTGTTCCTTGAATAAAAGTCACAAACTTCCTTTTGGTCAAAATTCCTTTGTTGCAAATAAACCATTGGAACTCATTTACTCCGATGTGTGGGGACCCGTCAAAACATCCATTGACGGATTCAAGTACTATGTCATTTCGTGGATTACTACTCCAAATACATTTGGCTGTACCCAATCAAACGCAAATCTAATGTAGCTACTCTTTTTCCCCAATTTAAATCTCTAATTGAAAATTTTTTTAAAACACCCATCATTGCCTTATTTACCGACAATGGAGGTGAATATGTAGGACTCTCATCCTACCTCACCGCTCAAGGTATTTCCCACTATACCACACCACCCCACACACCGGAACAAAATGGTGTTGCTGAACGGCGTCATCGTCATGTCGTCGAAACCGGCCTCGCTCTACTACACCATGCTCAACTCCCGCAGCATTTCTGGTCACATGCCTTTCAAACTGCCACCTATCTCATAAATCGTTTACCCACGTCCATTCTCAAACACAAATCACCATATGACATGTTGTTTAACACCGCACCCTCATACTCCAAACTCAAACCATTTGGTTGCCTTTGTTACCCTTGGCTCCGACCTTACACCACCTCTAAATTACAATCTCGGTCCAAAACTTGCATTTTTCTTGGGTACTCATCATCCAAGTCAGCCTACAAATGCTTTGATCCCGCCACAAATAAACTCTATCACTCGCGGCATGTCGAATTTATTCCTCACATCTTCCCTTCTCATACCAAACCTATTTCTTCCCCTACCATCAGCTTTGACTCCTTTCTTTCCACCAATTCCCCTCCTACACCCCATCACACACCACCTACCCAGTCCACCCATCATCCTACACAACTCCCTTGTAACCCACCACAATCTTTTGCTGACCCTTCACAATCCTCTGCTGAATCTACACCTCGTCCCACACAGTCCTCATCTGACACTACACAGACTCCTGCTGCCCCTACACAACCTCACTCTCCTACACACTCCTCCCCTGCCCCTACACAACCCTCCCCTCCTACACAGTCATCCACTGTCCCTACTCAGTCCTCATCACCTACACCTTCCCTCTCTCCTACACAGCCGGATTCACCTACACAGACTCCGACTGACTCACCCTCCTCCTCATCTCCATCCACTACAAACAACCCCCCTCCCACCTCTCGCACACCGTTCTCGCAATCCCAACCCAAAATACTATAATCCCAACTTCATCAACTCCACCACTCTCCACCCACTTCCAACTTCCATTGAACCCTCTACTCACACTCAAGCTATGAAAGATCCCAAGTGGCGCCACGCCATGGATCTTGAATACAATGCTCTTCTTCACAATCATACTTGGGAGCTCGTCCCACACACCACCCAAACTCCGATCGGATGCAAATGGGTGTTCCGAATAAAACGAAACCCCGACGGCACAATTGAGAAATATAAAGCACGTCTCGTCGCCAAAGGGTTTCACCAACAATACGGCAATGATTACTTTGATACTTTTAGTCCGGTGACAAAGCCTGTTACCATTCGTACAGTCCTTTCCATTGCTCTCTCTCGCGGGTGGTCTTTACGCCAATTGGATGTTAACAACGCATTCCTTCATGGTACATTACATGAAGATGTGTACATGGTTCAACCACCTGGATTTGTAAACTTGGACCTTCCCACCCACATTTGCAAACTTAAAAAATCTCTCTATGGCCTAAAACAGGCCCCACGGGCCTGGTACACTGAACTCACCACCTTCCTTCACAATTTTGGTTTCAAGAAATGCCTCTCAGATGCTTCACTCTTTGTCTACCATCAAAACGGCAACCTTGCCTACTTACTCGTCTATGTTGATGATCTTGTTCTCACCGGAAACAACACCAAGTTCTTGGATGCCTTTGTTGCAACTCTTGGACACAAGTTTTCCATCAAAGACCTTGGTCCCCTTCATCACTTTCTAGGCATTGAGGTCATTCCCACTCCTCAAGGCCTATTTCTTTCACAACATAGACACATCCAAGATATCCTCACTACCTTCAAAATGGACGGTGCCAAGGAAGTGCTCACACCCCTTAGCACCTCCGACCCTCTTTCTTCCACCGACTCCTCTCCCTCTGTTGACTCCACTCCATATCGTCAACTTGTTGGCACTCTCCAATACCTTGCTTTTACTCGACCCGACATCTCCTTTGCAGTAAATAAACTCTCTCAATTCATGCATTCTCCCAAACAATCCCACTGGCAAGCTCTCAAAAGGGTCCTCCGTTATTTAAAAGGAACGGTGCATTATGGTTTGTTTTTAAATCGCCAATCTCCACTACACTTACAGGCCTTCTCCGACTCAGACTGGGAGGAATCCATGATGGGGGACGGTCCACTACTGCTTACTTGCTATACCTTGGTTCCAACCTCATCTCATGGAGGTCATCAAGACAAAAAAGTGTTTCCCGTTCATCTACCGAAGCTGAATATAAAGCCATTGCAAATGCCGCTGCCGAAGTCATATGGGTCAAGAACCTTCTCATGGAACTGGGCATCACACAAAAGAGGACTCCTACATTATTCTGTGACAACACCGGTGCCACCTACCTCTGTGCGAATCCCGTATATCACTCGCGTATGAAGCATGTTGCTCTAGACTATCACTTTGTTCGCGAACAAGTCAACGCAGGTCACTTAAAAGTACTTCATATCAGCTCAAAGGATCAACTAGCCGATGTGCTCACCAAGCCGCTATCACGTTCTCCGTTTCTTGCCTTTCGTTCCAAGATTGGAGTCTCAAATGGATCCTCCATCTTGCGGGGGCGTATTAGCTAGCCTATAGCTGTCAACTTTATTGTATATTAAATGTGTATAGTCCTAGTCAAACTTTAGCTGTTGACTCTCTTGTATATTAAATGTGTAGAGTCTTAGTCAACTTTAGCTGTTGACTCTCCTTGTCTTCAGCCATAATCGTGGCCTCCTTATAGCCATATATATCTTGTAAATACTTGAGAATAATACAATCAATATCAATATTCAAACCATATTACAGTAGCATTCCTTTTACTTTCTATAATATCTTGGCATTGAGTTATACTTTATGACACATTGTGTTATATTTAGTTATCTATTATGTTTTTTGTATCTTTCTCAACGTTCTCCTTTATTTTACATTGTGTTGAATAACTTGAACCTATAAGTTATATCTAAACGATTAAACGATTGAAATAAAAAAAAAAAAAAAAACAAACTAAATGTAAATGAGCAAAAATGTGTGGTTAGGGGAGGGCATGATTAGGGTATTTGGTTTCCAGTGAGTTTCTTGTGGTAGATTCTTACTATTTTTTTTTTTTTACATTGAGTGGGTTCCTTGGAATCCATTAAAGCGGGTTGGATCCGCCCTCTTATATACATGAATCAGAAACATGACACGTGTATTCTCTGATTTAATGAAGTAAAAAAAAATGTAAATAATGAGCACAAAATGTGTGGCTGGGGGTGGGCATGATTAGAGTATTTTGTTTCCAGTGGGTTCCCTGTTGTGGATTCTCACTAATTTTTTTTAATCGAATGGGTTTCTGAGAATCTATAAAAACGGGTTGGATCCGCCCATGATATACATGAATTAGAAACATGACACGTATGTATTCTCTGATTTACAAAAACATAACAATTTAAGCTGAAAAATATTTATTTGTTTTACATATTAACACTTTAAAAAAGGGGCATAAATAATGTTGATTAAATTATGAAATTTTAATTTGGGCGTAAATAATACCCCAAATAAAACTATGTTTAAGTCATTTTATAAAAGACATTTCAAAAACTAAAATGATATAAATGAGTTATAGGGTCAATCCACAAATCTACTGGGTTGGCACAAACACATCTTGTTTAACTAAACGTGTTCATAAATTTGACATGAAAACTGACCTAACCTGTTATACTGTCTAAACCTGCAATTTTAGTATTAAGTTTGCGTCACGTAAGAATTCACACCAATAGGCAAGATTAGTGTAGATTATAATATTTGATAAAGAAATAAATTGAATCCAAAAGGTATGTTTAATTAGTTATCATTGTTGTTAATTATTGAAATAATTCTGATTAGCTAGCAACTATGGTGTTTAGATCCAATCACCAATTAAATTACATATTTTTAAGGACAGAATCATTGAGTTGGAAGATTGGAAACAAGAGTGAGCTCTGTCGGTTTAAGGATGACACCCATTTTAATAATCTTTAATCATAGTGTATAGCACATTCTTTAAGTTGAATTAACCTTAATTAATATCTTAAACAACTCAAAAGCATATGTACTATGGAATCCTTTCCACACCATGCGCATCTTTTCCAAACACTCTTTTCTTTTTCTACCCTTATTTTTTTTAAATAAACTACAAAAAATAGGCAAGGTGGATCACTACAGTCCAAACATGCAATGCAACTTGCTGTTGATATTTTATTCCTAAACACCCATTAAGCCATTAACCAAAAGTTAATCAAAGTATCATCTCAAGCCAGCCTATAAGAATCTCACAAATCTGTCTCTCACACACACATACACACACTAGTTTCATCCTTATCCTTAATTACCTCATTTGTCGTTATGTTTAACAAGTTAAAAACATTGTAATTACTCTTGTAAACTTAAGGAATCCCCTAGTCTTATCCTTCTTGCTTAAGATTGCATTAAACTAAATTAGCAACAAAGTTGGCTTTATAATATTCCCACACCTTGGGACCGTAGAAACTAGAAAGTTGAGGATATAACATTCTGATGAATATATATATAGGTCTATTGTTGGGATTAGTTTGTGTGGGTAACCGAATGATAGTGTTATATTCAGATGAATTGCGAGACTCAAACTTTAAATCAAAGCACATTCTTAGACGTTGAAGTTACAAACAATATAAAAAAAATATATTCTTTTTGTGTTAGGGTGGGGATGTAGCTTATTACCCGTCTACCTGCTATCCTTATGTAATTTACCCATTATATTAATGAACAAATCATTAAATATGGTTTCTTAAAATCTGATACATAATCCTTGTACAAACTAAATAAATCTATATCTATATTTATATATAAAATAAAAAACAAAACATCTTTGCTGACACATCGTTCAATGAGGACAACCTTCCCCTTATTTCTCTTCAAAAGTCTTTTTCTCTCATGTTTCTCCTCACAATTTTTAAACGTTAATAATTTTTATATACGAGATTTAATACAAATACACCAAATTAACGAACGTTGTATTATCAACGTGTAACTTAGTGCTATACAAAAAATGAAAAAAAAAATGATTTTTTGTGGGTTTTTGTTCGTATCTAAACAAGTCACTAATTATGTTTAAATCAGTAAATAGAAATTCTATTTTCATCCAAAGCAAAATAAGTTAAAACCGCTCCTTAAAAAAGACACAACTTCAAGAACATCGCCTCAATCACGCCATAAAACGGTTGCTTCTGGCTCTGCTACTCGTCCAAACGTACATCTTATTTTTAATATACTTTTGCATTCTTATTCACATGATTAAAATTATCGTTTTCTCATATTGTAGTATATTAATTTCTATGTTACATCATAACACATATTTATCACTTCATGTTAGATTTGTCTATCCCGAAAAACTTCCAGAGTATTCAGGGTATAATCTAGTTTGTTATTAAAATAAATCTATCTATATCTATATTCTATATCTATACTATTATATAATGCATCCTAGATGGATATCAATGTAATTTCACTACCATTTTAAGATGACATTCCAAGAGACTCAAGTGTAATCCTCAAATTTTTATCCCCTTTCTTCCATTTATGCCCTTGTGTACCACCTTTAATAGCAATTGTACAAAACAATAATGCAACACATAATCCCCTCTACTTTAGCATTCATTAACAAATTGTCATTCATCACCTTGAATGCAATTAAAAGCAATCCATTATGATAACAACACGTTAGTATTTATGCTTTGAAGAAATGTTAGTATTTATAATGTTAAAAGTTGTTTTGTAGTAAAGTGAACAAACCTTCTTATGGTTGTTATTAATCTACTATTCTAGAATCAAGTTTCTATCAAGATCCGAAAAAGATGGTTCTTACTTATAAACAAGTGCTTATAAGCTAATTGATTTTGGGATTACTACATTTGAACACCTGGATCACAGTTATGTTGTAATAACACGTTATAACCAATTAACAAGGGCACAAAGGTTATATTGTGTAGGTGTTTACAAAACATATACTATGACCGGTGAAATTATAACACATTTACTTGTGAAAAATTTAAATGAGTCGACTGAGGAAGGAAAAGTTATCAAGACAATGGTTTACCAGTAATGGTACTTAATTCATGGTTGAGGTCAAGCAAGCTGCCGGTGTCGCCAATGCCCACTCATTCATCATCAAATTCCTCGATACTTACGATACTCAGGTTAGTTCATGTCACACCCTCAAATTACCACTTGCGGAGTTTTACCGTGAGGCGCATGACAAACCAGGATCCAAGTCAACTGTCACAATAAACAACTCTATATGAAATACATAACATTCAAAAGACATAGTTTTTGTAAACTCAAAACCAGTAGCGGAAGCATAAAACATGTTTCAAACCATAGACCCAATTGTACCAAGTGTTTATTACAAAACATGATCTAAACCTAGACGCCAATGCAGACCCGTGCGCCTAGTCCCATTCATTGCTACCTTAGCGACCTGAGAAAAACATGCCAAAAAGACGTCAACATATAATGCTGGTGAGTTCACGGGTTTGTTCAATATGTTACCAAAACGTTACCATGTCCATACTATATCAATGTTACCAAGTACGCTAGCTAGGCGTATGTTTTATTACTACTACGATTGGAAACCATTACTAGACACGTTTAGCAATGTTTAGCATGTTTAAGCAGCCCGAATGTTCAGCATGATACCAATGTTCCTGTTCGAGACAATATGCACCCGCCCGGCCCTCCAAGCCGACGAGTGGGGCAGGTCACGCCCAATAGATCTATCCACATTTACCCCGTTGTGCATCCCCGCACATTCATGGTTTCCCCCGGGACTTCCAAAGATCGTATAGCAATATAAAGTTAAAAACCATAGTATGACATATGTTACCAAAATAGTTTAGCGCATGTTTTCTCCCCCAAAAGTTTAAAGCAGTAAAAGTGGGCCGTGAACTCACCTTAAATAGCGTTCTTCGGTTACAAGTAAAGATGTTAAGCCCTTGATAATCCCTCTACCGGAGATCTATCAAAATGTTCACATAAGTGTTCCGACTAATAACCATAAGGTTATCTAGTCCCCGATTGTCCCGATCGTAACCAAGTATGTTTTAAAACGTGTTTGAATGTTTAACCGACACACTAGACCGACCCGACATCCCGTTGGTGACCCATTACCCTAACTAATCAAGTACACATAGATTACACACAAGGTTCAAGCATAAAACACTTAGTTTGTATCAAAAATCTCATTTCTGCATCAGAACGGTCGAACCAGACAGTTTAAGTCTCCTTCGCCCGTTTTCAGTCTCCTTCGCCCGTTTTACATTTCGTTCGACCGTTTGATGCCTCCTTCGCCCATTTTACCACGTTCGCCGAAACAAAACCCAGGTTCGACCCTGGATTCTCTCCTTCGCACCTTCGATCGGTCGAAGGAGTCCAGGTTCGCCCCTGTTGTGCAAATTTTCCTAAAAACGCTTCAAACACATTCAAAACGACTCGAAACATCATCAAGCACAGCAGTCAAGCATGAATAACTTATCCCTACAAAACCCCACCAATTTCCCCCAATAATACGTCCATTTCAGCCCTTTCCTAAAATGGTAAAGATTATGGAAACATCACTTTCATGCATGAATAATTTACCCAATTTGGAAACTTTTGAAATCGATCCATATTCAACATAAAATGCTCAGTTTGTCGAGTGTTCGATCTTTCCTTATTAGTTCTATTGATCATAAATATCATGCATCAAGTCTAGATTCGTTAAAACCCCTAAATACCCATAATATCATCATTTATCCAATCCTAACCCTAAACAACAATAATCTAGCATCAATAACAATCCTATATCATGTTTCTATCATAGTTACAGCAGCAAATCATTGAACAACACATAACACCACATAATACACAATTTACATATGTTTATCACCATGAAAACCTATGTCAAATGATAATGTTTTGATTTAGAAAGATGTTTAGAAGGTTTTTAATCATAAAAACACCCTTAGAATAGATCCGGACAATTAGGGTTAGATGAAAACGAATTAAAAATGCTTTTAAAAGGTTTAGGATTAAGAACACACCTTGGATTCTTGTTTAGATGTTGTAGATAGGTTAGATTATGAAAAAGAAGAGCAAAAACTCCTTCCTTAATGATTAAGATCATTTGAGAGTGTTTTGGGACGGTTAGGGTTTGTGAAATGATGAAAAATGACAAAGTTTGGTATTTATACTACTTCTCCTTCGCCCCATTTCAATGGTCGAAGGTGGCCTCCTTCGACCCTTACACAGGGTCGAATGAGCCCTGTCCTGGTCGAAGGGAATTCTTTCAATTCCACTTCCCAGGTTCGCCCATTTACAAAGGGTCGAACCAGACAAATGTTCTCCTTCGACCGCTCGAAGTGGTCGAACCAGAACTCCTTTTTAACTAGTTTTCCAGTTTGTCGTGTTTAACGCATTCTAACACATCTTAACACATAAGCATGCATCCTTAGTCTATATTTAACATATTTAAGCACAGACAATCATTTACACATCATTTAAACACATCTATGTATATAATCCACCACACGATCCATAATCTACACATATACTTAATTAGTTCATGTAATGTCACCAACAACGGAACCCGGTACTAGTGTATTACCAAAACGACTCCCAATGATCCTCCAGATCATTGCACCCTGGACAATCCTAACTTGACCCGACTAAACTAACCCAGTTAAGTCTGTTTATAAACGTTTCTCGCTAAGGTAGACTTAGATGTTACAAATATGTTTAAACCAAACATGCCGGGTGTCACAGTTCAACTAATTAAGTGCTAGACCATATTGAAAATTTTGTATACACATTAGCATTTGAGAGTAAAGTCATTTTGATCATTTTCATCTTTAATGTCTAACCCATGTTACTCATAGTGTGACCCCTCTAAACTCTTTAGTTTCATAATTTTTTGTATCTCAAGTTGGGTACGTTACTTGTAAATTAGTGTCTTTTTGTTGTTCTAAATTGGTGTTGTTTTTGTTTAGGTTCTGTTCTTTGTGAAGAGTATATTTGCGCAGCACCTTGCTGAGCTCTTTCTGTGGGTGGTCTACAATATATGTAAGTAGTCTATTCATTAGTACATGGGTTGGACCCAACCCGTTCTGACCCGCAACCATCATGACCCAAACCCTTCTTGACCTAGACTAATATGACCCTTTTTTCTAAAGTGACCCATTCTGACTCGACCCATTTTTTGAAGCGTGGCCCAATCCGAGTGGCCCATCCCTTTTGCGAGGTATACTTGGTGGTTTTGATTCATTTTAGTAGATGGTAGAGTAGTTTTCTTTTAATTCATTGTTTTTTTTTTCTCATTTTCATTATCTTTTCCATTGTGCATTAACTGCCTCTTTATTTTCAATTTCTGAATATAATATTATTGTATGTTTAATTATGTATAATTCATTGTCTATTTAAAATAGCCTATAACATTATCTAAACTTCATATGTTTTTTTTTTGTATTTAGACAACTCTTTGGTGTTATCTATTGTTTCAAACTGTGGGTTAATTTTACACCGCATGATATTTATTACAAACTTAACGTGTTATTCTAATACAACATCTACACCTACTTCCTACTAAAATTGTACGCCCTCCGATCATATATTACACATTATCAGTATGTTTGTATAATGTACAACAGTACAACACCAACAACCTGATTGACCAAAAGCCACAGCCAAACACAAAGCAGCCCCGCCGCAACGCGCAGGTTCCTGCTAGTACTTTATTAAAGAAACTCGATGGATAGATATGTAATTTTACATTAAGTTTAAGATGGCATACCAAGAGCCATAGTGTAATTCCCTAATTTTTTACCCAAATTCTTCCCTTTATGCCCCTAATGTGCAACATATGATAACAATTGTATAGATGGCTAATGCACAAATTCTAGATCACTGTTTTTGAAACCGTCAATTTATTTCGCTTTCAATGACATTGTCTTTTCCACATCCCATCACCACCCATTTCTATTTATTGTAGGTGATTGAATGCTCAAATCTCTAATATTCTTATCATTTTAAGGCCAATGGTCGTTCATGTTTATCTTGATGAAAAATGACTACTTATTTGATCCGAGAGTTATATTACGTGTCAAAACAATTCTCAAGGTAAACAATCATTTTACTACTTGGTTATGTACAACTTCTTATTATTATTTTATTATCATTTTTCTACATCATGCATCGTCTTTATCCCTGTATTTACATATTTCACTACAACACACAGATTGACGTTGTTAAATGACCATAACGAGTAGAATTTAAATTTCACGAATAATGTTTTTTGATTTTTTATGTTCAAGCTATAATAATACCTTTCTTGATGCTTTTTAGGTAACTGTCGATATGGGTGAAGGATGGTATTATGATTTCTCACACACATTTGGATGCATAGCCACCTCCAGATTTCTACACAAGGATAAAACACTTTATGTAATGATCATTGAACTTTTTCCATCAATGTTTTGGAACACCTCTGCCTGTTTAAACTATAATTTAAACTTAATACTATGCCTAATTTCATGTCATTTGTGTATTGATAAATTTGCCTTTGATTTCATCAGGATTCAAGAGATCTCATCATCAAAATGTCATTTTCTGCAACAAGATCAAGATGGGTAAATTTCACTGTCTAATTCCTTTTATAGGATAACTAATAAATTAGTACATGCATATTTCATTTCACTACAACCTCCAACAGTCTTGCAGATGCTATGCCATATTTTTGTCACTGAAGACACTTCTTCTGTGTCTCATCCAAAGAGGGAAAACCAGGTTTCCTTTGCGTGATTCTCGACTATATCAAAGGTATTATTCATGCATTTTGTGTTAATAATTTGAGTGGTTAAGTGGTTATTGAATTTTATATATAGATGTTGATTGTGTTGTACCATGCCGACCGTTTACAAGTTTTATTTTGTTGTTTTGGGTGGTTGCTGGAAGTTACGGAGAGGTGAATCTGGCTCTTCTTGCCACATGGCGGCGATATAAAGATATTATTTAGTTGGAACGATTTTAAGAGCCGGTCATTATTAAAATGATTTTAATATGAAAATCTAATGAAAAAATGTTAAATTTTTGTATCAATTAACATCACTAAAACTCAAAAAACATGTATTGTCGTTCTTTTTTTAGAGAAGCAATTTAAATATGTTGCTATTTCGTATTGGTTTTTATTTTTGTTGTTTCAATTTTTTGTTTTGCAAAAAACTGAAGGCCTTAGTTCTATGCCTAATTTGGTAGTAAATTCGTCATTTTGCGTTGAATCATTGAGATTTCATGGTAACTTGAATGACGGTCTTTGTGTATTGTGGGTAAGGTTTATCATTAACTGAATCTCTTAATTCTGTGCCCCAACTTACACTAGCAAAGCTTCTTTAGAAAACCCTAGAAGAAATCAACGTAAGTTACAACTTCTCTCAAATTAAACCCGTCGCATAGGTCGCTCATTTTGCATCTTGTAATGGGCCAATAATAGATAATATGACATGTTGCTTTTTGTTCAAGTAGAACCTTGCATTATTTGTAGGAGTTAGCAACTTATAAAAGTTAACGAGTCAAACTGTTGTCTGGATAATTGATCGAATTGTAGTAGACCTTCTTATTCTTATGTATAAAAGACCTTCAAGAATATTCAAGTTACAAACGTCACTATGTAGAAATGCTATAAAACAGAAAACACATATACGTGTGTAGGATACTCAACTGCTCTTTGTGAATTCATATTAAAAATAAATTATGTTAAACCCGACACACAAAGTTTGTCAAAAAAAACATAAGTACCCACGGCAACGCGCGAGCATTACCACTATTACTTTATTAAAGAAACTAAATGGATAAAAAAGTAATTTCATCATCATTTTAAGATGACAACCAAAGAGTCTCAAGCTAATCCTACCATTTTTTATCACTTTCTTCCCATTTTGCACCTAATGTACAACATTTGATAGCTATTATACAAATGACTAATGTTGCACAATCTTTGATCCCAAAAATTTTTGAAACCGTTCCAGCATTGAATCATTTATTGAGTGGTGTTTAACGAAATCCTTAATAATGTGGGACCTCATGAGTTAGTTAACTTTAATATCAATGACACTTGAATATCATAATAATTGAAGACTTTATGTACTTAACCGTGGGCGAATTGAATGGTAGGAGCAAATTGAATATGCAAATCGAATGTGCCCCTTCGTTTCCGGTCCCCACCCCTATATACTCAGCATTTGTCATTTAGGAGGCAACATTTGTGAATTCACACAGTTATATCAGTCGTTCTCATTTGCAAATTTTGGTGTTCCTCTTTTGGTATCTATTTTATAAGTTTTATTAGTTTTTCATTTGATATTTATTTTCTTACTCAATCTTTTATTTCTCACCCTTGATTGTTTACTGCATAACACGAATTAGGTTTGTTGTTTGATTTTCGTTAGGGCTCGGAGTAAAATACTAGAGATATTAAGTTTTGTTGCAGGTTAGTGACTAGATGTTTAAATTTTTGTATTTCAATTTATTTTTAGTGTTAGGTGTTACAATTGTATGGGTGCATTAGATGATGTTGAGATGTGGTTTAAATTCCATCTTGCGTTCTTTTTGGTAGGAACAAGCATTCTTAATCTTCCATGAGGTTAAACAAAATGGGTTGTCGGATGCTTCCGACATGTAGTCAAGTAAAGTTGTTCCTTACTCTCCATGAAAATCATATGGGCTCATGTTAATGACTTTATTAAAATATGATTGATGTTGTGTTTTTACTCAAACTGTTCAAGTGTATCAAAATGTCAAATATATTTTGCTAGAGTCTAACAGAGGAACAAGTTGCTCTAAGTCCTTTGTAAATGCATGCAATCTCCCGCATTCTTTTGATTCAAAGATACGGTAAGTTTGTAATATTGTGGCTTTTGCAGTGACAAAATAAAGATAAATGACTCGGTAGAAGGTTATACTATCAATATAATATAAATTGTATATTATTTTCAACTCTAAACTTGCAGCTCTAAAATTGTTTGTGCAGGAAGATGCTATGAAAAATTATGCGGACTAATATGACTTGATCCTAATGACATGTTACATCTAGCATGTTTCGTTAAAACCCATACATTGCCAGTTTAGATTTATTGACTGCTTGTGTATCTCATTATATCACGCGATTATCCCACTAGAGTCACCTTTATAACTATCAATGTTCGTTGTCTTACGAAATTGGTATTAAAAAATAGATTACGTAAAACTCGTCACACAACGTGTGCTAAAAACCATAAGTGTCTGCGGCAACGCGTGGGCATTCTTGCTAGTTACATTAATATGTAGTCATGACTAAGCAGATATTTATATATTCTTAGCATAAACAAATCTTGATGTTGAAAACAAATATAACTTATTTATAAATGAAAATAATCCTCAACTTTGCCTAAATAAGGGATAGGGTACCTAATCTTAGCGGGGATTAGTGCAGATTGCAATCATATCCCATAAAATACATCAATTACAAAGAAGCCGTGGAAGCTCAATCCGTGGAAAACAACTTCGTCCGAACAGCAACGTCAATCTTCTGACGTCCACGGAGCAAGGTGTGCGCGAGATAACATGACTATGCGCAGGATCACTTCAGCTGTGTGACGTCATCATTACAAAGGAATCTCCGCGCGTGAATCTACGCTCGGAATATTCGACTAACATTAGCTTTTGGTACGAAAATGTAAAGAAGATCAAGAATGAAGAGGATCTGGCCAGACACTGAGCAGGCTCTACGCCAACCGGAGACCAACACGTGTCAGGGGTGGTCCAACAACCCCTGACAATGAACAGTGATATGACTGCTTCCATGCTTCACCCATGCTGTTGTGAAGTGTACAGGTTAGAGTATTGTGCATGCATGTTCACCTACTGCCAGACGTCACATCAGACGCCGCTAACTGGTTAGCCATGTTGTGTAAGGGAGAAACGCCACCTGCACCCAATCACGTTGCGCCACGAGGCCTTCCAACAAGATAGATCATGCCTTCTCTCACATCAGCATTAATTACCACGAGCTACCCGCTCATTTCATGGGCCGAAAATATCTGGGACCGGGACTTGGGCCCAAGATCACCACCTTAACCATGGTCCATGATAGTTGGCCCATGCTTTCCCTATAAATAGAAGATCACCTCTCCTTTGCAAAGGGTCGAATAACTCATGCAAAAATAGCACAAATAGAGATAGTCTTAGAACACTAGTAATAATCATCTTTGTATTTCTCGAGTAATAAAAGATATCTCCTTTACAGTGGACGTAGGTCGATCTAGGCCGAACCACTTACATCTTTGTGTGCTTACATTTAACACACATCTCACTCTTCTCAATTCTCCTGGGGTTTGGATTTGGTCATTAGTGTAACACACCAACCGATGGTGGAAACATCGAGGTGTCACGTAAGAATGAGTATACAGTAGCACATGGTAATCAAGTTTTAATTGAAATTTATTTAAAGTGCAATTATCCAAAATTGAAAATACATAATGAGTTTTGAATGGAATTCTAATACATCAAATAACCAAATAAAGTATAAACTTCAATTTGTCTTCTCATGCTAACACTCTAGTCTTCACGCATCATTATTTCCTGTTGAGTTGTAAAAATGGGGGGTCAACTAGAAGTTGGTGAGAATACATAAGCCATGTCAAGCAATTAAGTTTAAGAATAAAAGTTTAGCAATTCATATGTCTATCGTAAGTTTAAGTCTACATGAATAAACATGTAGTGTTGAATGCACATAATCAAACCTCCGACTAGTTTAGGTCCATCCCGTCATCCACGGTTCACCTTAATATCATGTTGGAACGATAACAATCACCCGCGCTCCCCATAAAAGATGGTCAACGAATCTAGGTGGGATTGTCAATCCAATAGATCTATTATTGAGTATCGCCGGCTTGGCCATAGCTAATGATTATGTATGTTGAAGCGTAAGTCTAACTGTTGTTGTTGTCTAAATCATGAGGCATTAAAGTTTACAACTAGACATGTATGTAGAATTGCTTAAGTATAATGTTGCAAGTATAAAGAATTGCATAAACATGGTTACGTAAACTCACATTGGCTAAGGTGAATTATCCTCTAAGTGTTTTGAATGTATGCGAGGCGAATCCCAAAGACTCAACAACGTAGCTAGTCCAAATTGAAGAAATAAAAAAACGAAAAAAAAGAATATCAAGCTTCCAATTCGCCAATTACAAGAGCTTATAATCAAAGCTTCAATTGTAGAAGTAATAGACTATAGAAGAAAGGTATGAGGGAAAGTTTAATCGGATTGAAACAATCGATTTAGAGGTGCCAAGTATAATGGGTCATAGGTGGGTTTTATACTAGTTTTGGATTCAATTAGCCATTAAAATTGGTCAACACCATAAAGTAAGGTTTTATGATGAATTGACTATTTGACTAAGACTTTGACTGTTTGACTAAGACTTTGACTAGGACTTTGACCAGGACTTTGACTGTTTGACTAAGACTTTGACTCCAAGAATTATGTTGTCAAGACTTTGACTCTTGACTCAAGGCTTTATTTTGAAATGAATTTATATCTTCCTTGTTTGAGATTATAAATGTAATTGGAAAAATGATTAGCTTTAAATAAGAAATAAAAAAAATCATTAGTTTGAATTAGAAAATAAAAAAAAAACACCGTCTTATAAAATGACGATTTTATAAATAGAATTAGGATAGGACATATGTCATGATTGAAGATTTTTTTTTTAAGTACAATGATAAAAGGAACTTAGAAAAATAGAGTGCACGGATAAAGATAAGAATACTTAGAAATAAATTAGACTTTATATCATGGATCGGGAAATACTTTAATGCAAAATAAATGGGAAAATTCGTGAGGTTACAATTAGTGTGAGCGAAGCATTATAACCTAAGCTAACACGAGTATCAAACCAAGCTTACTCATCTTTTTGGGTAAGTTATACCCGTTGTTTCTTCAAATATACATTTTAAACTCATTTATCAACCCATCACCCTTTCAATAAAATTCAAATAAAAGAGTATTTGTTTATAGTATACTTTCATTGAATCATAGATGCGTGATTAAATTCAATCTCTTCGTACAAATATGTGCTACACACGCCTACCTACTTGCAATGATTAATGAAAATTTCGTTATCCATTTACTGTGTTCACTACTTAGCGCTATAGTCTTCTAGGCGCAGGCGTTCTAAACACCTAGCGACAGACTACATATTCATCAAAGAAAAAGCCTAAGTTACATCTAATAACACATAGAATTAAAGTGTGCATAAAATAAAGAAGAAATTTCATTTCATTACAAAAATAGGCACTGAAGCCCTTAACTATTTACAAAGAACAAGAAAAATACAAACATAGCCTACACTACTCGGAGCCATCAAAGTCAACGTGTTGCTCCTCGTCCACATCATCATGAGTAGTTCATGAGGCACCTTCCCCTCTAGCCGCCAGGCGCTCCCTTGCCAAGCGATCTGCCTCCTCTTGCTCTGCCCTTTGTTGCTCCTCGGCACCCAGACGGTCAGATTCTTCAATGAAGTAATGAAGGGCACCAGCTGGGTCTACGTGGTAGTTGTAATCCGTAACCACCTGGAGAATTGGGAACTCGACTTGCTCAAACTTCGCAAGCTCAGCCTCATATTCCTTCTTCAGGAGCTTGCCATAGTGCTCCGTCTCCTCAATTCGCCCAGCATTCAAACAATGATGAAAGACACTATCGAACCCATCTCCAAACCCATAGGCGCGCGCCACAGCAGCAATCACGGCAACCTGGTCCCTGAGCTTGGGCTCGTTCCAAAAGCGCTTGAAAATCTGCAAAACACGCTTCAAGTGTTAGACAGTTTTTATAAACAAGAAACATAAGAGGGAAGGATTACAAGTATCTTACCCCATTAATGCCCGTGGTCATCACCTCTTGCGCCTTCTCCTGTGTGACAACCAGCAGAAATCCAGGTATTATTCATACAACATAATAACTATAGATATGATTAGATATTTTGTACTATATTTGATTTGGCGATTTATTGGGAATTTTAGTAGTCCCGTATCACTTAGTGGTAAATTATCGTATTAAACATTGGTGACGACCAGACTAATGGTAGAAAGTTCAGTTTTGACTCGTGAAGTTTGATTTGGCATAAAATAATATTTTATGGATAAGAATATTATTAGAATTGTTGAGGTATTGAATGATGATTTCTAAATCGTCCAAGTCTAGTAGTTGCGCGTTTCTAAGTTATGACGCGAAACTGAGACCCGGTACGATAGGGAAATCTCCGGTACAACTAAATTAGCTCAAAATGAATAATTTTTATTGGGGAATATTATTAGAGGCCAAAGGGGTAAAAACCTTAAATATTTAATATCTTGGGGTTTTATAAAATATAGATTGGGAAGGTTATGTGTTAGATTTTTATATAAAAAAATATATATACACCCACCCCCCCCCCCCATTATTATTATTATTATTAGTTAATACCTATGATTGCTTATTTAACACCCAACCCATAATCCCAATACACCCACTCCCTCTCACACCATTCTTACACACACTAAAACTCTTCCACTCCCTCTCTTCCCCTTCCTCTAAACCGAATCACTACCATCACCATCATTCTTCCTTGTTTTGATCATATTATTATCATAATGAGCATGAGCACTTGAAGATTCTAACACCCTTGGTGATTAGGAGGCTAAAAGATTTAAGAACTAGGAGTTTTTAGAAAGAAAACCCACAAGTTTCTTACAAGGTGAGTTTATAATCAAAACTATAACAAAACTTTTATATTTTCAGTTTTTGAACAAGTATTCACCAAATAAACAAGGGTTTTCTAAACTAAATCAAATGGGAAAATGAAAGGAGAATGAGTGAATGTGTATTTAAGTATGCGTGAGTATGTATGTACGTGTGTGTGTGACCGTGTGTGTGTGTGTGTTGATCCTTGAAATGTTTGTTCTTGTTGTTTTGATGATTAATATGTTTAGATCCTTTGATTTTAGCTACATGCAAGAGGGTTTTATGGATGATGTTAAATCTGAAAAATAATCATATATTGATGATAATGGTAGCTTAGATAAGTGGGGATTTTGTTGATGTAGGTGAAATGTGGCTTGTTGATGTATTTGCACTTGAATGTGCATTGTTTATGGTTGAGTTTGGGATGATTTTAGTCATAAACTCAGATCTGATCACAATGGTATTTTAATGGATTTCATAAACTTAAAATGGTTCAAAACATGTTTTGATAGGATCTACACGCTCGGGAAACCTTTGATGTACGATCGGAACCCGTTTTTCAGCTTAAAACGCCAAAATAGAAGCTTTAAAAGCTAATATTCCAAAACTGATTTGAAACAGGTTTTTATGACTTATTTTGATGAAAAATAAAGCATAATAAAGTAAATGTGAAAGACCTACGTCAAAAATCTAAGTCTACTTGCAAAAGACGCTTGAAAATACATGTTTTCGATGAATTTTGTGCATTTAGGATTCATGCATTTAGGTCTGATGTAAAATAACTATATAAGTGTTAATTGCAGTATAAAAATCACTAATTAAGGTACAATAGATGTTTACCTTAATAATAGATGCTTACAGTGCAAAACTATGTCCTGAAAGTTGTCCGAAACGTGATTTTAAGGCATATTATGTTTATATGTTGTAGTAAAAGTAGAGCAGCAAAAATAGTCTCGTTACATGGATTTTATGCATGTTCTATGATTTAAATTGAGTTTATAGGAAAATGATAGGTTAACATGAGATATTGGGAGTTGCTTGAGGTGGAAATTTGCGTAAACATGTTCGAGTGTGCTTTCTGTACCTATGATTGATTTGCATGTTAGGATAGATGGTTAAGATATGATGCACAATATTAATATGACACCGTGAAAGTGTAAGTAAGTACCTAAGAGTTAGGTGATTAAATGTTAATTGGAACATGCGATGTCTAGACTTAACCGTTCGTCACATGTCACCAATGGGTTAATGGGGTAAGGGATAACTAAAATTCAATGCTTTTGGTTTAACCAAGCCGAGGTGGTTTGGTGAATAGCTTGATTAGATTTAGTATAGTTGCAAAATGGCCCTACGAATTTGGGATGTAATTAGGTGAAGGATTGTAACTTGGAGTTGGAAATTACCCAAGTTGTTGCATTGAGGTGAGTTTCACGACCCCTTTTCTTTAAATGTTTTTTAATGTTTTTACAAATCGGGGGATTAACATGCTTGTATGATGAGTTAGACTAGAATTGTAGAACACTTTATGGCCTTAGGTCGGTGCCTCGGTGGGAACGATTTCGTGACACTAGTGTCCCTTCGGGTTGACACATTCCCTGCACTTCTTAATCATTAGCTCTTGGCTAGAGCCGTTGTTTATGTTATAGATCTATTGGGTTGACGCCCCCTTTTTTCAGGATGGGCATAGTATTTACTGAAAATTGTAGATGCATATATTGCGACTAATGCTATTGGATTGCGGATTATATAAAGTTTTGTTCACAGTCGAACGTTCGAAGGAAGAAAGAAGAACGGTCGAAGGTGAAATTGTAGGGTCGAAGGTACACAGGGAGGTCTAAGGTAGAACTTAGATTATGTATGTCTTGGTTCGACCATGTCGAGTGGTCGAACTTGCACATTCGACCAACACAAATGGGCGAATGTGCAGGCCTATATAAGGTCAAGTTGATTTTTGAATTGTAACTTTTGACATTTTGTTTTCCCTCCCTATGTGTGTTCTCTCTAGGTTTATTATTGAGTCTTTAAAAGTCTTTTAATCATTATAAACTGCTATTTCAAGTGTAATCCTTTATCAAAGTGAATGAATTAAAGATGTTTATGATGATTTCTGTGTTTTACTAGTTTTATTATCATTTTGTGATCACTTCAGGGATTCCGCACCTGAATTGAACTTGTTTGATCATTATCTTTATTGTTTAGACGATCCTACGCGCATACAAAGTGGTATTAGAGCCATTTGGATCAAACAACCACAAATTGATAATATTACAGCTGATTTGGACCCAATTTTGATCAAAACTTTCTGTTTTTCATTGATAAACTGAATTTGGTGTTAAATTGATTGATTTGAACTTGTTTTCATGGATAAAACTCATAATTCTCTTTGTTAAACTTGTTCCGAAGCAAAACCTGCTTAAAATCATCAAATTTCATCAAAATTTGAAAATTTTTAATCAAAATAACTGATTTTCAAAGAATAACCGTTTTTCAAACATGAAGGGTCGAACCTAGGGAGATTTGGTCGAAAGTGAGAGTATTTGGTCGAACCAGGGATTATTTGGTCGAAAGTGGAGTGTTAGTTGGTCGAACCTAGAAGTTTTTAGTCTGTTATTGTTAATTCGACCTTATTGGGTACATTCGACCAATCGAGTGGTCGTACTTGGGTGTAAACGGTCGAAAGTGAACTTGAGTTTGTTATTTTCTACATTCAAGCGTTTTCAAACAGTCGAACGTGGTTTGATTTTCACATTCAACCACACGATTATCACAAAGGGTCGAAAGTAGAATCTGTTATAAAAATTTTCTAATCGTTTCGTGTTTAATCATTTTCAGATCGATATGTGGAATTTTCCTACAACACCACGACCTATTACAACACCACAATAGCAGACAACCATGGATCCTTGGTCGGTAGCTGCTCAAAAGACTAGTCAACCATCCCAACCGATTAACTACATGGCGATGACTAGCTCTATGCCCCAACAAGTTGCACAACCACAACCACAACCGATGGCTGATTATTGGGGAGTAGCAGTAGCGGCGGTTCACTCTCACACTACCAACGCGATCTCGACTCTTATTCAAGACTTATCGTCAGGTAGTGGAAGTCATCCACCAAAGTTGATGGAAATGGTAGACTACAACACATGGAAGACCAAGTTCAAGATACATCTTGAGGGAATGGTATTAGAGGGAACGGAAGCTTGGCAAATGATTGCTAAGGGCTATGTTGCTCCGATCTTGGAGAACACGGGTGAGCCAATTCCATTGGAAAATCTTGCTGAGGATGAGAAAAAGAAATTTGCTATTGAGAAGAAGGCGTTTTCTCAACTGTCCTAGGCCATTAATACTGATCTATTACATCAGTTTGGGTCTTGCACTACATCTAAACATTTGTAGGACATGTTAAGAAATCGTCATGATGGGAATAAGAAGACGAGGAAGTTGAGGATGGAGGAACTAAGGAAAGAGTTTGAGAACTTCAGCTATATGGGGAATGAGACATTGAAAGATTTGATTCCGAGGTATTGTCATTTACTGACCGAGCTTTCAAGCTATGAGATAAACATACCAATGTCGGAGCTGGTGGACAAGTTTGCTGATGCGTTGCCACCGTACTGGAATCAGCACATAGAGGTACTCAAGGAAAAGGATGCGTACCAATACTGGACCATCAACGAGTTTATTCAGAAACTTGAGAATAAAGAGATGGAAGAAAAGAGGAAGGCGAAAAGAGCTCAAATTCCTCAAAACCCGGATTTATATCATGGTAATGCATCTTCATCTCTTGTTGGTTCAAGTTCTAGTTCAAATGTTGCACCACACATTGCGTGCGTTTCTAGCCAGGTTGAACCATCCAAAACACCTATCAATTACCTTGCACAAACTTCATCTTATACCCCACCATCATATCCTACTACAACTTTCATACCACCATTTTCACCTATGCAACAAGCAGCTTGTTATTCTGCTAATCTAAACCAACCTCAACAACAATCCTATATTCCTCAAGTGAATCAAACCCAGATGAACCAAACCCAACCTACTTAGAGTTCAATCGTGTTGGAAACCCCGAACTTGAACAATGTTACAGTTGAGATTGCACAGCAACATGTAGCATTGGTGTCATCTATGGTAGCTTCTTATAACGGACTGGTTGCGAGTCAAATTGGTAACAACAACTTGACCAGTGAAGACTACGCACAGATTGATAAAGAAGAGATGGAGCTCATTGATATCCAGTGGGCATTTGCTAGCGTTATGAAGAGAGCTACCGAATTCATTGAGAAGACCGGAAGAACTGATCTTTCTACTTCCCCAAACACCACATATGGCTTCAAAAAAGCCAAAGTGACATGTTTCAATTGTGGTGGGAAAGGTCACTTTAAGAGGGAATGTACACACAGCCAGCACAGCAGGGGAACAGAAATCCTTTCAACAACAACTACCAAAATCGTCAAACCCAAAACCAGGTATCTTACCAAAGCCCTAATATTTCAAGCTTTCAACCACAAAATACCTATCAGAACCGTCAAAACACTTCACAAAACAACACTGCTAGACAAACCACAACACAAAACTAGAACCAAAACCAAACACCACAAAATCCAAACCGAACAATCATTCCTATTTCTACACCAAACACACAAACCCAATCAGATAATCAAAACCAAGCCTTGGTGATACAGAAAGACGAAGGTTTTGATTGGACGGGTATGCAGTTGGGTGTTGAGGAGATTACCACTGGTAATGTGGCATGTGTTGCACAGAAGATAGATCTGGATGAGCCAGTATGTGTTGAAGAAGAGATAGTGACTGAGAAGATGTCTGAAGTGAAAATCGAAGAGTTGAGTGAAGAAAGTGATGATTGTGGAGAAAAGAAATCTGGTTTGATTCTTGATTCGGTCACTGATGTGCCAAAACAGTATGATTCAGCTTATTCTGATGTGGAGAGTGAGTCTGATTCTAAATCTAGCGTTAACTCAGTGGATGATGATATTGACCAACTGCTTGCTGAAGCTGAATTTTTGATGACCCGCAAATCATGCATGGTGGATGATGCTTGTACCAGGATTGATTATTCAAAGTTTTTCGCAGGAAAGGAAGCACACTTTGCTCTGATGGCGATGACAGAACCTCCAAAACAGGTAAGTACTTAATCTACATCAAACTCAATTTATGATAAGCATTGTGATGCTTGTGATAAATTGACAGAGGATAATAAGCAACTCAAGGTTCAGCTTGAGAGTGCTAAGATCAACTGTCAATCGTGTCAGAAAGAAGCTAGTGAGTTTAACAGAGTACTTGATGGTTATAAGAAAGATGTTTCAGAACTGAAAAAGACTTTATCTTTGAAACAACTAGCCATAAACAACTACATCAATGATTTAGAAAATACAAAACTTGAAATGGCTACCATTAAGTGCTTTTCAGAAAAAGTGAATAAGAAACTTGAGAGTTATAAGCATATTGCTTATGTTGTTGATCATATAATAGAGGAGCCTTCATAGTCCAGTAGTGCAAACTACAACGCCGTCCCATCTCCAGTTCTATTTGAAAATCATACTCTACATTCAATAACACCGGAGAGCTCAGTCAAGTCTGAATCGACATCGGATAATGAGTCGAACACTTCTAGTGTGGGAGACCCAAATTCTGATGTCCGACCAGTTTTGGGACTAAACAATGAAGGTGAAGTTGCTGTAATGGATGATTCCGATTCTGAGGATGATCAATCAAAGAAGGTATCTGAGAAGGTGTGTGATATTCCTGATGAAAATCACATAATCACAAACGAACCTGTTTCACCATCTCAGATTGTGCATCCTATGGCTAACGCTCATAGAAAGAATCAATCAGTTAAGCTTGTTGAAAAGAAAAATGAATCCTGTGACAAACCCGTCAAGATTTTCTATCGGATGATTGGATCCGATAAGATTATGTCTAACAAGGAATATCCAATCAAATTCGCCAATTATTCAAGGATTGAAAAGATTTGGCAGCAGAGTACCATTTGGTTCCCAAAACATGAGCGAACAAATGATGTACCTCCAGAAGTTTTAGAAAGAATTTACTTGGATATTCCAAAAGAACCGAAAGTTCATGTCACAGAATTCATCAAGCCAAAGAATAAGGCAAACGGTTTTCTTGAGCCGACTTACTCTTTGGATCCAGCTCCTGAGAGTCTTAGAAGGAAATGTGTGGAGGATCAATATCCTATTACCACATACTCTAAGTCGAACGCCAAGAATAACTTTGAGGAATACCGTGCGTGTTATAAATGCGGGGAGAGAGGGCATTTACTTGCTCACTGCCCGTATGTTAGGCACAAAAGGCACGAGGTGGAAGTCAAGCAAAATCATCAACTTCCAGTCGATAATCAATATTATCCACAACAACGTGTTGTCCCTCAGCAACCACATTTTTATAATCAAAATCATTTTTATCAAAGTAGGGATAATCGTTCGATGACATATGATCGTTGTAACCGGATAGCAACTGAAAAACCCCTTAAGAAAACCGATGGTGAACACAACTGTTGACAAGAAAAAGGTTCTTGTTAAATCTGCTGTCAACCAACAGTTGGACATGTCTCTATTAGATCAGAGAAGGTAACCAAGAAAGTTTCATTCAAAGACAAAGTAAAGAAACCGGTTGAGACCACAAAATCTCAAATCCGGATCTTGAAACGTTTGGAACAGTATTGGTCACCTAAGGGTTCTCAGGTGCTTCATCTTCACATGTGAATGAAAATGTTAAAGCTGAAACTGAAAAAGATATAATCAATCAGAAAAAGATCAATTCAAATCAATCTGATTGTAAGAAAGAATCTTTGAAACACAAAGTTCAAAGACCCAAGACCAAGTAGGCTTGGGTCCCCAAAAAATCTAATCTTTTACTTGATATGTGCAGGGAGCTTCAGCTGGCCCTGTGAGCAGTCTTTGGATTGTTGACAGTGGAGCTTCTGGTCACATAATAGGGGATCTATCGCTACTGTTCGATATCAGAAATATCAATGGAGGTTATGTAGCGTTTGCTGGTAACAAGGGTGGATACATTACTATGGAGGGTAGTGTCAGTAATGGAATAGTGAGTTTTGAGAAAATTTCGTATGTGAAGCAAATCGATTATAATCTGCTCAGTGTCAGTCAGATTTGTGATAAGCAGTTTTCAGTTTACTTTGATGTCAAATCTTGCTATATACTCAAGCCGGGATTCGTTTTACCAAAAGAGTGGGTGATGTTAAAGGCGCCGAGAGTGAACAATTTGTACATTCTCGATATGTCAAAAGCAATGACTACACAAGGCCAAGTCACGTGTTTCCTCTCCAAGGCTACTGAAAAAGAATCTACCATGTGGCATAGGAGGATGGGACACACTTACCTGCAAAAGATGAATCAATTGGTGAAGAATGAACTTGTCACAGGTGTGAATGTTAAACATTTTCATTTAAATGACAAGTGTGTGAGTTGCAAGAAGGGTAAGCAGCACAAACAATCCCATAAGCCAAAGAAAGTCAATTCCGTTGAACTGCCACTTGAACATTTGCACATGGATCTGTTCGGGCCGGTCAAACGTAAAAGTCATGCTGGTGAATTGTACTGTCTTGTGGTTACTGATGACTATTCCAGATTTTCATGGGTTATGTGCTTGCACCAGAAGAGCGACACGTTTGATAATTTGAAAGTTCTGTTCACTCGATTGGAAAATATCTATGGTCTCAAGATCAAGAGAATTAGGAGTGATAATGGGACAGAATTTAAGAATGCACAGATGGAAACGCTTTGTGAAAACAAAGGTATTCATCACGAATACAGTGCTCCGTATACCCCACAACAGAACGGTGTTGCAGAACGCAAAAACAGGACTCTAATTGAAACGGCAAGAACAATGCTCGCGGATTCAAATCTTCCAGTAATGTTCTGGAACGAAGCAATTTACGCAGCTTGTTATACTCTTAATCGTGTTTTAACGGTGAAGAAGTTTGGCAAAAATTCTTATGAGCTGTTGAATCGACGAAAGCCGAACTTAGAGTATCTAGAACCGTTTGGAGCACCATGTACAATGCTTAATCCATCTGAGAAGTTCGCACCGAAGGCTGAAGAAGGTTCTTTGTTGGATATGCCACCCCGCTCAAACGGGTTTTCAACAAACGAACTCGTTAGGTCGAGGAGTGGGCTAATGTCGAAGTTCAAAGATATACTCAGAATGTACAGGGTAGCGGTCCAGACTGGATGTTTGATTACAAGGATTTCTTTGAATCATTCAATCTAGATAGCTTGGTTGAAGAAGTTGTATTACGAGGTCGAAAACGAAGTGACATCACCGTTGGTGCGTTATGGGGAGCAGGCTCGTGACCTGGCAATGCAAGAAACAGACCGCAGTTGCCTTATCCACACGTGAAGCAGAATATGTTTCAGCATCAAGCTGCTGCTCACATGTTCTTTGGATACAACAACAGATGGTGGACTGCGGTTTGTAATTTCTTAAAACCCCTATTTACTGTGATAATGAAGCCGCGATTGCATTTACAAAAGACTTAGTAAATCACCCGAAACCTAAACATATCCTGATTAAATATCATTTTATCCGTGATTGTTATGCAAAAGAGTTGATCGATATGGTCAAAATCCACACTGACTATCAACGTGCATATCTTTTTACCAAAGCTTTTAATAAATCAAGATTTGAATATCTTTTAAAAGCTAATGGTATTAAAGAAAAACAGGACTGATCACCACCTCAGTTTATCACTTTTTAGTACAGTTTTTATTGTTTTTCAGAAAAATACAAAACCCAAAAATATTTTTTTTATTTTTAGATAGAATTTATTTTCAGAAAACCCAAAATCATTGAAAAATTCAAAACCCATAAAAATTAAAAAAAAACCCAAAATGATTTCCTGGAGAAAATGAGGAAATGATAGTACATCAGTGGGGATCTAACACATTCTAAAGAAATGTAATGCAATATAAGGCGTGTGTCTGAGTCTGTGTGATGTGTTGATAGGCTTCGTAGACCTATTACTGCGTGCCTGATACATACATATCAAACGAATTGATGTGTGGATGAACTCCTTATGGGCATATGGTATTAGTACCGTAATTTCGTTTGATAGAGTATTTGTACAAAACTCGAAGGTTCCGTTCGGCGCAGCAAGAAGCTTTGAAGGAGGAAAACCTTAAAGCTGAAACCATGCATGGTGCTGATAGCCACCTTGAGCTCAGGTCCGATGGCCTACATTATTTCGCTGAGCGTATTTGGGTCCCTTTATTTGGGGGCTTGCGGGAGCTCGTTCTTGATGAAGCTCACAAGTCCCGGTACTCTATTCACCCTGGCTCCGATAAGATGTATCAAGACCTAAAGATACTTTATTGGTGGCCGAACATGAAGGCGGACGTGGCTTCGTACGTGAGCAAGTGCTTGACCTGTGCCAAGGTCAAGATCGAATAACAAAAGCCCTCCGGCCTTCTGCAACAGCCTGAAATTCCCGAGTGGAAATGGGAGCGGATTACGATGGACTTTGTGACCAAACTCCCGAAATCGCCCAGTGGTTGTGACATGATCTGGGTGATTGTTGATAGGTTGACAAAGTCTGCGCACTTCCTCGCTATCAAAGAGACCGATGGCCTCGAGCGTCTGGCACAGTTATATCTCAAGGAAGTGGTCTCTCGGCACGGGGTGCCTGTCTCTATTATTTCTGATCGTGATTCCCGATTCGCCACTAACTTCTGGAAATCCTTGCATAAGGCCCTGGGTACTCAGTTAGACATGAGCACAGCCTATCATCCGCAAACTGACGGTCAAAGTGAGCGGACAATCCAAACACTAGAAGACATGCTCCGGGCATGTGTGATCGATTTTGGCAAGGGGTGGGAGAGTCATCTACCGTTGGTGGAATTCTCCTACAACAATAGTTACCATTCTAGCATCAAGGCAGCTCCGTTCGAGGCTCTTTACGGGCGGAAATGCCGGTCTCCTCTTTGTTGGGCCGAGGTGGGTGAGAGTCAACTCACCGGCCCGGAACTTGTGTACGAGACTTCCGAGAAGATCGTACAAATCCGTAACCGCATGGCAGCAGCTCGGGACCGTCAAAAGAGCTATGCCGATCGTCGTCGCAAGCCTTTGGAGTTTGAGGTTGGCGACAGGGTTTTGTTGAAGGTATCTCCGTCGAAGGGCGTTATACGTTTTGGGAAGCGGGGCAAATTGAATCCTCGGTATGTGGGACGTTCGCAATTCTGGAATGGATTGGACCGGTAGCATACAGGCTTGATCTGCCAGCTGAACTCAGTAATGTTCATAATGTCTTCCATGTCTCTAATCTGAAGAAGTGTTTGGCGGATGAATCTTTGGTTGTCCCTCTCGAAGAGATCAAGGTGGATGATCGTCTGCACATTGTGGAGGAACCGGTTGAAATTCTTGACTATAAAATCCGTAGCCTTTGCCGAAGTAAAATCCGCATTGTTAAAGTCCGTTGGAAATCAAATCGTGGACCGGAGTTCACGTGGGAACAGGAAGATCAAATGAAGGCTAAGTATCCCCATTTATTTCCTAAACGCGCGTTCGAATCAAGGCATGTCTCTGCTGAAGCTGAATGAATCTCGGGTCCAGATTCCTTTCAACAGGGAGATGATGTGGCAACCGGAAAATTTTTCTTCTCTTTCGTCTCTTCCTATTCGGCCTTGAGCAATTTTCGGGACGAAAATTCTTTCAACAGGGGGATGATGTGACACCCGGCAAACTCAGGTTAGTAACGTTGACCAAACTAGTAAGTCTACCTTAGCGAGTCATGCATATTACGTACTTAACAGGGTCAGTCGAGTCGGTACGATGATTCCGGGAATCATCGGGAGTCGTTACGATGATCCGCGGGATCATCGGGAGTCGGTCCATAACCATGTGTACAAGGATTGGTGATTCGTGGAATCGCCGGGTTTAACGCACACACAAGTCTCGAGTCCCGGGAATTGGTGAACGGATGTAAACGTGTTAGTTATCGTGCATTATATGTTTGAAATCATTATGTGACTTATCGGTATGTGAATACGTGTTTATATGTGTTAAAATAGTGTTTAACGCGCCAAAAACCCGTTCCAGCACCCTATAGGCGATTAGGAGCCTGGGGAGCCCCTAATCGCCCCACCTTGATGCGAATAGGGGGAGTCTGGGGCGAGTAGGATCCCTACTCGCATGAATAGAGGCGAGTAGGATCCCTACTCGCCTGAATTGATCTGCTACTCGCCTAAAGGGCTGTGCACGGGTCAAAACACCTATAAATAGAACCCTTAACTCCCCAAACACCATTTGTGCAACCCTAACTGATCCTAAGCCTCCCACACACCTTGAAACACCTCTGGAACTTGCTTTGCCTCAAAACACACCATCACCAAGCTTATACACCCTTCTTTGATAAAATCCAAGGTGTGTTCTTCATCCTACACCTTTGTAAAGTTGTTGTTTTGGTTCCCCAAAAGTCCAGACCTTGTTTTACTAAGTTTGTGTCTTTAAAACCCTTTGAAAAGAGTTCTAAAACAAGTCTACACCATAATACTTGCTATATGTGAAGTATTTGTGCATATGATGATTGTTGGTGATTATAACATGAATGTTTCCATGAATTTGTTGTACTTCTGATGTGTAGGTGTTGTTAGGATGATTATCTATGAGTTTAAGCCCTTGTTATGATGTTTAGGTGCAAGTATGCATTTTGACCCATTTGGGTAATTCTTGAAGAATAGGATGTTATGATGTGATTCATTGCTTGTTTATGGTTAGAAATCATGCTAGGATGATGATATAACATAGAGATGATGAATTGCAACTTGTAGGAGATGAAATCTGATTGTTTCCATATAGGGAAAGATAAGGTTAGTTAATGAAACCTAGTATTTTGCCATTTTTGGAAATAATCGCACCGAGCCCGTTAGAACAGAGATAAATTGGGGGTTTTTGCTTGGAAAGGGTTGGTTAATAGTTTAGTTTTGATATTGGGTGTTTTTACATGTTTCGGATCTGATTTGGAGTGTTCGACGCGCGAAAATGCACTACAGATGTGCAGAGGCGAGTAGGATCCTACTCGCATGAAGCTTCATGCGAGTAGGCTCCTAATCACCTGATGTTCAGGCGAATACAAGCCTATTCGCCCCAAACACTAGCGAGTACAATCCTAAATGCTAGTTTGATTCCTAAATGCTACTTTTACTAGTGATTACAATCCTAAATGCTAGTTTGATTCCTAAATGCTACTTTTACTAGTGATTACAATCCTAAATGCTAGTTTGATTCCTAAATGCTACTTTTACTAGTGATTACAATCCTAAATGCTAGTTTGATTTCCTAAATGCTACTTTTACTAGTGATTACAATCCTAAATGCTAGTTTGATTCCTAATCGCGTATAATGCTGCTGTATGTATATTTTAACATCCCGGAACATGATTTGACGCCAAGGAACATGATAGGAACCCCGGGATACACCCAATGACTTAGTAACACGTGTTCGGACCTGTTTACGCGTTAATCGGACATTATGCTAGACTAGGTGACCTATTGCGTGTATTAAGTGTTTAATTGCATATGTTGCATGATGTCTTGTATTTACCTAACACATGGGATGTCGGGTCACCAATGGGATGTCGGGTCTTGTCTGGCACGGTCGGTTTAACAGTTAAAGATGTTTTCAAACGTTTATGGTTACGGTCTGGACATTCGGGGACTAGTTGAGCCACGGGTTATTAGTCCGGATACTTATACACATCTTATGATAGGTCGCCGCTATTTGGGGCTATCATAGCATAATTACTTAACTGTTTTCAAGTAACGCAAACCGAGGTGAGTGTCACAGCCCCACTTTTACCGTTTTGCTTTCGGGGGAGAAACATGCTACTTATTTTGATTACTCATCATAGATCATGTTATACTATGGTTATTTCACGTACTATGCGGCTTTTACAGAAAGTCCCAGGGGGGAACCATGAATGTGCGGGGATGCACAACGGGGGAAATGTGGATAGATCTATTGGGCCTTACAAACCCCACCCGACGGCTGGGAGCCGGGCGGGTGCATATTGTCTCTAACACTTTGGGGGTTACCGAGGCATCGGTAATCCCGTCCGTCTGGGCTGGCTTCAACACTTATACCGGTTTAGTAATGGATTCCCAACTGCAGTAGTAGCAACACTTAACGTCTAGCTAACGTTTTCATAACATAGTAGTAACGGAGATGATCTTACCGAACTTATAACAACACTTTATAAAAGAAAACCTGTGAACTCACCAGCATTATATGTTGACATTTTTGGCATGTTTTCTCAGGTCGCTAAGGTAGCAGTCAATGGGCTAGGCGCACGGAGTCATGCACAGCGTCTAATATTTTAAAGCATATTAAACAATGTTTTGTAAACAATGATATGTCTTTTGGTTGTAAACAAGAAATGCTTCCGCTGCTGGTTTACGGCTCAAAGCATGATATTTTGGTTTTAAATATATTTATGAATGCATGTTTGTTGTATGGTTATTGTGATCGTTGACTGAGATCCTGGTGTGTCACGAGCCTCGCGGTAAAACCCCGCACGTGGAATTTGAGGGTGTGACAGATTGGTATCAGAGCCAACGGTTATAGTGAACTAGGACTGCATGTAGAGTCTAGTCTATAACTGAGTCGCACACACTAGACGGTCACAGATAGTCGAGTCTTAACAAGTGGGTAACAACATGACTTGTCGGGGGTGTCGGTGTCATCGTCCTCTACGCTACATCATCTGTTTACTCTTTATCATCCCATTTCTTGACTCATCCTTACTATGATTCGATGGCGAACGATATACTATTGAACTTTCTTGGCGGCGGTGTACATTGGGGTAGCTTCGGCGTACTCTTGAGATCTGTCCAGGGATTTGGACATCTCCCTTCTATGCCCTAATGGACACGCTCATTCTTATGCATACTATCTTGTACTTATACTTATGATAATATCATGATTGGGCGCTAGTGTTCGGTGACTTGAACTTCAAACTTAAAGCACGCCTGGAGGACCATGTAGAACAGTTTATCATGTCGGGTGCACACGAGATTGTAAACTGTGATGCATGGGATCCCTAGCGGACTTTGGGCTTGAACGGATGGACCCGAACTGGGCTTGGTCTAGTTCCTAAAAATTCCTAATGGGTTATACCACGGGCGAGCCTAAATCTTTTGTTTCATGTTGTGACAGAAGATGTCGGGAGCTCGTGGAGGTCGCAGAGGCGGCCGTGCTGGCGGCCGTGGTGGCGGCGGTGGCCGTGGGAACATTAATATGACCCAAGTGGAATTGGATAACCTAATGCAGCAGCACGTGAACATTGCTTTGGCTGCGTTCCAAGCCACTCATAATGCTATGGGTGGTACGTCGATTCTCATCTATCCTATCTTGTTCTTGGATACTGTGCCTTTTCTTGATTTTCACCTGTGTGTCTGTTCCAGGTGGTGCTGTCAATCCCCCTCCACCCCAGTGCTCTTACAAAAAGTTTATGGATTGCAAGCCCCACAACTTTAGTGGCACTGAAGGGGCAGTGGGACTGCTCCGCTGGTTGGAGAAAATTGAATCGGTTTTCTCGATGTGTAGTTGCCCAGAAGGCGACCGGGTGAAATATGCTTCTGCGACCCTGGAGGGTCAAGCTCTGACTTGGTGGAACTCCACCACCCAGACTATGGGTATTGGGGAAGCCCACGCTATGCCCTGGACAGAGTTCATTCAGTTGTTGAAAAACGAGTACTGTCCGAGGGATGAGATCCAGAAACTTGAGCACGAAGTCTGGAATCATAAGATGGTGGGGTCCGAGATTGAAGCTTACACTGCTAGGCACAATGAGTTGGCGGTGTTGTGCCCTGATCTGCACGCACCCGAATACCGGAGGATTGAACACTATGTTGCTGGGTTGGTACCGGAGATTGCGGGGTTGGTTGCTGCGGGTAATCTCACTGTTTATTCTGAGGTGGTTCGGTCGGCTCACAGGCTGACCAATATGAAGGTGGCTGAAGGGTCTTGCCCCCTCGGGGCGCTACTGTGAAGGCTCCTGAGAGTAACAAGCGTAAGTGGGAAGTTGTGGGTAGAGGCTCGAGTTCGGCTCAGCCTCAGCAAGTGAAGAGGCCTGATGTTGGGGGATCGTCGTCTGAACGACAACCGGGGGTTTATGCTGGGAAGTTGCCGAAGTGTGATCGGTGCAACTACCATCATACCGGTCCTTGCGATGATAAGGACCGTTGCCGTCGGTGCCATAAGATTGGGCACCAAGCCAAGGATTGTAGGTCCAACCCTCTGGGGAACCGAAACCCGTCGGTCACACCAGCCCCAGCCCCTCAAGTCGCTGCTCCCCAGGGAAATCAGGGGAAACAAGGGTGCTATAATTGTGGTGAGCTTGGTCACTACAAGCGTAACTGCCCCAAGTTGAAACGGGGTGAAGCTGGGAAGAACGGGTCGGGTAATGGAAACAATGGGGAGCGGAGGCAGGAATGCTCGCGCCTTCGTGATTGGTTCGAGCGGGGCTCGGCAGGATCCTGACACTGTTACTGGTACGTTTCTTCTCGATAATCGCTATGCTACGGTTTTATTCGATTCCGGTGCCGATAAGAGTTTTATATCTCTTGGGTTTAGCCAATTGCTTGATAGGGTACCTACACCTTTAGAGGCTAAGTACTTGATAGAATTGGCTGATGGTAAGAAAGTCGAAGCGACGCACGTCCTTAGGGAGTGTCGCCTCGAGTTGTCGGGTTATTCCTTTCCTATTGATCTTATGCCGGTGTCCTTGGGTAGTTTTGATGTTGTCGTGGGTATGGATTGGTTGTCTTTGTATCATGCTGAGATCGTTTGTTTTGATAAAGTCATTCGACTTCCTCTCCCTGATGGAGAAATTCTGTTGGTGCACGGTGAGAAGAGCGGGGTCCCGTTGAGTATCATTTCGTGTATGAAAGCCTATAAGTATCTTCGGAAGGGGTATTCTGCCATTCTGGCACTTGTTTCGGTTTTGTCGGAGGAAGAGAAGAAGATCGAAGATATTCTTGTTGTCCGTGATTTTCCCGATGTATTTCCTGAAGACTTACCTGGTCTTCCGCCTTATCGTCAGGTCGAATTCGGTATTGAACTTGCTCCAGGTGCGGCCCCTATTGCCCGAGCCCCTTATCGTCTTGCACCTCCCGAGATGCAGGAGTTGTCAAACCAGTTGCAGGAGCTGTTAAAGAAGGGTTTCATTCGACCTAGTTCGTCCCCGTGGAGAGCCCCTATTTTGTTTGTCAAGAAGAAGGACGGAAGCCTACGAATGTGTATCGACTACCGGGAATTGAACAAGGTTACCATCAAGAATCGTTATCCTCTTCCTCGCATCGATGACTTATTCGACCAACTTCAGGGTTCTAGTTTCTATTCGAAGATCAATTTGAGATCGGGGTGCCATCAGTTGAGGGTCCAAGAAGCTGACATTCCGAAGACCGCCTTTCGAACTCGCTATGGCCATTTCGAATTCTTGGTCATGCCTTTTGGTCTCACCAATGCACCGACCATTTTTATGGATTTGATGAACCGTGTTTGTAAGCCTTATCTTGATAAGTTCGTGATTGTCTTCATTGATGATATTCTAGTCTATTCCAAGAACGAGGTGGACCACCAGGAACACTTGCGTCTCGTTTTGGAACTCCTGAGGCGGGAACAGTTGTACGCCAAGTTTTCTAAGTGTAGCTTCTGGTTGCGTGAAGGCCAGTTCCTTGGTCATGTAGTTAATGAGAAAGGAATTCATGTTGACCTAGCTAAGATTGAAGCCATCAAAGACTGGGAAGCACCAAAGACGCCATCTGAGGTGCGGCAATTCCTAGGTCTTGCAGGTTACTACCGCCGTTTTATCGAGGGATTTTTGAAGATCGCTCAACCCCTCACCTCGCTTTCCCAGAAGGACAAGAAGTTCGACTGGGGTGATTCGCAAGAGTCAGCCTTCCAGATGTTAAAGGCTAAACTCTGTTCTGCTCCTATCTTATCCTTGCCGGAAGGCACGGACGATTTTGTGGTTTATTGTGACGCTTCTATCCGGGGTCTCGGTTGTGTACTGATGCAGCGCGAGAAGGTCATCGCCTATGCTTCTCGTCAGCTCAAAGTTCATGAGAAAAACTACCCCACCCATGATCTGGAATTGGGTGCTGTAGTCTTTGCTTTAAAGATTTGGAGGCATTACTTGTACGGTACCAAGTGCACCATCTGCACCGATCACAAGAGCCTCCAGCATATCTTTGATCAGAAAGTGTTGAATATAAGACAGCGTCGCTGGGTCGAGCTTCTTAATGATTACGAGTGCGCTATTAAATACCATCCTGGCAAGGCGAATGTGGTCGCAAACGCCTTGAGCAGGAAGGAAACGGCTAAACCTCGTCGTGTTCGAGCTCTTCAGCTCACCATCCATTCCGGCTTACCTGATCGAATCCGTTCGGCGCAGCAAGAAGCTTTGAAGGAGGAAAACCTTAAAGCTGAAACCATGCATGGTGCTGATAGCCACCTTGAGCTCAGGTCCGATGGCCTACATTATTTCGCTGAGCGTATTTGGGTCCCTTTATTTGGGGGCTTGCGGGAGCTCGTTCTTGATGAAGCTCACAAGTCCCGGTACTCTATTCACCCTGGCTCCGATAAGATGTATCAAGACCTAAAGATACTTTATTGGTGGCCGAACATGAAGGCGGACGTGGCTTCGTACGTGAGCAAGTGCTTGACCTGTGCCAAGGTCAAGATCAAATAACAAAAGCCCTCCGGCCTTCTGCAACAGCCTGAAATTCCCGAGTGGAAATGGGAGCGGATTACGATGGACTTTGTGACCAAACTCCCGAAATCGCCCAGTGGTTATGACATGATCTGGGTGATTGTTGATAGGTTGACAAAGTCTGCGCACTTCCTCGCTATCAAAGAGACCGATGGCCTCGAGCGTCTGGCACAGTTATATCTCAAGGAAGTGGTCTCTCGGCACGGGGTGCCTGTCTCTATTATTTCTGATCGTGATTCCCGATTCGCCACTAACTTCTGGAAATCCTTGCATAAGGCCCTGGGTACTCAGTTAGACATGAGCACAGCCTATCATCCGCAAACTGACGGTCAAAGTGAGCAGACAATCCAAACACTAGAAGACATGCTCCGGGCATGTGTGATCGATTTTGGCAAGGGGTGGGAGAGTCATCTACCGTTGGTGGAATTCTCCTACAACAATAGTTACCATTCTAGCATCAAGGCAGCACCATTCGAGGCTCTTTACGGGCGGAAATGCCGGTCTCCTCTTTGTTGGGCCGAGGTGGGTGAGAGTCAACTCACCGGCCCGGAACTTGCGTACGAGACTTCCGAGAAGATCGTACAAATCCGTAACCGCATGGCAGCAGCTCGGGACCGTCAAAAGAGCTATGCCGATCGTCGTCGCAAGCCTTTGGAGTTTGAGGTTGGCGACAGGGTTTTGTTGAAGGTATCTCTGTGGAAGGGCGTTATACGTTTTGGGAAGCGGGGCAAATTGAATCCTCGGTATGTGGGACTATTCGCAATTCTGGAACGGATTGGACCGGTAGCATACAGGCTTGATCTGCCAGCTGAACTCAGTAATGTTCATAATGTCTTCCATGTCTCTAATCTGAAGAAGTGTTTGGCGGATGAATCTTTGGTTGTCCCTCTCGAAGAGATCAAGGTGGATGATCGTCTGCGTATTGTGGAGGAACCGGTTGAAATTCTTGACTATAAAATCCGTAGCCTTAGCCGGAGTAAAATCCGTTTTGTTAAAGTCCGTTGGAACTCAAATCGTGGACCGGAGTTCACATGGGAACGGGAAGATCAAATGAAGGCTAAGTATCCCCATTTATTTCCTATACGCGCGTTCGAATCAAGGCATGTCTCTGCTGAAGCTGAATGAATCTCGGGTCGAGATTCCTTTCAACAGGGGGATGATGTGGCAACCGGAAAATTTTTCTTCTCTTTCGTCTCTTCCTATTCGGCCTTGAGCAATTTTCGGGACGAAAATTCTTTCAACAGGGGGATGATGTGACACCCGGCAAACTCAGGTTAGTAACGTTGACCAAACTAGTAAGTCTACCTTAGCGAGTCATGCATATTACGTACTTAACAGGGTCAGTCGAGTCGGTACGATGATTCTGGGAATCATCGGGAGTCGTTACGATGATCCGCGGGATTATCGGGAGTCGGTCCATAACCATGTGTACAAGGATTGGTGATTCGTGGAATCGCCGGGTTTAACGCACACACAAGTCTCGAGTCCCGAGAATTGGTGAACGGATGTAAACGTGTTAGTTATCGTGCATTATATGTTTGAAATCATTATGTGACTTATCGGTATGTGAATACGTGTTTATATGTGTTAAAATAGTGTTTAACGCGCCAAAAACCCGTTCCAGCACCCTATAGGAGATTAGGAGCCTGGGGAGCCCCTAATCGCCCCACCTTGATGCGAATAGGGGGAGTCTGGGGCGAGTAGGATCCCTACTCGCATGAATAGAGGCGAGTAGGATCCCTACTCGCCTGAATTGATCTGCTACTCGCCTAAAGGGCTGTGCACGGGTCAAAACACCTATAAATAGAACCCTTAACTCCCCAAACACCATTTGTGCAACCCTAACTGATCCTAAGCCTCCCACACACCTTGAAACACCTCTGGAACTTGCTTTGCCTCAAAACACACCATCACCAAGCTTATACACCCTTCTTTGATAAAATCCAAGGTGTGTTCTTCATCCTACACCTTTGTAAAGTTGTTGTTTTGGTTCCCCAAAAGTCCAGACCTTGTTTTACTAAGTTTGTGTCTTTAAAACCCTTTGAAAAGAGTTCTAAAACAAGTCTACACCATAATACTTGCTATATGTGAAGTATTTGTGCATATGATGATTGTTGGTGATTATAACATGAATGTTTCCATGAATTTGTTGTACTTCTGATGTGTAGGTGTTGTTAGGATGATTATCTATGAGTTTAAGCCCTTGTTATGATGTTTAGGTGCAAGTATGCATTTTGACCCATTTGGGTAATTCTTGAAGAATAGGATGTTATGATGTGATTCATTGCTTGTTTATGGTTAGAAATCATGCTAGGATGATGATATAACATAGAGATGATGAATTGCAACTTGTAGGAGATGAAATCTGATTGTTTCCATATAGGAAAAGATAAGTTAGTTAATGAAACCTAGTATTTTGCCATTTTTGGAAATAATCGCACCGAGCCCGTTAGAACAGAGATAAATTGGGGGTTTTTGCTTGGAAAGGGTTGGTTAATAGTTTAGTTTTGATATTGGGTGTTTTTACATGTTTCGGATCTGATTTGGAGTGTTCGACGCGCGAAAATGCACTACAGATGTGCAGAGGCGAGTAGGATCCTACTCGCATGAAGCTTCATGCGAGTAGGCTCCTAATCACCTGATGTTCAGGCGAATACAAGCCTATTCGCCCCAAACACTAGCGAGTACAATCCTAAATGCTAGTTTGATTCCTAAATGCTACTTTTACTAGTGATTACAATCCTAAATGCTAGTTTGATTTCCTAAATGCTACTTTTACTAGTGATTACAATCCAAAATGCTACTTTTACTAGTGATTACAATCCTAAATGCTATTTTGATTCCTAATCGCGTATAATGCTGCTGTATGTATATTTTAACATCCCGGAACATGATTTGACGCCTAGGAACATGATAGGAACCCCGGGATACACCCAATGACTTAGTAACACAGTGTTCGTACCTGTTTACGCGTTAATCAGACATTATGCTAGACTAGGTGAACTATTGCGCGTATTAAGTGTTTAATTGCATATGTTGCATGATGTCTTGTATTTACCTAACACGTGGGATGTCGGGTCACCAATGGGATGTCGGGTCTTGTCTGGCACGGTCGGTTTAACAGTTAAAGATGTTTTCAAACGTTTATGGTCACGGTCTGGACATTCGGGGACTAGTTGAGCCACGGGTTATTAGTCCGGATACTTATACACATCTTATGATAGGTCGCCGCTATTTGGGGCTATCATAGCATAATTACTTAACTGTTTTCAAGTAACGCAAACCGAGGTGAGTGTCACAGCCCCACTTTTACCGTTTTGCTTTCGGGGGAGAAACATGCTACTTATTTTGATTACTCATCATAGATCATGTTATACTATGGTTATTTCACGTACTATGCGGCTTTTACAGAAAGTCCCAGGGGGGAACCATGAATGTGCGGGGATGCACAACGGGGAAATGTGGATAGATCTATTGGGCCTTACAAACCCCACCCGACGGCTGGGAGCCGGGCGGGTGCATATTGTCTCTAACACTTTGGGGGTTACCGAGGCATCGGTAATCCCGTCCGTCTGGGCTGGCTTCAACACTTATACCGGTTTAGTAATGGATTCCCAACCGCAGTAGTAGCAACACTTAATGTCTAGCTAAGTTTTCATAACATAGTAGTAACGGAGATGATCTTACGAACTTATAACAACACTTTATAAAAGAAAATCTGTGAACTCACCAGCATTATATGTTGACATTTTTGGCATGTTTTCTCAGGTCGCTAAGGTAGCAGTCAATGGGCTAGGCGCACGGAGTCATGCACAGCGTCTAATATTTTGAAGCATATTAAACAATGTTTTGTAAACAATGATATGTCTTTTGGTTGTAAACAAGAAATGCTTCCGCTGCTGGTTTACGGCTCAAAGCATAATATTTTGGTTTTAAATATATTTATGAATGCATGTTTGTTGTATGGTTATTGTGATCGTTGACTGAGATCCTGGTGTGTCACGCGCCTCGCGGTAAAACCCCACACGTGGAATTTAAGGGTGTGACATAGATCAAACAGGGTGTCTTTATAAAAGAGCTTTAAAGCCAAATCCTAAAGTTACCGAATGAGGAACTTTCCATGTATGACGATAATCAAAGATTATCTATTACATCGTATTCAATCAATGATGCAAAACATGATTGATATTAGCCCTCAACCTGGTAGAGTGCACATGTTACTTTGTTGCATTGATTTGCTGACATGTATACCTCTGTGCCTCATACCTTGTAAATTACAGATGACGAAAGCATAATCACGCATTACAATGAGTCTTTGTGCATTTACTTCTTGATACGGGAGTATGCCGTGTGTGTGGGAACCACAGACAATTGAGTTTATACTATAAATAATAGTATCAGTATAAAGCACTGCACAACAGTCTGCATGTGAGTTTATGGGGATCACAATATCAGCAGTTGCCAGATCACACATTGTCTTTAATGATAATAAATCAATAGATCAAAGGTGTGATTTGATTTCTCAATAAACTGATATGATCCTTTACCGGAAATCACAAAACATTTACTGCTTTATCTTTACATTATGCAAATTTACATTTCTCGTCAAAAATACAAAACTCAAAAAGATTTTAGGTGTGTTTTAACAAAAAGTTTAGAAAATCCAAAAAGATTTTACATTTCTATCTTATTTTTGATAGCTGATGGTGGTTGATGATGATTTTCTAAAACTTGATGGACCATTTGAGTTTTATCATCTTTAAATGAGAAATAATGAATGTCGGATGCTTAAAAGTTGAAAAATATTTTGAACGGGACTCGATTTTGAGATTGGTAAAATTTTCAAAAATTCCAATTTTCATTCGCCCCTTCGTTGGGTCGAAGGTAGAATTTTGTCTGCTCATTTCGTACCTTTTAAACGGTCGAATGTGAGTGTTCATGTGACATTTTCACATTCGAACCCTTTTTCTACATTCGAAACCTTTCAGTAGGGTCGAGGTGGAAAAAGTTTCACATTCGCCCTAGTCAAACGGTCGAATGTCGAGCCTATATATATCAGATCTGCACATTCGACCCCCACTTTCAAAAAATTTCAAAATTCTGAGATTAAGTGATCTTGTTGCCCGTGTATTAAAATTCATACCATTGTGTGCGTCTTGATTCACTGATCATTTTGCTATAACGTTTGCAGGTTATCATCCACAATCCAGTTCTTAATCACTGATTTAGTGTCTGAGCCCTAACTGCCTTCGAACCCTGATTTTAAACTGATAATTGTCATAATTTTTGTTGAGGATGCATTGCTTATGTGTTTTAGGGGGAGAATAAACAAAAACTTAGGATTAAACTCAATCAGAGTGTCTAATTGATGTTTCAAAACATTCGAACCCTAGTTTTTATTAGAAAACACATAATCAATGAATTACTATTGAAATTGTTCATTAGAAATGATTAATCGGTCATGTAAAAGTGTGTTCAAATCAAAATGGCATGATAAATCAGACCAAATCAAAATTTGAAAATGAAGAAGATGAACAATCTCCTTCACCCAAATTCAAACGGTCGAATGTGATTGTTTGGGCGAATGTAGATTGTCAAACGGTCGAACCTGGAAACAAATGGTCGAATGTACAATTTTATATAATGTTTTTCACATTCGACACCTTTATTCCCACTTTCGAACCTTTCTGATTTCACATTCGAACCTTCGAACGGTCGAATGTAGAAACTGGTAATCAAAATTTTCAAGTTTTGTTATTTTTGTCCGTTTTTAACATGTTTTCTTGATTTGTTTTGCAGTCTGATAATGTCTGAACAGGGTAGTGCTGATTTTCCCGCTGGATCTTCTGAAAAGGCTACTGGAAAGGAACAAATGGAAGAACTACCATTTGAACCGGCGCACAACTGCTGTGCGTTCATGGGCGATCTGAAGAAACATCAAGAGTTCACCGGCATTGTAGATTTCTTGAAGAGAAGCCGAGTGATTGTTGCACTTGCTACCCCCCGCCATCATTTATAAGGATCATCAACAGAGTTTTGAAAGAATGCAAAAATGGACTTCTGGAACAACGAATCTGCTGTGGTTAGTACGATTTAAGTATCTCGCTCATGTTAAGTTGCACGTATTCGGATCAGTGAGTGGAGGGTATGATGTGATGAGAAGAGCATTAGTTCTTTGATGGTTGCTCTTATATTGAACAAACCGTTCAATGTAGCTGGTATGATACTGGAACACATGTTAGAACCACTTAGAGGCTTGAAAAACAAGAAGTTTATGCTTTATCTGAGGTTCATACAGATGATACTTGATAAGAAGCATAAGAAGTTGAGAAGAGATCCTACCCAGAATTGTGGTTCAGGATCACATGAACCTGAATACTCTTGTTAGAATGAAGGGTTATAAGGGTGTGCCGTTGAATGAAAGACCACCTCACAAGAACCTGTTTGGTCAGTTGATTAACCCAGGGTATGTAGATCCAGGCAAGGATAAGGTCAGACATGATAACAGTGATTCAGATCCAGATAATCCTCTTTGTCCAGTTGATCCTGATGCAAAGAGAAAGCGTCAAGTCATAAACGTTGGGGCAAAGACAGGGAAAGGTAAAGAGAAACTAGATGATACGGAACCCGCTCAGAAGAAGGTGTCTCGAAGGAAAAAGAGTGTTACCAAGAAAGGTTTACACTTAGTCGATGAAGTGTCTGTAGATTCTGAAGAGACACATGAAGACGAGAGATGGATTCTGATAGTGAGACTGTAAAGAGCACCATGCCCAAGGCCACTGTGGCTGGTGAGTCTGAGAGTCTAAATAAGTCTGTTGAGGAGCAAAGGACAAAAAGTCCTGTTGCATTGGATGAAACAGATGAAGGTTTAGGATTGGGATCCGAAGACTTTGTGGGATCGCCAAAGACCGGTGAGAAACAGAAGAAGCCACAGTACAAGAAGAAAGAGAAAGTATTGAAGCCGATGGAGAAAAGGGCTAGAGATATTGAGTTTTTGGTTGCTGGAAAGAAACTGCCTCCAGCATCTAGCTCTAAATCACCTATCACATCTCCAGCAATGAAGAAAACAAAAGACATCATCTGCTACTGAACAGACTGAGTTACCAACTGATAAGTTCAACGATGCATTGGACATAGTGTTAAAGAAGTTGAAGAAAGGAAAGTTTTCTGCTGCTGAAGCTTCAACACCGAAGGTTACTGTAGACAGTGATGTTATGACTGCAGTGAACCATAAGCTTGCTGACATGATGAAGATTATAAATCAGCAACAAGCAGAGATAGAACAGTTGAGAAACAATGACAAGAAGATGTTAGACGTTGTTGAAACATCACATGAGAATCATGAGGCTCTGGAAGCTAAGATTAAACAGCTTCAAAAAGAAAACAACAAGTTGTTGAAACATGAGCAGAGAAACACCAGGAGATATATTGCTATAAAAGAGGAGAACAAGAAGCTGAAAGCAAGTAACAAGAGTATGGATAATTTGATTAAAGATTTATACTCTAAAGCTCCTCAGTTACAAGCTGGTGAAGAAGATAAGGAGCGTGATGAAGAAGAAGTTGATTTTGAACCATCTGATGAAAAGGAAGAAGAAGATGATGAGTTAGATGAGGATGTTGGTAAAGCTCCTAAGAAGAAGAAAGATGGTGATGATGATGGTTCGGGAGATGATTCAGGAGAAGGTAATAGCTCTGCAAGTTCTGACAGTGATGATGATGATGATGACACTGACAAGTACAAGTGTGAGAAGAGAGGATCAGGAAAAGATACAGGAGGATCAAGTTCGAAAGCTCCTGGTGGTAACGTTGACGATGATAGTATCTTTTGAAATGAAAAGATCAGATCTTTATCTGATGATGACAAGAACATGTATCGCCAGATGTTGACTGACAAGTCTGGATGATCGAGATGACAGGTAGATTTCCTGAGATATTTGAGTCTAATGATATGAGATTCGAGTTGGAGTACAATGATCCTGACTTAGAAGATGGAGAAG
Organism: Ambrosia x helenae; assembly: GCA_030844895.1. NCBI lineage: Eukaryota > Viridiplantae > Streptophyta > Magnoliopsida > Asterales > Asteraceae > Ambrosia > Ambrosia x helenae. Next base: position 52,718,800 of record CM061224.1, read on the forward strand.
TTTCTGCAAGCCATGTCAAAGGAGATTTTGGAAGGACTGGCGAAACAGGTCGGTAAAACTATGGAGGAGTTGATGATTGATAATCAGATACCTAACATACCTGAGAAAGAAGCAGGTAATCACTCCGATGACAGAGACGTACCAGTATTTGAGGAGATAGAGATTGAAGATATCACGAGTGAGGAATATCCAGAATATTTCAAGAATAACAAAGATTCTGGATTTCCTGAATTCACTGATGAGATGCTATGCCAGGTTGAGAAACTTGCTAATGAAAAGAGTAAGAGATTTGTTGAAGAAGTGTTCTAAGATTGTAATAAGCCAAACATTGAACAATCTGACGCTTTGAAAGAACTGTTGAGAAAGCTTAAAGAGAAAGAGGCAAACCGTCCAAAGATAGAAGTTCAAGGTAGCTTTTACAAGTTTCACAATGACTTATTTAAAGGAAAGCTCTTGGATGGAAGTTCGTGAAACAGTTGAAGTGTGTAGCCGTAAAATGGGAAAAAGGAATTCTGTACTTTGACAGATTTCATGACTTGAAGACATTACCATACTGGGCTATTCGTGACATTTGTAGACAAGAGATGACAGGTTTCTGTAAACGATCATGTTGCTTACTTTGCAGATCGTATGTCGAGAGAAAGCAGAACTAAGTGGAACTTGTTCACATCCACAATATCCAAAAAGAATTGTTCATAAGAAAGAGAAGGGTGACATTACTAGGATGCCCAAGGTGACGTTGAAGTATAAACCACCTAAAGTGTTGAAACATATTCCATTGATGCAGATCCCACAACACTTTTCTAAAGACTTCATGTGGTGGTACTACGATTGGAAGACTGCAGAGGCTATTATCGTGTTGAAGGATGGTGCAAAGGATTTCAAAAAGATTCACATCTTTGATCCTATGTGGTTGATCAACTGTTCGCATGAGGATATTATAATGCTCAATTATAATCCGATTTACTGTGAAGCTAAGGATAGTGAACAAGCAAGCAAATACCAACGTGTGGTATTCTTATGCTTTGCATGGGATGTGAATGCTGGATGTGATTTTGACAAGAAACTGGGGAAGTTTGTGAAAGTTCAGGAAGTTCAGGAAGTCAAAAAGAAGAAACAGAAACAAACTTTTGAACCGGTTATGACTAAGGAACAGAAGACGTTATTGCGCATCAAGCTTATGAACAAGACGATGGACCAAGAACGTAAACTCAAAGAATCCAAGCAATAGTCGAGGGGGAGTTTGTAGATGCATATATTGCGACTAATGCTATTGGATTGCGGATTATATAAAGTTTTGTTCACAATCGAACGGTCGAAGGTGAAATTGTAGGGTCGAAGGTACACAGGGAGGTCGAAGGTAGAACTTAGATTATGTATGTCTTGGTTCGACCATGTCGAGTGGTCGAACCTACACATTCGACCAACACAAATGAGCGAATGTGCAGGCCTATATAAGGTCAAGTTGATTTTTGAATTGTAACTTTTGACATTTTGTTTTCCCTCCCTGTGTGTGTTCTCCCTAGGTTTATTATTGAGTCTGTAAACGTCTTTTAATCATTATAAACTGCTATTTCAAGTGTAATCCTTTATCAAAATGAATGAATTAAAGATGTTTATGATGATTTCTGTGTTTTGCTAATTTTATTATCATTTTGTGATCACTTCAGGGATTCCGCACCTGAATTGAACTTGTTTGATCATTATCTTTGTTGTTTAGACGATCCTACGTGTATACAAAAATGAACTTAACCTCCAAAAAGTTCCTCTTAGACTAGAGGTCACTTCGGGAACAAAGTTATGGTTTGATTAGGAGCCTTTGGATACATCATACTTGTTAGATTTTCGCGAGTCTACTTGGTTCTCTTTTAGTGATAATTGATCATACATTTTCGTTAAACTTGAAAGTTTATTTATTACTTTTAAACCTATGAACTCGCCAACATGATATTGATATTTTTAAGCATGTTTTTCAGGTCTTGATGCTTAGGTAGTTAGAGAGTGGTTTAGCTGGGCACTACGATGGACATGATGTTGGGACCGTTTAAATTACCTATAAACAATGTTTATTTTGTTTTGTAATACAATGTTAACTTAAATTTCGCTTCATCTTGGTACAACTTGTTTTCCTTGTTTTCAACAACTTTCGTTATCCAAGAATTTTAAAACAATGTTTAACTAGAGGGTGTTAGCAAGATGTCCATATGTAACTACACGTGAACTGTTAAACTTTGTGGTAACAACTTCCGTTACCTCATGACTTGCATTCCGCTGTGCGCGGTCGAGGTGTGACATCCTGGGCGGCGACGGACTCGTCAAGCAACGCCTAAGCATTCTGGGCCTTTTGAACCGCGGCATCACGGGTTTCTTCCACGGAGGTCCTCTCTATTTCAAGTTCCTCCTTCACCTTCATGATGGAGACCTTCCCAGACTCCAGCAGCAAAGCGCGGGAAGTCGCAGCCATGAGCTCATTGTCTTTAATTTGGAGCTCTAACTGTGCCTCCACCACTTTTGAGTCTTTTTCCACGAGGACCTTGGCATGGCCCTCAGCAGTAGCACACAACCTGGAGTTCTCGTAGTCAAGAAATTGAATGCGCTCTCTAGCCTTCATCATTTCTTCGTTGGTGCGAGTGCAAGAATCGGTCCACCTCTTTTGTGCCGCCGCGTGCTCCTGCTCGAGCAGCTTCACCTTGTCCTCGATCGCATATGTGCGGCCGCGGTAACGCTTGATCTCCGAATTCAACTTCACTTCTCTCTCTACCTACGTGGCCTTCGTAGCATTAAATGCAGCGATGTTGCGCTCAATAGCAGCATCACGTCTTTTTAGGGAGTCAATAGCTGCGAATTAAAGGCTTGGTTCACGCAGATATCAGAAATCAGCGCCAACAAGGGGGTTGGCAAAGCGAGTGTTCTCGCGTATACTACAGCGAGGGCGCTAGATGGCATCGCCTTCGAAGTAACTCAAGGAAGTGGTTGCGCCACTTTTCTTCCAACCCTATAGAGGAGGGGTTCTTCAAAGTTGTGGACATGGAGGTCCCCTTGCCTTACGGACCAGACGACATCTCGCCCGTCTGGCCCATAACACCTTCACCACCCCCCCGGTGCCTCCCGCCGGGGGGGTCCTAACAATATTCTTGACGACATCATTGGCCCGTGGCCGGGCCTCCGCCGCCCCCTTCTCCGCCTTTTCTTTCTGCAGACGGAGCCTCTCCGCCTCGACCTTCTCCTTCTCGAGGCGGATCCGCTCCGCTCCTCCTTCTTAGCGGCTTCATCGGCCCTTTTCTTGGCCTCAGCCTCTTCCCTCTCCCGCCTCACCCTCTTCTCCTCCTCCTCCTTCTCTATCTCGCCATGCACAAGCTTCTCCATCATGCGCCTTTTGGCAACTTCCTCCTCGGTTAAAGTTGGAAGAACAGAAGAAGAGGGGATGATCTTGGTCGCGAACACTGCGAGAGAAACAAGAAAATTAAGGAGAGAAAAAAGATAAATAAAAAGAGAAGTGCAAAAAACTCAACGAGCAACTTACATGGAACTTTCTTCAAGGTCTTTTGAAGAATTAGTACCTGCGTCAGGGGAGAAGTGATACCAAAGGAGAATTGTGGCAACGTCTCCTTCATCTTTGGTTCAGTAGTTTTGGAGGGGCTAGACTTGTCAGTCCCCCTGCTTCCTCCCCCGCTCGCCAATGGGTCCCACACCGGAATCTTGACTTGGGTGTACGACAGCTCATGAAGGCGTTGTTCCACCATATCCGACCTAACCCTGCTTTGCTACATCGGGTCTTGCAGCCTCCTCTTCTTCATCACCAAGTACTCCGGTGACTCCTCTATGTTTTCAGTAGCAGGCGCCTTCTTGCGCTTATCTTTGTCCTTCTGGACCTGATAAGGCTCTTCGCCACCTACACTCAAAGGCGCACTCTCAGACACCTCTACCTAGTCAGTTCTAGAGGAATAAGAGTGAGTCCGATGAATATTTTTCCAACGCTCGCAAACTCTGGATTGTCGCGCCTGATGCTGCAACCCTCCAGAAGAATCGGTTGACTCTGAATAAGAAAGAATGACGCACGGGACCCCACCCGGCGCCAAACAATAAAGAAGGTCATGATTTAAAGGACTATCACCAGTAATATTGAAGTGCGCAGGCGCACCCACCATCTATGGTAGGTAGAACCTACCAACCAACTCCTCAACCACCGAGGGCCAGTCCACCACTTCAAACGCGCCCTGCCACGTGCCAAATACGCTTACAGCTTTGACACACCTGCAAACAAAAACAAACAAACACAATCAGTCTACATTCACAAAGCCTAAGAATTTAATAGCGGGTGCATAAAGTTTAACTTACCCTCATCCTAGATGTATAACTCATGTCCAGGTCGCAAGCACAGGCGGCTCATTCCCATGAGCACAAGCAGCGACTCCTTGCAGGTCACCACCTCAAGGAGAGAGTGTGAGTGTTCAAGTTTATGAAACACTGCTCCTCCTTGTAACCCGCCAACACTGGGCGCTCTGGCACCTTCTGGCGATCGCCCAAAACCTTCCATGGCATCACCACAGTTATCACCCCCTCTTAACATAGAAGAATTTCTCCTTCTATTCATGTAGAGACTTGGGAGCTTGGGACGCCACCGGCGCCACTTTGGAGCGCGCCTTGAAAGTAAACCAAGTCTCATCCTTGGCCATATAATAAATCACATTAAACCTATTAAAGGTCGGTTCAATGTTGATGGCGCGGCAACACGCCTCGAAGTGCACCAACCTCAGCATCCCAAAGGCACTGAGTTGGGTCACGGCTACTCCATACGACACCAAAGTGTCGATCTGGAACTAGGTGGCCGGGAGACGAAACCCGCACTTTTGGAAGTGGGCCTCGTAGAGGGCAATCTTGCCCTTAGTGGGGGTCAGAACGGTTTGCACAGGAGCCGGCAGCTCTGGCTCCCATGTTGGATCTATCACGAAGGCATTGCAAAACTCATCGAAACTGCCCTTCCTCCATTTCACGAGAGTATTAAACATCAACTTCTTCCCCTTTACTTTCTCGGGTGGTGGTGATTGCTACGGATTTTTCTCTGGGGTTTGGGAACTGCTCCTAGATGTCTCAGACATGGTCGGAAAAAAGGAGAGAAACTTTGATAAAAACTGGGAAAAAGTCTCCATAACACTTGAAGACTGGTCGGAAACTTCAAACTCTCGCCGGAATTCTTTTATGATTGATCGGGAACTTCAAACTATTGCCAGAATCTTCGAAGGTTGGAAGGAAGAATTGAGAGAGAAATTAGAATAAGTTGGGAGAAAGTGAAGGAAGAGAGGGAGGCCATGGAGGTATTTATACCGATCGCATTTAATGCGATGGGTCCCACCTGGAAAGCACGAACCGTCAAGACCTCTCATATGGACACTCAGGATCATGCCACATGTCCCACTCGCCACCAGGAGGTTATACTCACGCACGTTGTGACAACAGTCAACGTAACAGGTCAACGTCCGTACATGATTCATTTATGACATCATTATATGTGCATATCTAGACAATTTGCACACACTATACCCCCCCCCCCCAGGCTAGTAGAGCATGAGTTAAACAGAAAACTCAACATAATACACTTGTTTAGTCATACAACACCCGGACACACCATCAAAACAAGCATTACAAGAGGCTATGCCCTCCAACACATGCTAATGCACCTTTAACACACGATTGTGAACACAAGGATCATCATGGGAAAACATTCAACAAACCCATGACACATGTGAAACAAAATACATGTTAATGTCGTCATCAAGAGACAAGGAAATTAACAACCTCTTACACTTATGAAACCGGATGATATTCCTATATCAGAGGTGTACAAGAGGCTATACCACGAACAACCACAACACTATTAACATGAATAACCCGATTTATTCAACATAACATGCTAAGTAGTGGATCATAACCCAAGCTAATTGTCTTAGAATTTATACAAGTTATACTCACATATACACACAAGCATACGGCATTATATATATATATATATAGACACATGACACCACATATATATATATATATCATGTACAGAGGACTAGCTATCCTAAAACCTTAGATGTTTTTATCTTTTCCTATACACTTGGCCGAAGTGTAACAAGCACACAAGAGGCCTAGGACACTCAACAAGACAACTCATGCACACATCCTACTTAACAAGACAACCTATACACACCCCCACATCACACGGCTAAAAGACAAGCAACCAAAGACAACACTTTACACTAACAAGCAACCTTCCAAAGCCTTGTCAATCTCTATGTTTCACACTCAACATACCCCATTTGTTTGTCCTCTTGAGCCGCAAACTTAGAAGCTAGAGATAAGCAAGATGGTCATACTATTTACATCATCTTAGGAGTCTACAAACCCACTCTTATAAGCTAGTGTTTAACCCAACAAGGAAACCCCATTCTTGTCTCTTTCTCGGCCGAAACACAAGGCCCAAGGCTACACTTGACTTGTAAGAATGTATGTCACAAGCTTACACCAATATGGTAATCTCACAAAAGCTTTCCAACCTCCCTAAAGTCAACTCCCTACCCATCTTAACTTAGCCAATCATGGAGTGAAGAATGTAAGAACTATCACCATCACCATGTGCCTACAACATTAAGCTTCTACTACCCTACCTCTTCCCACACACTTGGCCGCCTACATCCCTACATATACACATGATAGTGATTGAACATGAACCTAAGAGTTCACTAGAAAAACAAACGGCCAAAGGAAGCTAGGAACGAGCAACTTACACTCTTATGTATAACACTAGAACACCCATAGGAATGTCAACCTTTCCCCTTATACACTACTAACCTATATTGAACACATGGCCTTGTTTTCCCCACCCCCTTGTTCGATAGGCACATGGAAAAGACAAAGAGATCTTCCTATATCAGAGGTGTACAAGAGACAAGGAAATTAACAACCTCTTACACTTATGAAACCGGATGATATTCCTATATCAGAGGTGTACAAGAGGCTATACCACGAACAACAACAACACTATTAACATGAATAACCCGATTTATTCAACATAACATGTTAAGTAGTGGATCATAACCCAAGCTAATTGTCTTAGAATTTATACAAGTTATACTCACATATACACACAAGCATACGACATTATATATATATATATATATAGACACACGACACCACACATATATATAAATCATCATGTACACATGACTAGCTATCCTACAACCTTAGATGTTTTTATCTTTTCCTATACACTTGGCCAAAGTGTAATAAGCACACAAGAGGCCTAGGACACTCAACAAGACAACTCATCCACACATCCTACTTAACAAGCCAACCTATACACACCCCCACATCACACGGCTAAAAGACAAGCAACCAAAGACAGCACTTTACACTAACAAGCAACCTTCCAAAGCCTTGTCAATCTCTATGTTTCACACTCAACATACCCCATTTGTTTGTCCTCTTTGAGCCGCAAACTTAGAAGCTAGAGATAAGCAAGATGGTCATACTATGTATATCATCTTAGGAGTCTACAAACCCACTCTTATAAGCCAGTGTTTAACCCAACAAGGAAACCCCATTCTTGTCTCTTTCTCGGCCGAAACACAAGGCCCAAGGCCACACTTGACTTGTAAGAATGTATGTCAAAAGCTTACACCAAAATGGTAATCTCACAAAAGCTTTCCAACCTCCCTAAAGTCAACTCCCTACCCATCTTAACTTAGCCAATCATGGAGTGAAGAATGTAAGAACTATCACCATCACCATGTGCCTACAACATTAAGCTTCTACTACACTACCTCTTCCCACACACTTGGCCGCCTACATCCCTACATATACACATGATAGTGATTGAACATGAACATAAGAGTTCACTAGAAAACAAACTGCCAAAGGAAGCTAGGAAGGAGCAACTTACACTCTTATGTATAACACTAGAACACCCATAGGAATGTCAAACTTTCCCCTTATAGACTACTACCCTATATTGAACACATGGCCTTGTTTTCCCCACCCCTTGTTCGATGTGCACATGGAAAAGACAAAGAGATCTTTGTCCCATAAAAGGTCACTATCAACTCATGACACCAAGGTTTACATCTAAATGGAAATAGTAGGCTTTCACCATTGTTTTACAAGAGGAGGTTTGCCACAAATATCATCCTCTAGCCCCATGCATTCGGCCGAACTATAGCATGAATGGATGAAGAGACAACTAAGAGCCTTATATGGATTAGGAAACTAACCTTTACCTAGCCATAGCAAAGCAATGTCAACTTACCTTAGAATTTGCCTATAAAAGGAGCCTTAGAACCTCCAAACATCTTGCACCACTCATCTCACAAACACTCATCCTTTACTCTCTTATTCCAATCGGCTTTCGAAGCCACACCCGAAGAGAAAGAAGATCGAAGGAAGGATCAAGCTCTCAAGTAGCTTCATCCCACTTCAAATAGGTAAGATCTTAACCTTCTAATCTTTTAGACACCATTCCATTCAATCTTAAGGTTCTATACCCGACCCTAAGCCTTGATCACGATCGGCTTGCACACTCAAACACTCACTAGGAACAAGCATGATCACTATGTAATGGTTCGATACTATATTAAGTCTAGTAGCCGAAATCATCTAACAACTAGAACAAATCGGCCCTATCTAAGCATTGTCATCTAAATAATGTTTTGAGGCAAAGTCATGGTGTAATAAAACATGTTAGCAATCGGATTATGATCAAAACTAGTACTAATACACTTGTAAAACTTAAAAGTTTTCTTTTGGTATAGAGACAATCGAGCCTCACTTAAAACAAACCCAAGTTGATTTCAAAACACCCATTATTCTTTTACAAACATGAATGGGCCTAATAGAAGTCCCTAAAGGATCAATTACTAGGCACATGTTATGAAATTGTTTCGGCTATAGCTAATATACATGTGTTAACAAGAGCTGAAGCATGTGTTAACTATAAATAGACCTAAAAAGGGTTCTACACGTATGTTAAACAATGTTTTCTCAAAAACCAACCATACATGGCGATTTGGTGCTGAAATACGGCCTAAATACCCCATGTGAGGCCCAATATGGTTCACCATGGACATCACATTTCGAAACAACAAAGTTTTGGAACTATATGTTTGTTAGAACATTAACAAGTATCATGAGCAATGAAACACACAAAACACAATGGTCCACAAGTGTCGGGTGAACAATTTGTATGATAAAAAACATCCGGATGACTTACCGTGTCCATAATGATCATAGGGTATCATTTGTCAAGACAGTGATCATCTACTAGCTCACTAGACCACACACGACTCAAACAGGTGAGTTTTCTATGGCCCCATTTTACTATTTTACATTTTTGGGGGAAATACATGCATCAATACTTGTGTCAATTTCAAGTGTGTGTACATTCTAGCATGACTACCATGTGGAACATGAGACATTTGCTTCATGAGCTCACTAGTCCTCGTACATCGTTCACTGTAACCATTAGCTAGACATTTAGCCATGGAACACTTTAATAGATCTATTAGGTTGACACCCCCACTCTTGGTTAGGGGTGTTCAACGAATCGAATAACGAATTTTCGAATTATTCGAATCGAATTATTCGAATTTTTAATATTTTTACCTGAATTCGTATTCGATTCGTATTCGTTTAAAATTCAATTTATTCGATTCGTATTCGATTTGAATAAGAAACTCGAATTCGAATCGAATTCGAATAAATTCGATTTAGTTCAAATTCACCTTAAATAACAAATTGTTTTACTTTTAGTTTTAAAACTAATACAAACTCATTATTTTTAACATATAAAATACAAATCTACAAATTGATAAACAACAATATGTCAAATACGAGAATAGTAAAAATAGTAGAGAGTATAGTTTTATAGAGTTTTGTGATATATAAGGTAAATATATAAAACATGGTTATGCTAAAAGTTTTAGACACTATGGGTTCTTAGAGTTTGACCAAAATTTAGAAGTTTTTTTTTTCAATGTGTATACTTGTGTATATAATAATGTGTATATGTGTGTATATACTTAAAAAAATATACATGTACAATTTTTATTCGAATTTCGAATCGAATCGAATTTAAAATCATAAATTCGTATTCGATTCGTATTCGATTTACTGGACTCGAATTCGAATCGAATCGAATTCGAATTCTTAATAATCGAATCGAATTCTTGGTAATCGAATCGAACTAAATCGAATTTCGAATTTTTCGAATTCGAATCGAATTCTGAACACCCCTACTCTTGGTTAGTCGCTCTAACCTGCCACATGCAAGAGAGTGTTAGTATTCTGCCATACATACATTGTCTTTAGTGTACAATGCACGAGGCACCACAGTCACGAGGTTTGGTTACAGGACTCATGGTTCTCACAGTGATCATTTGCTTAGCTAGCTCATGATTGGTCAAACACGGATGACACGTTCATTTCACAGTACATTCAAAACCCATAGACTCACCAACATTATTGTTGACAAAACCCTTTATGCATGTGTTTCAGGTAACTAATGGAGGGCCACCGAGGATTGAGGGAAGGGTTCAAGCATGCACACCGTGGTATCACTTTGATGGCTTTTGTCAGCTTCAAAAGGCTATCTTGTCAATTTCCATAAAACAATGTTTATGCGCTATCACTATGGATAATATTTAAATAAATTCATGACAAATTCCATCTTCTATGGTGGTACTATTTTGAATAAATGTGTATTGCTTGAACCTTGTGCTTGAAAACTTTTCGATCGTTGCATTCCCGTGTTTCCGCCTAGGCGGGGTGTGACACACGTGGTATCCCACGCACATGCCACACAAGACATGGGCTCAACACGTGTCATCCTCTAGGACGTTGCAAGCTGCATGCACGCGCGTGGCCTCCCACGCGACTGACACAAGACGAGTGGCAATCGCCACGTGGCAACATCTTGATGCTCCATCTCTCCACTTGCGCGTGTGTACAGCCACGCGCCTGAAACCAGACGAAAATTTTGCCTGTCACGTGCCAGATGTGACAGCCATCATGGCCGCTCCTCTCTGCCGTCTGACACACACACCAAACTCCTCGACTTCTACCAACAGTCTCGTCGAATTTAATGCAATTTTATAATTCTTGGCGCATTTATTTCCAATCATTATCACATTTACTACAAATATAGCAGCGCATTAATTACGTCAAAAAGGGAGACACATCATCCGCATGGATTAATTTCAACAACGAGGCTCGCCAAATCAGCGCATGCACCGGTTTTACGTCAACCTAAAAAGACATTCTCCGCCTGACTCCTTCTCAGGATCAGGTGTTCCTCGTCATCACTAGGCGGACGGTTGACGTAAAACTCTAAATGACGTTCTCCGCCTGACCCTTCTCAGGATCAGGCGTGCCACGTCATCACTAGGCGGACGTTTGACGTAAAACTCTAAATGACGTTCTCCGCCTGAGTCCTCCTCAGGATCAGGCATGCCACATCATCACACGGCGGACGTTTGACGTAAAATTACAAAAAGACGTTCTCTGCATGCCTTCTTTTCAGAAACACACCTGACACGTCGCAACCTTGCGAAGGTTTGACGTTAACAATAAAGTCTGTTCCCCGCATCTTTGTCCTCCACGGAGCATGCTACCATAACAAAATGCTAAAAAACACGAAGTCTGATGATTTGTCATCCGCAATAAATTACCAATATAATCTAGTCCTCCACCTACTCTTTATCAAGACCAGGAAAAGCACTAGACTGGGGGGACTTGAAGGGATATGGTACCTAATCCTAGCGCGGATTGCAACCCTATCCCATAAAATACATCAATTGCAAAGAAGCTGCGGAAGCCCAATCCGCGGAAAAAAAACTTCGCCCCAACAGCAACGTCAATATCCTGACGTCCGCGGAGCAAGGCTTGCACGAGATAATATGACTATGCGCAGGATCACTTCAGCTGTGTGACGTCATCATTACAAAGGAATCTCCACACGTGAATCTATGCGCAGAATATTCGACTAACATCATCTTTTGGTACGAGGATGTACGGAAGATCAAGAATGAAGAGGATTCGGCCAGACGCTAAGCAGGCTCTACGCCAACCAGAGACCAACACGTGTTAGGGGTGATCCAACAACCCTGACAATGAACAGTGATATGGCTGCTTCAATGCTTCCCACATGCTGTTGTGAACAGTACAGGTCAGAGTATTGTGCATGCATGTCCACCTGCTGCCAGGCGTCACATCAGACGCCACCAACTGGTCAACCATGCTGTGTCAGGGAGAAGCGCCACCTGCGTCCAATCACGTTGCGCCACGTCGACTTCCAACAGGACAGATCATGCCTTCTTTTACATCAGCATTAATTACCACGAGCTACCCGTCCATTTCATGGGCCGAAGATATCTGGGACCCAGGACTTGGGCCCAAGATCACCACCTCAACCATGGGCCACGATAGTTGGCCTAAGCTTTCCCTATAAATAGGAGATCACCTCTTCTTTGCAAAGGGTCAAACAACTCATGCAAAAATAGCATAAATAGAGATAGTCTTAGAACACTTGTAACAATCATCTTTGTATTTCTCGAGTAATAAAAGACATCTCCTTTTACGGTGGACGTAGGTCGATTTAGACCGAACCACTTACATCTTTGTGTGCTTACATTCAACACACATTTCACTCTTCTCACTTCTCCTAGGGTTCGGATTTGGTCATTAGTGTGAGCGAAGGATTATAACCTAAGCGAACACGAATGCCAAACCAAACTTACTCGTCTTTTTTGATAAGTTATACCCGTTGTTTCTTCAAATATACTTTTTAAACTCATTTATCAACCCATCCCCCTTTCAATTAAATTCAAATAAATGAGTATTTGTTTAAAAGTATACTTTCATTGAATCATAGATGCGTAATTAAGGTTTTTTGTAGTAGAAATATACTTTCGTCGAAAGACAACATACTTAGGCCACAAGATATCAACCAGTTCGGCACCGAAAGTTTTGATTATGTGGTGGAGTGGTACTGAAATGCTTACCATTCTGGATGATTTGTCATCAACAAGAATAATGGGGATGGAGTGGTGATTCACTGATGATCTCGTTAGGAGCCCATACCATTTGTTTTTTAGATATCAATTATCAAATCATCATGCCACCTCATTTATCTTTTCCTTTTTCCTTCCAATTTAATTTTTATTTAATTGGTTGTGGGATGTGTGAGAAGAAAAAGATGGATACCCGTGTTTTGGAAAAGAAAATATGAAATTGAAATATGGTGATGAACGCTCGTGTGGATGAAAGAGAGTGACATGATTGATGAGAAGTATATATACCTTGTCGCCTTGTATTTTTCCCTAATTAAAAGCTACACTTTAAATTAAAACCTAGAGAACTTGTATATGTTAATAAGTGATCTCTATTTATTTAAAACTTTTCAATCACAAATGCGATCAAATGTTTAGAACCAAATTGTAATATGCATTACACACTTATTTGCTGTGATGGGAGATTTATATAAGGATTCGAGAGAAATCGCAAAGGCTATATATATTTACTTTGGTTGGATAAATGATGACCCCGTACCAATATTGAGGTGAAGTTATAAATTAGACCTCAACCTCTATATATTAGAGGGAAAGCTAGTTATCCCAATCAAGTACTGGGTACATTAATTAGAACAACTATTAGGTCATAGGATGTATGTACTTTAACGGCCAACGAATCAATTTTCGAGCACTCTCGGACACACTTTTGGCGAATCAGGTACTCGAGAGTACCCAGGCCACCAATTGCCACCAATTCCCGGGAAAACCCGACCATTCACCCGCCCGAAGGCACGACAGTGAAATAATCGGTAAAACCGGTCAGGATCAGGACTCGAACCCAAGCCAATGGCCGGGTCATCCCTCATTTTCCCTCCACCAATGTCCTCCAAATATAGCTAGTAGAAATTGAGCCCAAGCCTCTCTTAGGAAAAAATGGATGATATGCCATATTAGTGGAAGAGAGATTAAAGTATACCTAAAAAGCCTTAGCATTAAAGAAGAACATGTAGATAAAAGATTTATTTTCCACCACAACCACCATGCTTTTTTTTGTATTATTATATGCTCATATCTTTCTTACCCTAATTTATCTGCATAAAATTGTGTTACCATGTATAAGTTTTTCAAAGTTATTATCATGTTAACACACTATAAGAAACGGGATCTTTAACGGTGACGCCTGTCACCATTAATCGTAGGCCTTTAGCGCCGACAATCGTCGCTAATAGTTTTGCTTGCAAAAAAACATCGCTAAAGGTCCATGTCGCCCCTAATTAGTCGCCGCTAAAGCCTTTTTCCACGTGACATTTTATTTTTCATTTATTATTTTTTTTCCACGTGGCAACATCATGTACATTGTGTGCTTGACCTTTAACGGCGACATGTCGCCGCTAAAGGGGTTTTTTTTTTCCTATTCAGCTTTAATACCCTTTACCAACAATCGTACAATCAAGCAAAATAACGAGAAATCTAATTAACCAAACATACCAACATTTACATATATATATATATACACACACACATTATATGCCTAAAATTTTCGTCTAAACATACCAACAAAACTAAACAAACATACCAAGATTTACAATCAAGTATAAACATTATAAATTGTATCATTCTTACAAAAACGCCTAAACATCTTCGTCTTCATCATCATCAGCACTACTGCGGCTACCGCCTTCATCATCATCGGGCATGTCTTTCTAGTCTCAATATGTATTAGCATATAAATATAAATAAACATACACGCATACATGCTTACATACATACACATACATACTTACATACATACTTATAAACATACACACACATACATACTTACTTACAAACATACACGCATACATACATACATACATACATACATACATACATACATACATACATACATAATTACATACATACATACACTCATACATACATACTGTGACATCCTCCCCTTTTATTTTTACATTATTACAACTTTAAGTCCCTGTATGTAAACATTTACAATTTCAGTTCTTTCTATTATTATTAATATTCATTGTTTCTTCGTTGTTTTCAAATGTTTAAAATCTCGTGATACCTTCAAATTTTGTATTTCCTTATATAAAAATTTATGAAAACATGATTTCGTTTCAACGCGAATACATGTATAGGAATCTATTATTTTTTTAAAGAAAGTTAAACATATAAGGTTTTATAAAACTTTTGGTTAAATAACTTACTTTGGTTAAGTTTTGTTAAGAAAATATAACCAAATCATATTAGAAATTAACCAAATTAACTATAGGGAATAGTTTTGCCAAAAACCAAAAGATTCAAATCTGAACATATCTCTTTTTCTCCTCTTTTCGTTTTTCTGATCACCGGAATATTTTTCGGTCATAGCTCCGGCGAGGTACAATAACCCACTTTTAATGCTCTTTATAATCTGATTTTAATCCCATACGTTTTGTCATCGAGTTTTAAACGATTTCCTGCATTTAAAAGAGATATAAACACGAATTTAAAGGGCTTGAATCAGACTCATGATGTGTAACGGCCGGAATAATAAAGTTGCCAAAACGCACAAAAAACATCACCAAAACGTGACCTGGAAGCTTCCAAATCGGCCCTTTGGTTTGGTTCTTTGCACTCCATATTCGAACTCCATACGTGTCTGTTGAGTTCTTCGGAATTCCCAGTTGTTATCTTGTTCGAGTTTTGTTTGGATTTATCGCGCTTAGCAAAACAGTGAGTATACTTATCCCCCTTTTGGTTTCTTACATTTTTTAGGTGAAACATGTACACTTATGAAACTTATACTTGCACATAGTCATAAACGTTTTTACATACAATTCATATACGTGTTATGCTTTGAATTCTTGTGCTTTATGCTTAAACATAGACGTAGTATACTTGTGATCATTGCATGTTCATAAACATATTCATAAACGTAAACATATTCATATACATTTGGGAACCTAGTGGAAAGTACCTAAGCATGTGGGAAAGGTAAGTACCAATGACAGAGGGAAGTCCTAGGTCCCGCCTAGTGGAGAGTACCTACGCATGTGGGAAGGAAAGTACCTATGTGTGTGGAAACTCCTAGGTTATTCTTAGTCTTTATCATCATAGAGGTTAGATTTTGATTTGCATTGAGTGCTCACGTGTTTATCATATTGCCTTGAATGAATCATGACACTTGAAATGTAAAAAAAATTTATACTTATACTATACGTACACTAGTGGGTTTACCCACGCGTTCCAGCGGGATCCACAAATGGGTTGCAATACAGCATTATGCTACTTAGGGTTTTTGTCGTAAGTTACGCAAAAAGAATAGAAATATGCACACTATGTTTTAACAAGTATTCGTAGAAAGAAAAGAAAAGAAATGTGCACCGCCACTTACAAGTTACAACTGATTGCAGTTCACCACAAAAACCTTGTACTAATTATTGAACAAATCTTAATAAACCAAATGTATGTTAAGGTCCGAAGCTTGGTTCTCGAATGGGGGGAACTCAATTTTTTTCGATCGGTAGTGGCAAATCCGCGGGGCCGGGCTCAACCCAAAATCATTTTACCTACGAAAATCGCAAATTTCCACTACTACGCCAAAAAACAAGGGGACCAGGGCCACCCCTGGCCCTTTAAATCCTTCGCCTCTGTGTATGTTACTGCAACATATCAATATGAACATAAACATCACTCTTGTGTAAGTTGTCCGGTCATTACATATCTACATAACCGTGCCATTGAAGACGCCTTGCTAAATGATAAAATTCATTTACATAAAAAAAACATGTAGTAATAATATGATATTGTATACACTATCATATGAAGGTCACTGTCTATTTAGAAATTAAAAGTTGTGATTTGTAAGTTTGTAATACACTTGCCCATCCTGACCCAACAGCTAAAAAATTGTCCAATGTAGCCAGTGAGCCAAACCATCTCGTCCACTTTGGCGTTAGCCGGGTAGACGCATATATATGAAAAGGGCTTATAATATAAGTATTATTATGGCACACGATAGCCAAAAATTCCCAAAACACGAGTTTGAAAATCAGCAATCTCGGTTCTTAAATCCTCAAATATTAACACATTGCTAGACTTAATATCTTTGAATTATTTAAGGATGGACCTTGTCATGCAAATAATCCAGTTTCTTTGTTGCATCAACAAAAATCTTTACTCGCTGCACGCAATCAAGAACGGGCCCCGGTTGTGCTCCTTGCAGACCCTTCCTACCTACATGTATATATGCATATTATATAGATTTTAAACCCAACACCAATTATATTTCAACTTATATATCCATTAATTTAAACACGAAAACAAAAGTGCAAAAAAATGTTCATGTAATGCAATATGTCATATAAAGATCCCGTGGTTGTAAATTCATAAGCCAAGACATGTGTTTTTCCTTCAACACAGCTTAACAGGATTTTTGTGCTTCAATGTTGAGATCATAGCAATCTTGAACAGGAAGACAAACATTATAAAGAAAGAAAAGGATAACCTCAATTTGAATAGAAATAAATATACATATATGAGCAAATAGCCAAGTCGTAGTTATGCTTTATTATGGGTCAAACGACACATTTGCCCCTTGCATCTTGGCAACAAGTGAACCCTTTGCGCATAGGGTGCATACTAAGTACTATTAATTAATGTGTCAATTACAATAAAAGAAGTTATTGGGTCAACCTCTAGCTACAGTAAAAGTTATATTTTTATATTAAATACCCGAAATCAAATAATCAGATAATAACTTGGAAAAAGCACATCCAAACACCCTCATAAGTCATAAAGCTAATAGTAGATATTTTTCTTAGCGAGATTGTATGAACTGGAGATAAGACTTTGGGAGGCTTTATGCTCGTTAGAATTGTTTAGTTTAATAGAGCACATCGATCTTGTATAAATATAATCAATACTTTGTAGTGACAACAATATATGTGTTAACAAACAATTAGAAGCTAAATGATTTATTAATTACCTTCTATTTGTGCAACCTTTGACAGTGGACCCTCATGGTAGAAGCTTGGCATTGGGTTTGCCTTAAATAACAAACTCTTTCTGAGTTGCTTTAGGTTTGCTTCCTTTTCTTCATTATTAACACAAAATATGAACTTAAAACTGAAAATAGATGAAAAAAATTAACTGATAAATGTCATCGAAATTTTATCTTGGTTCTTGCCTCCCATTGAATTCTCTACCTCCAACGCTTATTGTTTCTCTAATTTGGAATAAAACTGAAGCAAAAAAGAACTACTATATATGTGTGTGTGTGTATGTGTATATATATATATATATATAGGGGGAGTTGGCATCCTTATAGCATCTTTAAGAGATGTTAACAGGCAAAAAGATGTTAGTGTACAAGTTGAAATTGGTCGGTCAAGTAGATTAGAAACATTTTTTTTTTGTTAATAATTGGTGTAGCATATATGGTTTTGTACTTTTGTTCATTAAAAATACACTTTTGAGTTTTTTTTTTACTATTTCCAAACTAATTATCATCTACAAGTTTGTAATCCAAGATAATGATCGATTAGACATTTTTTAGTAATTAGAGTACGTTTCACTCGTGAAGATGAGTTGTTCATATGGACTTAATCATCAAGAACAAAGACTGGACTTGGATATATTTGAAATAATAATTTTCAGACAATGGAATTTCTCCTACCAAAGCAGATCAGTAAAAGACTACACCAACCTTAAATTTTCTAAACAAACAAGCAATCCTTTAACAAATACCTAATGAATGACACGTATATCATATCATCAATCTATCATAAAACGCCTAAAAATTAAACAACTAATAAAAGCTATAGAGCCTAATTTCACGTAATTATCATGATTAAAATTGAAACAAAAATTATTGCGTTCAATGATATAAAAAAAAGGTGCTCTGGTTAGCTTAACGTTAACTCTATAAAGACTCCAGTCACTATATTTTATAGTTTTAAAACTCATACAAGTTTAGCTGAGATAAGATTATTCATTGTGTTAATATAAATTATTATTTTTTACGACCATTATATGAAATTTGTTCAAAAATATTGTTATCCCGTGTGTTTATTTAGTTTGGGTGAGTTCCATTTTCATATAAAAGTTAATTATCTTCTAGGGCATTTAAGGAAGAAAAGTGGTAAATTTTAGAAAATTGTAAAGAAACCCTTGGTATATCACCTTAACTTTGGACAAATTGGGCATATTTGCCCATGCACCCTCCTTTATAATGTAGTATAGATAAACTAAGTGTACTCACCAGCATTATTGTTGACGTTTTATTTTTTACATGTTTCAGGGAACGCTTGATAATTATCACTTAGGCTTGGACTTAGACATAATAAACAAGCTTGTTATGTCATTTTGTTTTGAAACTTGATGCATTGGTTTGATTTTGATGTATGACTTTTAATCATGAATTTAAATACTATTTACACTTTAGTACCATGAGCTTTTGAACAATCGTCATTACGTGACACCTCGATGTTTCCGCCATCGGTTGGGGTGTTACACATACACATATAATATATTTTTAAAAAAATCTACAAACATAATATATTGTTTTAAAAATATTTATACATTATATATTTTTTTAAAAATACATATTACTTACATATATCTTTTTTTTAAATATATATACATAATATTTTTTTAAATAAAAATACACAATTTAATATACATATAAATACCTAAATACACACATACTTACCTATATACACACATACAAACCTAACCTAAATACTAACAATATAAAGCATAAATACTAAAAAAAATTTAGCGGCGACTAACCGATATTAGGGCTGGCAATGGGTAACCTGTTAAGACACGATAAGACCTGTTTGACTGAAAAGTACACTATTTGATTTTTTGACTTTTTTTAATACTTAGAATTAAGAGGGAAAAATCTTTCATTTCCCTTTTTTGGTACATAAAACATAAAACTGTGTTATAAACATGAGATATAAATGAGTTAAACGAGTCGTGTTCATGTTTAGAACTTGATTTGTTCGCGCGCGTCAGAGACCTGTTAACCTGTTAGGGACACGATTTGCCAGCCCTAACCGATATTTTTGACGATTCCTTCAGGTGGTTCAATAGATCGGAGCTTCCATACAACTCATATTATTATAAAATAAAAAAAATTAAACATACTTAAAGGGAAAAAAAGATAAAACAGAAAAACAGAAAAAAAAAAAACAGAGAGGAGGTCGAGAGTGGCGGTGCTTCGGTGGTGGTGGCCGGTTCCGGGGTAGTAGTGGTGGTGCTTCAATGGTGGGGTGAAAGAGAAGG
The DNA here is from genome assembly GCA_030844895.1 of Ambrosia x helenae. Classification (NCBI taxonomy): domain Eukaryota; kingdom Viridiplantae; phylum Streptophyta; class Magnoliopsida; order Asterales; family Asteraceae; genus Ambrosia; species Ambrosia x helenae. The sequence goes on from CM061224.1 coordinate 52,739,115, forward strand.
AGGTCGAGAGTTGAGTGACGAGGGAGAGAAGAGTTGGTGCTTCGGTGGTGGGGTGAAAGAGAGGGAGGTTGTGGTGGAGAAGGAGGTTGTGGTGGTTTTGCAGCGGCGGTGGTGCGGCGGCAGTTGAACGAGAGGGAAGGAGAGGGTACATGGTGGTGGTGGTTCGGTGGTGGTTGAGGGAGAGAGTGAGAGGAGAGACAAGGGATGAGGGATCAGAGAGAGAAGAGAGATCGAGGGAGTTGAGCAGAGAGAGGGAAAGGGAAAAGGTGGGAGGGAAAAGAAGAGCAGATGGCGGGCATATTATTCTTTTTGACCTTTAGCGGCGACCGTCGCCGATAAAGAGATCGCCACTAATGGTCTGAAGTACGATGAAACCTCAGCTGTTGATCTCCTGACCAATCAACGGTCAGGATTCGTTTTTATTTGGTAGGTGAGATCAAGGCTTTTAGCAGCGACACCTAGGCGGGTTGCCGCTAAAGGTGTCACCGCTAAAGGCTAGTTTTCTTGTAGTGACAACGAATAACTAAAATATGGCATTTACCAAAAATAAATAAATAACTCATTCACCACTAAATTCTTTCGCAAAACATAAAACATATATAAATCACGTTTTTGAACTATTCTAATACCGAATTCATTCATTCTTGTGAGAATTGGTATAATTGGATCCTTGATCCTTCTCTTGACCTTCTCATTAATTTATAATAATCAACATTACACATATAAGGAAATATACAATATTTACCCTAAATACAATTCAATCATCTTAATTATATATTACCTGTCTATTATTCCCCCGCAGTCAAAGCTGGAGGTGACCGAATGCTTAGACTGGATCTGAAGTCTTCGAACAGAACCTGTGGAAGACCCTTGGTGAATATATCGGCTACCTGATAACGAGTGGGAACATGAAGAACACGAACCTGACCGCGTTGTACCTGTTCGCGGACGAAGTGGATGTCTAGTTCAATGTGTTTAGTCCTCTGATGCTGTACGGGATTCCCTGAAAGATAAATGGCACTCACGTTATCACAATAGACTAGAGTAGCTTTGGAGTGCGGGCGGTGAAGCTCAAGCAATAAATTTCGAATCCAGCAGATTTCGGCCACAACATTGGCAACACCCCTGTATTCGGCTTCGGCACTGGAGCGGGAGACAGTAGGTTGACGTTTAGATGACCAAGCAATTAGATTGTCCCCAAAATACACACAATACCCACTGGTAGATCGACGAGTGTCAGGGCACCCAGCCCAGTCTGCATCAGAGTACGCGACAAGCTGAGGGTTCTTGTGAGAAGACAGTGTAAGTCCAAAGTCAGTCGTGCCCTGTATGTAGCGGATGATGCGTTTAAGAGCATCCCAGTGGCATGTGCGGGGTGCATGCATGTGCATGCAGACCTGCTGCACGGCATAGCTAATGTCCGGGCGAGTAAATGTAAGGTACTGAAGAGCCCCTGCTAAACTCCTGTATAAGGTGGGGTTATCAAATAATTCGCCAGACTCGGAGGAGAGCTTTGAAGCCGTATCCACAGGAGTTGCGACCGGTTTACAAGACGACATGCCGGCACGCTCAATGATATCTGTGGCATAGGTGTGTTGGGATAGAAACATGCTGTCCTGGCGTCTAGTAACAGCGATGCCAAGAAAGAAACTCAAGGGGCCCAGGTCTTTCATGGCGAATTCTTTGGAGAGATGAGACATAAGCTGTTCACGAAGAGCCGTTGAAGACGTAACCAAAATGATATCATCCACGTAAAGAAGAAGAAATGCGGTGTTGCCGTGGTCATTAAAAATAAACAGAGAAGCATCACAACCACTATGCCGAAAACCCAATGAGAGAACATAGTCCGTGAATCTTTGGTACCAGGCTCGGGGGGCTTGCTTAAGACCGTAGAGAGATCGCTTGAGGCGACAGACATGGTCAGGGAATTGTCTGTCACGGAATCCCATGGGCTGGTGCATGTAAACAGTCTCACTCAAGTTGCCATGGAGAAAAGCGTTGGTGACGTCCAATTGATGTACCTGCCAAGAGTTAGATAAAGCAATAGAAAGAACTGTCCGGATTGTGGCGGGTTTAACCACAGGACTAAAGGTTTCGCCACAATCTATCCCAACTTGTTGGGAGCGGCCGTCACACACAAGTCGTGCCTTGTATCGCTCAAGAGTGCCATCTGATTTAAATTTATGCTTAAAAAGCCACATGCAGCGTATAATGTTCATGTTAGGTGTCCTCGGGACTAACTCCCAAGTGTTATTCTTAATAAGTGCATGAAACTCATTAGTCATGGCGGCACTCCATTCCGGTGAGGACAGAGCGATGGTAGGGGATTTTGGGATAGGGACGAGGGTGGTGGCAGAGAGATTAAAGAGTTGTTTTGGTTTAAAAATCCCGTCCATGGCACGGGTGCGCATGGTGTGGGACGGTTGAGCAGGTGGTTGGGTTGTAGTAGTAGAAGGGCCGGAAGGGATGTGTGAGTGGGCTGAGGGTGAGTGGGACTGTTGGGCCGTGTTTGGGGATTGGGCCGGGTGGTTTGGTAAGTCAGGAGAGGTAGGGTGGGCCGGTGTAGTAGTAAAGCGAGTGGAGGGAGGAGAGTGATGTTGGGCCGAGGTAGGTTGGGCCGGTGTAGTGGTAAAGCGAGTGGAGGGAGGGGATTGATGTTGGGCCGAGGTAGGTGTTTGGGCCGTGTCTGGGCTGTGAGTGGGGTGTGGGGAAGATGTGGTAGGGGGTGTGGATGTTCTGTTGGTGGGCTGCGAGGCAGACCACAAGGATGGTGGGATGGGATCAGTGAGGAAGTTGTAGTCAATGGTGGGCGAGACTTTGTGGAGGTGCTGAAAGGGGAAGGATGCCTCATCAAATAGGACATGACGAGATATGGTCATGGTGTTATTTTTAAGATCGAGGCAGCGGTATCCTCGGTGAGAGTTGGGGTAACCGAGGAATACACACGGGTAGGAGCGGTGGTGAAGTTTGTGGATGGTGGTGGATGGAATTAGTGGGTAGCATAGGCACCCAAAAACTCGAAGGTGGTCATAGGTGGGAGTTTGATGGTATAGAAGTTGTGTTGGGGTGTGATAGTTATGAGTTTTAGAGGGAATGATGTTGTGGAGGTAGGTGGCCGTCTCAAGGGTGTGCGGCCATAGGTGAAGGGGAAGGTGTGATTGTGAGAGGAGGGTGCGTGTGATGTTGTTAATGGAGCGGATTTTGCGTTCCGCTTTCCTATTTTGGGAGGAGGTGTAAGGGCATGATAAGCGAAAAAGGATGCCATTCTTATTAAAAAGATTTTTAAATGAGGCGTTTATATATTCCTTTCCGTTATCACATTGGAATGTCTTAATTTTTAGTTGAAATTGGGTTTGGATAAGGGTGAAGAATTGTTCAAAAATGGTGTAGGCTTGGGATTTGTTGGAGAGTGGAAAGGTCCATAGAAAGTTGGTAAAGTCGTCAAGAAATAAAATATAATAACGGTGGCCTCCCGAGCTGAGGACTGGGGAGGTCCATAAATCACTATGCACAATGTCAAAAGGTTGCAAAGTAGTTTTATTTGATAAATTAAATGGTAGTCGCACACTTTTGCCAAACACACATGGTTCACATAATGTTTTATTCAAAGATTTAAACAAAATAGAACGAGACTGTTTTAAAGCTTGAAGTAAGGCCGGGCCTGGGTGGCCAAGTCTTTGATGCCAAAGTGTGGAGGAATGAGCAGCAGTGACAGAAGTGGAAAAACAATGGAGGTCTTTGTTGAAGGTGTAGAGATCACCGCTGCTGTCGCACCGGATTATGGGAGCCCGGGTCCTGTAATCCTTCACAAGAAAACCAAAAGGGTCGAATTCAACAGAAACACAATTATTTCGTGTGAACTGACGTACAGATATGAGTTTTCTAATGAGCTTTGGTGCGTAAAGTACACGATCAAGGGTGAATGATGGGTAAGGTGGTTTAAAGGTTTGGGGGCCATGTCCTAACACCGGAATACGTGTACCATCACCAACAATAATATTTTCATTCATGCAAGTATTAAAAATAGACCGGAAGTTACCTGAGTTGGGATCCATGCTGATGGTGGCGCCGGTGTCCATCACCCCTTGAGAGTAGTCGGGTGGGTTAAGAGACATGGTGTATAGTGCTTGTTGGATGTCGGTGGGAGAGTAGGAGGTATGGTTGGCCTGGTTGGGTCGAGCGCCGAGTATTCCCTGTGAGGGATTGGCGGCAGCCGAGGGTGTATAGGATGGGTAGGGGCACGGGGGTGGTGGTGGCTGAGATGACCATTGCGGCCAGGAAGGTTGCTGTTGGGTGGGTGAGGGTGACCAGGTGGGGTTGGGTAGTGTCCAGGTGTAGGTGGTGGGAGATGTCCATTGGCCGAATGGTTGGGGTCCGCGTCCGCGAGGGATGGCGGTGCGGCCACGGCCACGTCCCCGAGATCTGCTCCGGCCACGGTTATTGAAGGATTGATCGGTGGTGTTTGAGTTGGTGGCCGAAGGGTTGTTGGTGTTCGGGTTGGGTGATGAGTTGGTGGTAGAGGCGGTAAGAGCATGCGACGCTTTTTGAGAAGCAAGTAGGGCACGCTCGGCTTTTTCGTTTTCAACCCGGCAAAGTTGAGAACGCACCTCGTTGAAGGAGGGTGTAGGGTCTTTTTGTTGGAGAATGGTGGAGATGCCCTCGTAGGCTTCGGTGAGACCCGCGAGGACATGGAGAACCAGCCGCTTATTGTCAATGGGTGCATCGACGTTAGCGAGTTGGTCAGCAAGGGTTTTCATGGTCTGGCAGTACTCGGACATGTTGGAAAAATTTTCAAGACGGGTGGTGGCGAATTTTTGCATGAGTTGTGTAACATCGCAAAAATTTTATACATAAAAAGCCCTTTATTTTATACGTCTCATTACAAATGTGCCTAAAGCCTTTATATTTTTTTCCAAATTCACAACTCATTATTATGTATAAATGTATAATAATAATAATAATAATAATAAAAATAATAATAATAATGATGATAAATAATAATAATAAGTAATAACAACAATAATAATAATAGTAATAATCAACCAACTATAAACCCAAACCCTTGAAACCTTTCTGCAGGCCCAAACCCAACCATCCCTTCTACCCATACTGGAAGCCCAGCCCAACTCAGCTAAACCCGGCCCACCTCACCTCAATGCTTTTTATATATAAAAAAAAAACCCGTCTGGACCGGGAATCGAACCCGCGTCCAGACACGGCTCGCTCATTTAAACTAGACACCACAACCACTGGTCCACGCTACCATTTGTGATGAGATTTAGGAACCTTATATACTTAACACATTATTGAAACTGATCTGTTTTCCCCTATCTGCTTATGGCCGCTGCGAAACACAAACCCACATCAATCATTGACTTTTGATTGAAGCCAAACAAGGTAAACACCAACTGAATTACTCCTATCATGGAATTTCGCTTATTTCCATACAAGGATCGTGCTGTTTAGTCAACCAATCATGTCCAATTTCAGCGAATGTCACGCGTTGTTTGACCCGTTCATCAATCATAATCAATTCGGCTGTTTAAATGAAATTAAAACGCACCTATATATTGTGTAGCTTTGGTCGACCACTTCTGTACCAAAAGCCCCATCTAAGACAGTCGAATCATGCGTCAATTGTACGATTAAGAATACGACGGTTACGAACCTACATCACCCGATTTCACCCTAAAAACATCCAAGTAAGTCGATTAATTTATATGGTTAGGATCGGAATTTCATGTAGATTAAAAGCCCTATACTCTCATTTGTAGCCGTGGCTTGTAGATTGTTTATTTGATTTAGTTTTGGGGTTAGGGTTCGTGGTTATTGAATTGGGAACCTGTTTCGTTTCAGTACGTAGTTATAATTAATACAGTGGGGTTAACTAACAAATCGTGTTGTAGCTCAGTTGGTGGTGGTGGTGCTTTGCCTTTCAAAGGTCACGGGTTCAAACCCCTTGGTCTGCATCTTTTTTTTTTTTTCTTCTTTTTAATTTCCCTTCTCATTTTCATTTAAATACATATAATTTCATTTAAGTTTGATTATTTATTTAAAATACTTAAATTAGCCCAAAAATTCTAAAAATTATACAGGAGCTCAGTTATACCTCAAATATTATTATCCATATTTTTAATCTTGAAAATTTCATTATTTTATATTTTTAATAATGTTTTTTTTTAAATCAAAATGAATTCATTATAAATCAGATTTTAGTGATTCAAAAGCCCAAAATTTTTATATAAATTCTTTATGATAACAAGGCTTTGTAAAAAATATTGTCTTGAAAAATATTACGTTTTAATCTTATTTTGGTATTTTAATCAAGTTGTTCATTAAGTTAGGATAATAATTTTTTTTTATTTTTATTTAAAAATAATTATTATTCCAAATACTTAAACATATGATGGTATATATTTTATGGATATATGAAATACAAATCATCATCATACATCCGTACGTTTTACGAAATGCTCGGAATCTATTAAAATCAATATCGGATCGAAAACTCAAGTTCCCAATTTAGTCTACAAACCCTAATGCCTAAGCCTAAGAAACATAAGACCCTTTTAAGTGTAGAAATTTATTTTGGATACTTGAAAACTCTAGGTTGAGTCTTTGGGATTCGCCTCACATACAATCACGGCGCTTAGAGATTTATACAACTTAGCGAAGGTGAGTTTACATAGCCCCTTTTCTCTATTTTCACTATTTTTGGGGTGAAACATGTTTAAACATTTTATACTATCAATTACTCATATTTACTTGTGATTCAAGTACATCATCATTCTATCATTTGACTGTAACAAAAAGACACAGTACAATCATTAACAATGATCAAGCCGCCTGTTTAGATTATAGCGCTATAGGTCTGACAAACCCATCCCACGCGTAGACTCAGGGATGATCGATAACAGTAATAACATTTAACTAACTTGCGAGTTAGTCATCAGTCGACACAAGGTTTGGTTGTACAAAGACGCATTGTTACATGTTGGCATCATACTCTATCATCATACAACCCTGAGTGTTGTACAAACTATTGTTATCAATTATTTTTCCAAAAACCTATGTATTCTCACCAACAATTGTTGACCCAAAATATTTTCAAACTTAACATGTTTCAGGTTCTACTTGTTTGAAGAATTGCTTGAAGATGTGTGCATAGTTTCATTCAATTTGATGTATGAATTCTTGTAGAACTATTGTATGTAAATTATTTAAATCATTTAATGAAATTTATTATTCACCATGAGCTACTGAACGATCATCACTACGTGACATCCCGATGTTTCCGCCATCGGTTGGGGTGTTACAGATTGGTATCAGAGCCATGGTTATAGGGAATTAGGTTATTAGAGAAATAATCTAGTCTATAACCATAGGATTTAACCAGTACTTGCTTCTTTTGCTTGCTATTCTCTATCTCCCTCCTACTTCATATCCCTACTTTCACCCCTACAAGAGGATTGCTCTCCATCACTGGATTCACTCTTAGACTAATAAGGCAAAATCCTCAGGTTTAACCTGAACCACCTTGAGATCTCGTCGAAGTTCTAGATTTTAATAACGAACACGTGCAATCTGGAAGGGTGAACGCCTGTATTCTGAGTCTTCTGTCTAGGCTGGCATTGCGCATATATCCCAATCAGACGAGGGACCCGGATGCCTACCTGGGAATTCTCGGGATGAGTGTTCACTTATAGGCTAAAGCATGTCTTCATATGTTATAAAAATCTAGAGTCTTTGATAAGTCAACGTTTTCGTTTATTCGTTTTAATTAATGAATAGATGATTACATTCCTTATATAATCTCATTCATTTCACTGTGTCTCTTACAGATCATGCCTCCACGTCGCAGTGCTCGTCTTAACAGTGGTGAAAATCATGATGAAGGAAGTAACAATCACAACCACAACCACGATACTAACCACAATAACAACAACAACAATGGTGTTGATGCCCAATTGGCTGCAATCATTTCCCAACAAATGGCACAGCAAATCGCAACTCTGGTTCCCAACTTACTAGCTCAAGTCATCCAGTTGAACGGCAACGGGAACGGCAACGGCAACGGGAATGGAAATGGACACCACAACGGGAATGGACTTCCAGCCTGCACCCTTAAGCATTTCAACTCTTGTAACCCTCCAAAGTTTAGTGGTGAAGAAGGAGCTACAGGACTCCTCCAATGGTTTGAGGGTATTGAGAATACCTTCATCAACAGTGAGTGCCCCGACAACTTCAAGGTCCGTTATGCTATGAGTGTTCTTCACAAACGAGCACTCACTTGGTGGAATGAGGAAAAGCGTACCCGAGGAGCTGAAGTTGCACTTACTATGACGTGGGATCAAGTCAAGGAGATGATGAAAGATGAATTTTGTCCACGTAACGAGGTCAAGAAATTAGAAGACGAGTTCCACACCCTTGCTCAGGATAGTGGGGAAAACCTTGCTTATAATACCCGCTTCCACGAGCTCAGCCTGTTATTGCCCCATAAAGTCACTCCGCTACCTGTAGCCATCGAAAAGTATATCGGTGGTTTGCCCATGCAGATTCAAGACACGGTATGGGGAAGGAACCCTGCTACCCTTGAAGAGGCCAAGCGTTTAGCAGCTACTTTAACTGATAATCACGTAAAGAACGGTACCTTAGTCCGGAAAGGCAGTAAAACAAGCATTGTAGCCGCGGTAACCACTGAGAACCAGAAACGTAAGACCAGGGATCCTGATACAAGCCTCACTCCACAAGTTTCTAACAAGAAACCTTATACAGGAAACCATCCTTTATGTAATACATGCAACCGACATCATCCCACTACTTCAGCATGTCGCTTGTGCACCAATTGTGGAAGGTATGGCCATCTGGTCAACACGTGTCGTGAGACCCCAAATCCAAATGCCAACCAACCCACCAACCCTGCTCAAGCTGCTAACCTTAATCAATACAACTATGGTCAATGCTATGAATGTGGAGACCCAAATCACTTCCGTAACCGATGTCCTAAACTGAACAGAGATCAAGACCCTCCAGCTACTTAACAACATGTCCCACCACTCGAACGTTGTTTACTTTTATTCTATGTATTGACTCTATTTGAATAATAAATTCTAGTATTTTTTAGAGTTGTTTACGTGGTGCATGATTGTTTGAATGTGAATTAATTATATAAATCTATACAACTACAACTCGTATACTGTGCTTGTTATACTTGCTTGCATAAACATGTTATCAATTTGCAAACTATGTGCTACCCTTAATAAAGGTCATCATGCCTTTTCGACAGTCGGGAGAGGCCCTACAACCTGCTCCACGACTAGTGAAGGCTATCAAACCTACTCAACGATTGGCAGAGGTCATTATGCCTTTTCAACAGTCGGGAGAGGCCCTACAACCTACTCCACGACTGGTGGAGGCTACCGGACCTGCTCAACAATCGGTGGAGTCATAGAAGGACGCAAAACCTTAATGTAAGGTAAATTGGTGATTGCGGTCCGGAACGTAATCATGAATTTACAGGTACGTTAAGGTAGTGTGAAATTCTATCAAGGTTATAAACTCTAGTTGTCTGGTAGTTCATTCATGTCATGCTATAACCCAAATCACAACTATTTTATTTTCAACCTTATGTTTTAAATAACTTCGGGACGAAGTTTCCAAAAGTAGGGGAGACTGTAACATCGCAAAAATTTTATACATAAAAAGCCCTTTATTTTATACGTCTCATTACAAATGTGCCTAAAGCCTTTATATTTTTTTCCAAATTCACAACTCATTATTATGTATAAATGTATAATAATAATAATAATAATAATAATAATAATAAAAATAATAATAATAATAATAATGATAAATAATAATAATAAGTAATAACAACAATAATAATAATAGTAATAATCAACCAACTATAAACCCAAACCCTTGAAACCTTTCTGCAGGCCCAAACCCAACCATCCCTTCTACCCATACTGGAAGCCCAGCCCAACTCAGCTAAACCCGGCCCACCTCACCTCAATGCTTTTTATATATAAAAAAAAAACCCGTCTGGACCGGGAATCGAACCCGCGTCCAGACACGGCTCGCTCATTTAAACCAGACACCACAACCACTGGTCCACGCTACCATTTGTGATGAGATTTAGGAACCTTATATACTTAACACATTATTGAAACTGATCTGTTTTCCCCTATCTGCTTATGGCCACTGCGAAACACAAACCCACATCAATCATTGACTTTTGATTGAAGCCAAACAAGGTAAACACCAACTGAATTACTCCTATCATGGAATTTCGCTTATTTCCATACAAGGATCGTGCTGTTTAGTCAACCAATCATGTCCAATTTCAGCGAATGTCACGCGTTGTTTGACCCGTTCATCAATCATAATCAATTCGGCTGTTTAAATGAAATTAAAACGCACCTATATATTGTGTAGCTTTGGTCGACCACTTCTGTACCAAAAGCCCCATCTAAGACAGTCGAATCATGCGTCAATTGTACGATTAAGAATACGACGGTTACGAACCTACATCACCCGATTTCACCCTAAAAACATCCAAGTAAGTCGATTAATTTATATGGTTAGGATCGGAATTTCATGTAGATTAAAAGCCCTATACTCTCATTTGTAGCCGTGGCTTGTAGATTGTTTATTTGATTTAGTTTGGGGGTTAGGGTTCGTGGTTATTGAATTGGGAACCTGTTTCGTTTCAGTACGTAGTTATAATTAATACAGTGGGGTTAACTAACAAATCGTGTTGTAGCTCAGTTGGTGGTGGTGGTGCTTTGCCTTTCAAAGGTCACGGGTTCAAACCCCTTGGTCTGCATCTTTTTTTTTTTTTCTTCTTTTTAATTTCCCTTCTCATTTTCATTTAAATACATATAATTTCATTTAAGTTTGATTATTTATTTAAAATACTTAAATTAGCCCAAAAATTCTAAAAATTATACAGGAGCTCAGTTATACCTCAAATATTATTATCCATATTTTTAATCTTGAAAATTTCATTATTTTATATTTTTAATAATGTTTTTTTTTTAAATCAAAATGAATTCATTATAAATCAGATTTTAGTGATTCAAAAGCCCAAAATTTTTATATAAATTCTTTATGATAACAAGGCTTTGTAAAAAATATTGTCTTGAAAAATATTACGTTTTAATCTTATTTTGGTATTTTAATCAAGTTGTTCATTAAGTTAGGATAATAATTTTTTTTTATTTTTATTTAAAAATAATTATTATTCCAAATACTTAAACATATGATGGTATATATTTTATGGATATATGAAATACAAATCATCATCATACATCCGTACGTTTTACGAAATGCTCGGAATCTATTAAAATCAATATCGGATCGAAAACTCAAGTTCCCAATTTAGTCTACAAACCCTAATGCCTAAGCCTAAGAAACATAAGACCCTTTTAAGTGTAGAAATTTATTTTGGATACTTGAAAACTCTAGGTTGAGTCTTTGGGATTCGCCTCACATACAATCACGGCGCTTAGAGATTTATACAACTTAGCGAAGGTGAGTTTACATAGCCCCTTTTCTCTATTTTCACTATTTTTGGGGTGAAACATGTTTAAACATTTTATACTATCAATTACTCATATTTACTTGTGATTCAAGTACATCATCATTCTATCATTTGACTGTAACAAAAAGACACAGTACAATCATTAACAATGATCAAGCCGCCTGTTTAGATTATAGCGCTATAGGTCTGACAAACCCATCCCACGCGTAGACTCAGGGATGATCGATAACAGTAATAACATTTAACTAACTTGCGAGTTAGTCATCAGTCGACACAAGGTTTGGTTGTACAAAGACGCATTGTTACATGTTGGCATCATACTCTATCATCATACAACCCTGAGTGTTGTACAAACTATTGTTATCAATTATTTTTCCAAAAACCTATGTATTCTCACCAACAATTGTTGACCCAAAATATTTTCAAACTTAACATGTTTCAGGTTCTACTTGTTTGAAGAATTGCTTGAAGATGTGTGCATAGTTTCATTCAATTTGATGTATGAATTCTTGTAGAACTATTGTATGTAAATTATTTAAATCATTTAATGAAATTTATTATTCACCATGAGCTACTGAACGATCATCACTACGTGACATCCCGATGTTTCCGCCATCGGTTGGGGTGTTACAAGTTGGATGGCTCGGGCGTTTTTGTTGTCATGGAATTGGCCTTCAATGGCAGTCCAGGCGGCATACGCAGTACTGCCCGGGATGAAGATGGTTTTGAGAAGATCTTTGGATATAGTGCCGTAGATCCATTGTAAAACAATGGCGTCCAGTCTATCCCAAAGATCATCCGGTGGGGTGTCAGGGTTGCGAGGAGAGAGATGGTCAATAACTTGGAAGACCCAACAGTGGATGCGAAAGAGTTCGCACCACAGAGCATAGGGACCGGTGTCGCTTTCCAATGTGACAGGAATGGAATTTTTGATGTTGGAGACGGTGATGGCAGGGTGGATTTTTTCGGTAGTGGGTTGGGAAGGGTTTTGCTGGTTTGCGAGAATATTTTCTTGGGGTTGGTCAGCCATGAGAGGAGAAGGTAAAGGAGGAAGGGATCGGAAGAGGAAGGGTGGCCGGCGAGTATCTCAGCGGCGGCAGAGAAAGGGCCGGCAGCGGAAGAAAGGTGGCGGCAGAATTAGGTTTTACAATGATACCATGTGAGAATTGGTATAATTGGATCCTTGATCCTTCTCTTGACCTTCTCATTAATTTATAATAATCAACATTACACATATAAGGAAATATACAATATTTACCCTAAATACAATTCAATCATCTTAATTATATATTAGCTGTCTATTAATTCTCATGTGGTAATTAATTATTCTAATATTGTTCAACGTATGTTTTGTTTTATATTACGTGTTAGCCTCACATGTATCAGCTATAGAATAACAACAATACATATAATGCCAACTTTCTATGGTCATATTTTGCAGCGAATTTTTTTAATAGGAGCATGAAATGTTTGACTTGTATACTAGTATGAAATGAATATAGAGTGTGTGCCCCCAAATAAAAACCTACACATCATGCAAGCTACATACCTATATACCTATATTATCATAACAAAAGAAGGCAACATAATTTAGTCCAACCATTGTAGTTTCATATTCAGAAAGAGATAAGCTTTTAATAATTCAAGGGAGAAGAAATAGTGAAAGAGAGTAATTTTGTACAAAGGGAGCTTTAAAGCATTCATACCAATGTAGATGAATGTTCATGCATGCATCTCCTATACTTGCTTCAATAAATAAGACAAATCATACACGGAACTCTATGGTTGGAACCCAAAAACAGCAAATACTTGTTTCATTGGAAGAAAAGCTATAAGGTTCTTGAACATGGCAACAGGATAAATGGGATTTTAAAGCACAAACGTGACTAGTCAAGTCTCTCACTTTGGTCTCTATCTCCTAAAGAGTTGGCTATTTTTATGGATAGATGTACACAGTAAAAGTGGATAGAAATTGGAAGTACAAGATTTAACTCTTGGAAGTACTAGCAATCAAAATAATATCTTACTTAAATATGTATACTAATTGTTTTCTACAAGAAACAAGAACATATATCCTATATCAAATTTTTTTATTCAAATGCACTACATTAATCAATCAAGTAAACACCATTAATAGAATACCATAAAGATGCAAAATTTCTTACGAAAAAATTGAGTCGAAAATTTTTCCTATTTCCGACCAAATAACATTACCATTGCAAACCCTAATTCAGCGACCAAAACGACAAAAAACATGTAACTATTAAATGACCAAATACTAAAAAACAAGCATTTTTTTCTAGTTTGTTTATGGTTACTTTAGCCACACTTTACATGTCAAAAGACATTTCTTTAGAGGTGGTGTTTCAATAGGAGCAATATCTTTATCTCTTATGATGGAAGAAAGGTTTGTCCATATCTTACCCTCTCTTAAAAATACAAATAGTTTTTTTATTCTATGAGTAAGATGCTATTTAGTTAATTTGTTTGTTATATACATAACTTTTTTTTTTCTATGAATAAGATTTTACTAGGTACGTTATTTGTTATTACATATAAAGTCATCCAACCCATTTTCGACAAAACATTAAGGAGATTGTTTTAGTAGCTTGTACAAAACGCATTACAAGTTATACCGGATTAATTATACTTAATTATGGTTTGTAAATGGTAATTCCTTAGAATCTTTCACATAAAATTATACCAAACCCCATTGGGTTAAAGAACATATATATGGGGTATGTATAGATACAGGAAACGTGTATGTATCGGCGGCTAGCCTTAAAATATGATTTGTGTTGATGTGGAAGGATACAAATGGATAGGAAATGTGGTCCAAGAAATGAGGGTTTTGGGGTGTTGACGTGTGGAAAAGGTTTAGTTAGCCTGCATGTGCATATCACATAATGACTGGCCCCACAATGTGTATTCCCCTAGCGTGGAAACATTTCTTTTTCATATTACTTTTTGACTACCCCACCCCTTACCCTCGAACCCGACCACCAAAATATATATCAATAAAAATACTTAGCTTATGTATAACAGTCAGCAACTCAAATGTTGGTTTAATTAACATAACAACTCAAATTGTCATGACTCATTTGAGATGGACCACCAAAATGACATGGCTAATTAAAATGTGACCACTAAGCGCATTCACAACAAGTATGGCATATTTTTGTGAGTAAATTCTGCAGAGAAAATTTTACTGTAAAAGAAAGTTTAGTGTAAAAAGGATAAGAAATATTTTGAACTTTTAATCAAAATAAATTAATGGATGAGATTAAAATGTGAAAAGTATAGGTTGAGTTTTTAAAATAGAATGAAAAGGGCAAAATATGTATAACGCACAATTGTTGAGTTCGACCCTCATGTTTTAAACGTCCATAACTTTTTCATACGACGTTATTTTTCTAAAAAAAATATACCATAAAGACAAAATTTTTATCCTCTTTCATTTGCATACCCTATTGCTATACTTTTAAAAAAAAAGTGCTGGGTTGATAATTTGCGTTTTATCATGATACGACTTGCGTTTTTTGTCAGATATAATTAACATCTTTTTATCATGTATAACTTGCGTTTTATCAGATATAACTTGTGTTGAATCATATATAACTTGCATATTTTTATCATATATAACTTACACGTTTTATCATGTATAACTTGCGTTTTATAATGTATAACTTGCGTTTTATCATTTATAACTTGCATTTTATCAGGTCGTCTTATCAGGTATAACTTGTGTTTCTAAAACGCAAGTATACCCTCAATAAAACGCAAGTTGATCTTTAGCACTTGCATTGCATTGATTTGAGTATTATAGTGCTTAATTTAGCTTTGTTTCTTCCCTGTAAGGATTGATTTATGTACATATATCATATTCATCATGCCTTGAGGTTCTTGATGCTTATAAGATCAAAGATTTGGACTTTATGGAAGTTTGATTTTGTCGTTTAACATCACTCTATGTTATTTATATCGTCTGGCCTCTGGTAATCGGATTTGCATTCATGATCTTATTGTCTGATTCTTTATAACTTTTGGCATTCTAGTGAAACCCTTCAGGAGTTTTATAACTTGCGTTTCTAAAACGCAAGTATACTCTCAATAAAATGCAAGTTATCAACCCAGCACTATCTAATTTAATCTATGGCTAATAATCTTTCTTATACTTTTTACGCTAACCTCGTTTTTACGTTAGTCTCACCCAATTCTGCATATTTTAATAAATTGTTGTGAGTGAAAGAGAGAAAATATTACTGTTCATCAATATATTTAGCAGAACACTGTTCCCATGCATGTATTTTTTTGAAAATGATTATAAGTGGGGGAGAGAGAGTATATAATAATAAAGGCATAAAAATATTATTTAATTAAAAATGCAAGATAAAATATAGCGAATTTTAGTGTAATGATGAATGATGATGGGGAAGTACTTAATGTGAATGCTCTAAATTTCTTTTTATCTTTAGAGTTTTGATTTGAGCCGCGGGTGTGCGGATATATAACGCTTTGAGAGTTGCATATAAGGTATTTATTTTGAGGTAATGATCACGAATTGGTGTTGTTAATAAATATCGGCATGTAGACATATGTTGGTTTAATCAACAAGTTGAATGGTGACTAATCATTTGAGATACACTGCCAAAATCATATGGCTAAATTAAAATGTAATCGGGGTAAGTTAATAATAAATATTGACAGGCAGACATTTTTTTGGTACAATTAACAAGTTAGAGTGAGCTTTACTATTCAAAAAGGGGTAGCGGCGCAGCTTGTTGCCCGTTTACCCGTCGCTCACTTGTAATTCTTGTTGGTTTTTTTAATGAATTAGTAATTAACAAGTTAGAGTGGTGATGACTCATTTAAGATACACCACCAAAATCATATAGCTAAGTAAGATGTAACCGGTGAGTTTCTTTTTATCTTCTAAGACTTTGATGTGAACTGAAAGCGTGTGTAGATAACATGGGGTCTCAATCGCTCACCGGCCTTCAATTCTTTTTAGTTTATCAATAGTGTCGCTCTTTTTAGATGCATTATTCTGAGGTAAGATAGACATCTGCGTAGTCTGAGTCTCTTTGAGCATATATAAACATAGAGGCAGAAAGCTAGAAGATAATGTTGGAATGGTTTTCTTATCCTTAAGCAAAAATTCCTAGAGTCAGTCACCAAAAACCTTACACGTATTACCACTTGACTGCAATCCAAGTCAGTTCCATCTTGTTGTGTGATCAGATTTCAATGTCACACGTGAATTCATAATTAAAGAGTACTACTTTTGAGTCTGGTGGTTTATACACAAACTAAGTAAAGGTAAGTAAGTAAGGATTGATATTCTCATAAGGGAATTGTCTCACCACCAAACCATGAAGCATAGTTTAAGAAAGACGGTATTTTCAAGGAAATTTAGCAATCCATAATCAATCCAGCAAACTGGTTGGTTGGGAGAAAAAAAAAATTGAGATCACTTGGTATGAATGTTTCTTCAATTCGTAAAGGACAAACGTTTTTATGAACTGAACAACACACATTATCAATCGTTAGAATCCGTCAACAAACTTGATAATTGTTTAAATGTTTTTTTATTAACGATATAAATATATATTATATTTTTATTAACGCATAACCGTGAAAAATTACATTAAGATAGCGGGCAACAAGCTGCGCCAGCAACCCTTTCTGAATGGCAAACCCTAACCTACTAAGAACGAACCCATGCCCTCGTGGTGCCAAGACATTGCTATGAATAACCCGTTGGACTCTGGTCAGGAAACGGATGCTTTCCGGTGCCAGGGAGCCAAAGGTATCAAATGCCAGGGGTACGAAAACGTGTTGGTTCTCCTCACAAGCTTTAGCAAGTTTCTCAACTTTCTTCGCCTCTGCTTTCCGCACCGCTTGCCCTACTACAAAACCATTATCCCTCAAACCAACCAGGGGAGATACACATGTTAGGTCGACATAAGCGTGTTCCCCCCGGCCACCCAATGACAAGCAGGTCTGCTGGACGTAGGGTGGATCTCCCTTCTGCGGTGTCCGAGAGGAAATTCACAGGAGCCTCCTTTTTGGCTGAGATCCTAGCCCTTCTTAAAATATCCCAAAGAACGTCTCGGACCCAATCATGCCTATATTTGAAACCAGACAACTCCTTACAGTGAACCGCGTGTTCCCCGTATTTGTCCAAGCATGCCTTACGGCAAATCGGGCAGACTTCATCTTCGTGGTACATGGGGATCATCAAACGATATTTGAGAATTGCCCTATATTTAACCCCAGAAATGGTTTGGCCCAAACCTTCGATCGGGATAACATTCAGGAAATCTTGGGCATGGGGGCTTTGCAAGCATGCAATAACTGCCTTTTGGCGGGAAGACAGATCAAAAGTTTCACCCAGGCTATGTGCGATTTTTCCAAAAGGGGCATTCGCCAAAGTTTTCTGAGGCTTGGGGGTGTGTCCTTGTTAGAAAAACCGCCAATATAAAACCTGAGAGATAGTCATTTATCCTTTCAAGGGCCTGCACGTAGTCCAAGTCCACGTCGACAACCCCGCTATTCCTTAAGATGTGGTCTTGGAGATTCCAAGACTGAGCTCAGGATGCCACAAAAGCATACACCCAAAATCCTTTGCTGAAAGAAGCCCTAATCCTCCCAAACGCATCGGCAAGGAAGCTAGTCGACACTGTAGGTCGCCAAAGAACGGACCCCCACATACCACTATGTCTTCAATAGCTTCCCGCAGACCCTTGTCAAAACATGATACCGCTTCATCCATCATGGCGGGTTGGCAGGTTCGCAATCCAAAAAACAACTTAGCGACTCCCATACAAGATCTCAGCAAGAGGAGTTCACTTTGAGGATCCCGAAGGCAGGGCAAAAGTTTCATAAGATCAACCGCTCGTGAGGCTCTCCGCCCTGCCAATTCCCGTATAAAGTAAGAGTCCCGACTAACAGCCCCCCCAAGGAGCTTCACCCCCCTTTTCAGGCCTACCAATCCCACTGGGGAAAAGCCCATCTCTAAGTTTCACTCCATTACAAGACGGCCAAAAAACCTCAGTTTTCTTAATATTCAATTGAAGCCCCATGGATGGCCCCTCCTTCTGGATGATGTCTAGGGCATTCGCCACGTCGGTTGCATCCCAATAATTGTCCCATCATCAAGGTACCACACATGAAATGAGAGGTTACAATTTTCTTGCACCCGGAGAACCATAGAGTGTAGTGCCAAGGCGAAAAGTAGGGGACCTAAAGGGTCCCCGTGCTGAACCCCTGTAGTGGCCCCTATACAATCATTACCAACATACAACCTAGCTGGCTGAGCATATAAGAACTGGACCCACACATAGATAGATGGGCAATGCTAAAGAACCTCTCGAAGAAGGGCAGTGCGGTCAATCATGTTGAACGCGTTTGAAAAATCCACAGTGAGCATAGCCAAAGAACCATCTTCATGGAAGGAGTTAAGAAACATGTTCGCATTGTGGAGTACCGTCTCTGCCCCATTAGGAGTCCCCACCCCGAATTGGAAGTCCCCCTAATACTCAGCCATTTCCTTACCAACCTTCCTCATAACCACTTTAGATACATGTCTACGGCAAATGGCCCCTATGGCAATGGGTCGGATCCCGTTATCAGGTTTTAGAAAATTTTCTGAAACCTGCTTTGCCCCATTAACGATTGATTCTCGATTCGTTGTTTAATAAAATTTGGTATGAAAATTTTCTAAATACTACTACTAATGACTTATAGTTACAAGCGCTTCTAAGTTATTAATTAGTGCTTGTAGTTTAACATTGTTCAGTAATGGCATACTACTAATTAGAGGTGAGCAAAAAAACCGGTTCGGGAACCGAAACCGGTAAAACCGACCCGACCCGAACCGAAACCGGTCAAAACCGGTTTCACGTGAAACCGGTACTAAAAAAATCTCAAACCGAACCAAACCGAAAACCGGCCTAAAACCGACGAAAAAACCGGTCAAAAGAAACCGAAACCGAACCGAAACCGGCATACAAACCGGAACCGAACCAAAACCGGTATCGCTAAAAACCGGCCGGAACCGGTAAAAAACCGAAACCGGTTTAAGAAAAATACATTTTTTGGCCATGAACACAAATAAACTTTGTTTTTTTTTTTGTATTAATATTCAAATTCCTTCTTTAAAAACCCTAAAAGTTATTAAAAGCTAAATTTTACGTAATTTATACGATTTTAAAAGGTGCGCGAAAAAACCGATTAAGAACCGAAACCAAAACTGAAACCGAACCGAAACCGGTCTCCGGAACCGGTCTTACGAATCGACAAAACCGGTCCAAAACCGAACCGGTTTGGAACCGAAACCGGTTTGGCCAGGAACCGGTACTATAGCGAACCGGTTTGAAACCGAAACCGGTTCGGCAAAAACAACCGATTTGCTCACCTCTACTACTAATGACTTATTTGCTAATACTAATGAGTTGTAATTTATACTTATCTAATATATCGACCATACTTATCAATGATGGATTGCAACTCATATCACTTACGTTCGTATTAATTTACTACTAATAGTCATCTCCAATGCAAATACATTTATCGTTAATTTTTTTACACTGAAAAGAAATTAAATAAAAATGCTAAAAATTGGAGAAATGTGTGGAGTTTGAAATCAGGACTCCAGATGCTGGAATTTGGATCCAAAGTTGAGGTAAACTCCTTAGTATGAACCTTAAACTCTAAGTTGCATGAGGGTTATTCCTTTTGAAATTAAGCACTTTAGTCCATTTTGCCTTTGTCCATCTAGCATAAGTATGAGTTTGCTAAGTCTGAAATTAGCTTTGTATCGGGAAGTGTATATTAAAACAGTAACAAAGAAGATGAAGAGGAAACCGTAATTAAATCAGCAACTTGTGATGAATGTTGCAAGAAGTAATTAAAAAATCATTTCCTTTCAAATCCCTCCAATTTGAAAGGATGAGATATGAAGGAAATTAAACAAAATTTCCTTCCACTTCCTTTCCCTTCTCTCCTTAAAAAAACTGTGGAACACGATTTTTTCTTGACATCCTTCCAAATCTCTTCTTTTCTTTCGTTAAATGAAACTCGGGAACACAGCGTAAGAGCATTCACAATAGCTTCTTCAAATTTTCATCTCCATCTATTCACAATCACTCACAACCACATATTACATTAAAATATTAAAAAAAAATATATAGGGTAAACATTATCTCCTCTAAATTTACTGATGAACAGTAATTTTTCTCTCTCCTCCACTCACAACCATTTACTACCACTTATCAAATTATGGAGGCTTCTATCACATAAATTTAGAGAAGCTACTGTGAATGCTCTAACCAGAGAGAAGCGTGCTATGGGTTTTAGACGGGTGTGGCTTCCATTTTAACGGCTTCTTTTTTGTCAATTAAAGACTTTAAGGGTTGTAATTGTAAGTTAAAACTTAAAAGTTTATTGTGATTTTACGATATAATTGCAAAGTCTAAAGGAAAAGAGACCAAAATTAAGTAAAAGAGATTAATGACAACATGAATGTGTTTATGATGAATTTCAAGATTTACTCTTTATAAAATGAAACTTTTACATACAATTACATAACACTTAGTAAAACATAATTATGCACATTCATGTCTTAAGGTAACTAAACAAACTACAAAGTTAATTATTGTCACAAAATTGTTTGTTGTTACTTAAAGATGAAACTCTTAGGGGCTGTTTGGAGGCTGTGCTGCCCCGCCTTTCGATTGATACACAGTTGAGGAGGCCGATCACGAACGCTCTAGGTGTTGGAGCGATTCTGGTCAAGGACTTCTGAATGGGTAAGTGTTGAACCAGTAAGAAGCCTGAACCATTCAGAAGCAAACGTCTGACCAATTCAGACATCTGTTTGCGAAACAAACATTCTTAATGACCTATGTCTGACCGATTTAGACATCTGTCTATTTAAAAGCTCATTAAGAGCTGAAACAAACACCCCTTAGGCTAGAATTATAGAAGAAAAATAAAAATAAGACTAACGTACATAAATAGTCTAAGTGGTTTTACAAAATTTTAGAAATAGTCCATCAGTATTAAAAATTACATAGTCCAGGTGTTTTTCAAAATTTGTAACACTTTTAGTCTAACTTTTTGTAATTTGGAACACCTTTGGTCCCTGATAATGATATCAGATGACATATAGAGCAAAGGGGTTATAAATTGAAAAAAAAAAAAAAAAAAAAAAAAAAAAAAAAAACTCTAAAAGTGTTGTATATAATTGCAAACGATAAATCATCTGTATAGTACGTAGTATCTCATACTTAATCTCTACTACCTTATTAAGGAGGAGTGATAGGTAAGAAAGTAATTTTACACAATTTCCAATATTTGGTCATTTTGTTCCCTTTATGCCCTTATGTACAACCTATAATGCTCATTGTATATATGTGCAATGCATACTTCATATCCATTTCAACATGTAACCCCAACACCTAATTAAACCCCAATTCAATTTCAATAAAACCCAAGCTTTTTATTAAATCCTTCTACACATCTATTTAATAATAACAAGCAATGTTTGTGATGGTTCTATTAGGCTTTGTTAGAGCTTATAAACATTGTAGTAATTGGACATTTTTGTCTTTTTTTTGTTTGTTGAATTATGTCTAACCTCATATAATATATGTATTTTTTGCTAATAATTCTATCTCCTTCTCTCTATATATTACAACTAACTAAAAGAAAACTTAATATCCTGATTTATATATATCAAATACTTTTAATTTAAAAGTACCATTTTGGTAAAAAAATTATTTTTTAACTTGAGTTACCTTTACGTACTTAGTCAGGTTTAAAAACCGCCGCAACGCGCGGGGTAATTTACTAGTAACTATTAAATCAAAAGTAGTTTCCATGTATTTAACTAAAAAAATAATCATCTCTCACTAAAATAGTACCTATGTTTTTACCCCACTCCAAGAAAGACATCACAAATGATCTAAGTGCATGTGTCATAAATCATAACCAATGGTATACTTATATTTTAAAGAAGCAAGTTTTCCCATTTATTCTCCTTGAGCCACGTATGCACTATGACATGAAGCCAATGGAGTGACAGCCGATCGAGAGCTTAAAGCCTTTTGAGTGGCTTAGCTGAGTACCCACCCACGGAAATGGGAATCAATACCACCCAATTGGAGACTTTATCCGAATCCTAGGCCCCTCTAATCCAGCCAAAAGAACAACAACAATATTATTTAAAATGTGATTTTATTGTTAATTTACTAACTTTAAGGTGAACAGGGTTGAGATCCCACGCATCATAATTATTATTTTCTTCGGTTTTTCTCTTCACACCTAGACTTAAGTTCATCCCCTCTCTTTGTTTGCCATATCAGGAAAGTTGATTCCTACACAACTTCTCATGTTAGCTTTATTGTTCACATTGAAAGACAGAATACAAATGTCTTTCAAACACGGCACAACTTAATATTTATGGGAAAGATGCCTATAAACAAATTTAAGATGATTAACCAATGTCTTGTTTTAGTATACAAATGACATTTTGAAGTTCTAGAAGCATAATATGCCATTAAGTTATAACCCTTAAAACATTATTATCCATAACTTTATAATTTAACTAAAAACACATTAACTTTATCAATTTAATGATTTTCAAAACAATATATATTCATCACGAATTCTTTATATTTATCTCTATTCAATTAAATAATAATTTTTAATCAAATTTTATTATTGATAATATCTCTTCCACTCATAAAAGAATCATAACGAATGAATAGTGAGTTGGTAACTATAGAAAATCACTATTCACTCCATATATAGATGATGGTTTATTTCAGAAGAGGTTTTAGTGCGAGAAAATAGAGGATAGAAATGTCTTTCAAACACGTCACAAGTTAATATTTATGGGATAGTGCCTATAAACAAATTTAAGAAGATTAACCAATGTCTTTTTTTAGTATATAATGACACTAGCTTATTACCCCGGGAGGGTCCCGGGGTTGAAAAATCTAATTTTACGTCATAACCTATTGCAAATGGCTCAAGTTAACTAACCACAAAATCTCTCAATCATTGCATGTTCATAGTATTCTAATCAGTAATAACTCATATTCCCTAATCTAAAACCTAATCAGTAATCATGTAAAGATTAACTTATGTAAGCTGCAACTATTCAAAAACTCATCACATCTCTCTAATTTCTCACATTCTAATGGCTCTTATAATTCCTAACCTAATCAACTAAACAAACACTTAAGTTGGAAGTTGTAACCATTGCATTTCATTATGCCACGTGGCATAATCAAGAGATGGTTGTGGCCACCATTGAACGCCACGACAACAACTATCAATTCTTCCTGGGAGCGTCCCGGGGTTGAAAAATATAACCATTCTAATAATACTAATACTAATAGTAGTAATTAATACTCTTGTAATTAAATAAATAAAAAAATAACCTTGCTATAAGGTGACACCATGTGTTGCAGTGTTGCGCGATTTTTTCTCCTAGCTTCTCTTGATGAAGTATACCTAGTAAAATTCCAATGATAACATGGCGATTGGGCTGATTTTCAACATCGTAGTTAAGAACCTAGTTTAAAAGAAAAAAAATAATTAATGAATAACATGAACACTTTGTGTGTTTTTTTCCTGTATGAACGAAACCCCACAAAAAATAGTCGATTTTTTCTTCGTTCTTTATATAGCACTATGGTACTCGTTGGAAAGATAATAAAACGCTCGTTAATTTGGTGTAATTTTTTTCTTTAAAAAATCTCGTATATAAAAGATATAAACGTTTAAAAATTATGGGAGGAAACATGAGAGAAAAAATTTTAAATTTATTTTTAAATTCTTTTTTCCTAAAATAACTCAATTTAATTAAAAATGGAAATAATTCAAAAACACTAAAATATTTCAATTATGATGCCACGTGGCAGTTTCATGAAGAGGTTGAAAGCACCATTGCACGCCACGTCAGCAATGTTCAATTCTTTTATATATATTAATAGATTAATAGATAATAGATAATAGATTTGAAGTTCTAGAAGCATACTATGCCATTAAGTTATAACCGTTAAAGCATTGTTATCCATAACTTTATACATTAACTAAAAATACATTAACTTTATAAATTTTATGATTTTCAAATATATATATATATATATATATAGGGTAGCGATCCTAAGAGAACCAACCCCTATTTGAGAACTGAGAGAACCATTCTAAGCCACACATTTCATATAAAGGCAAAAAAAAAAAAAAATTTTTTTTTTTTTTTTTTTTTGCTTTAATCGCACATTTTTATGCAAGGAAATTTTTTTTTTATTTTTTTTGAATTTTTTTTTTCATTTATACATATGTGTATATGACAATTATACATATGTGTATATAGCAATTATACATATGTGTATATAGCATTATACATATGTGTATAATGCAATTATACACATGTGTATACTGAAAAAAAAAATACAAAAAAAATAAAAAAAAATTTTCCTTACATATAAAGCAGCGATTTTTGCAAAAAAAAAAAAAAAAAAAAAAAAAAAAAAAAAAAAAATTGCCTTAGAGAAATGTGTGGCCCAAAATGGTTCTCTAGTTCTCAATTTGGGAAAAGGTTCTCATTTGAACCAAATCCTATATATATATATATATATATATATATATATATAGGAAAAAGATCATTTAGGAACCAAGGTACTAGTTAGGAACTTAGGAACCAATCTGAGCCATACATCTTTTAATCTTTATCTAAGGGTAGGATTGTAATTGAACAATTATGATTTATATTTTAATTAAAAAAAAAGTTTTAAAAATGGAATGTTTATCACCATCGATGCCTTCCTAATATCACTCATAACTTCCTCCTAATATCACTCAATTGCATTCCTCCAAAATATCAACATCACGTACGATTCATTAGACCCAGCTTCAATCGATTAAGATAAACAAGTGATGGATAATAATCATATACATGAAAACATTCAATCAGTTTCTCACGATATTGAGGATCATGATACACAATCACAACCTTTTTTGCAAAATAGTGTTGAGAATCAAGGTATTTGTGTAATGTTTTTTTAGTTTTTTAATTTCTTTTTGTTCGCAATTAGGGTTTCAGTTTTTGCAAAACAGCAGGTTTGTATTAGATAGAGCAGTTATTTTTACGTACAAAAATTTTTCATACGTACAAAGTTTTGGAATTATACACCGATGTATAATTCAGATCATGTTGCGTTATAGCAGTTTTCATACATACAAAGAGTTATACAATTATTCACTGTTTTATATTAGTTTAGTTTTTGGAATTATACACCGATGTATAATTCAGATCATGTTGCGATATAGCAGTTTTCAAACGTACAAAGAGTTATACAATTTTCATACGTACACCGATGTATAATTCAGATCATGTTGAAGCGTACAGATACACTAACATTCATCTATACACTGATGTATATTAGTTTAGTGTTTTATTATACACCAGTGTATATATGCTTAAGCGCAATGATATACTAAGATTTTTTTAAGCGTACATAAACAAATAACAGTAATATACACAGGCGTATATTAATTATTTAAAATGTAATGTCTGACGTTATTGTTTACTAAAGTTCGGTTAATTAAGTTCTAATGTGCATTTGTTTATTGTAGGTTCCTCGTCCAGCAAAGTATACGAGTCTCCTGGTGGGACGAGATATTGGACTCCTGTTGTAGGTTCCTCGTCCAGCAAATTTATTATTTCGTATTTTTTAGTTATTAATGTTTTACACATTATACACTGATGTATAATACACATGATGCACTGGTGTAAAGTTGGTTGAATTTTATGATGTCAAACGATTTTAAGCATGAGGATACGTAATATACTTTGATGTATATATGTTGAATTTCATATATTGTATACACTGTTAACATAATTAAATCTATAATGTACACTGATGTATACTGTTGAATTTGATGGTTCTATAGAATGTCTGTGTATAACTAATAGGTCTATACACTGATGTATAATTGTGAAGTATAAATATACACCGACATATATTTGTTGAATCTTATGGTATAGTACACTGTTTTTATAGTACTAGTTGGACTATACACTGATGTATAATTGTAAAAGTATGAATATACATGCAATGTGTACAATCAAAATCACAATCGCACATTATGTATAGGTATACAATGGTGTACAATCAGAATCACAATCGCACATTATGTGCAACCAACATCGGCTAAATCGCACAAACCATAACAACACATTGCATGTACAATCACATTATTATAAAAGCCCTAAAACATACCTACAACCCATTAACAATGCACCAATGTATATCATGATAATATTCAACTTCAACATCATTGTGTATGCAAGAAGAAATATACGACATGAATAATAGCAGAAAACACATCAAGAAAAACAAACAGTACTTTTATTATTAGGTAAACAAATACATAATAAAAAAAAAATTGAACATCGTTTCAATCAAATACTAAAACCAAATTTTTTTAAAGGGCAGTGTCGTGCGTCATGATATCCCAAACGACCACAGTTGGTACAATAACGTGGATTCCTATTAATGTACTCATAAACCATATTGTATGCTCCATTGCCAAAAATTACATATCCTTCTCCAAACTCAAAAGCTCCGTGTCCTAGCATTAGAGCACATTCATTATGTAATTTACTTGTTGTCAACTTCACCTTGTAACCAAAACCTAAATAAAATACACACAAAACATATAGTTCACAATAGTGTATACTGAATTTAAACATGCTTTTTAATCATATAGTCAATTATATACACCAATGAATACTTAATCCATACGGTACCAATGTGCATATTTTATATACACTTGTACATTCTATATACACCAGTGTATATAAAATGTACACTGATGTATATTCTATGTGTACAGTTGAATATACACTGATGTACAAAAGTTTGGTGTATTCATTAGTGTCAAGTATATACACTGATGTATATTCTATGTATACAATTGAATACCCCAAAACCTACGTAAAAAAAAAGTTTGGTGTATTCATTTGGTGTACATTTTATATACACTGGTGTATATAGAATGTACAAGGAATTTTTACATTATATACACACTGTTGTGCTCATAAAGTCTATGTTTGTATACATCAATGTATAGCTAATGCATATATTAGAAATTTTTACACTCAATATACGATGGTGTATATTAAAATTTGTACCACATTCGATGATCGTAAATTACAAACCTAGGTTGTTTTAATAGGGTTTTAGAAACCCTTTTATAAAGAAACAACAATTTTACAACATTAATATATGGATTAAAACATAAACAATGCGATCGCCAAAACACTAAAACATAAACAATCAAACCCTTAAACGATTAATCAGATTTTTTCAAACCCAAAAAACATAAAAGTCGATTTATAAAGGAATAAAATTTTATACACAATAAGCGATCGATTAAAGGAAATAAAAAAAAATTTTGGATCTTGATACATACCTGTATAATTGTCGATCATCGTTATTATGTGCATTTCTTCCCCTTGTTTGATGTATAGAATAATCGCACAAATTATGTTAGTTGTGGTGTTTTGTCAGTTACAATGTATACTAAATAACCTATTAAAACTCAAATACAAAAAGACAATATTACCCCTTGCTTTAATTAAAAAGTTAATTAATGTTTATCATATTTACCATCATGCCATTGAAGATGGATGGATGAGATTGGTTCCTAAAGTTCCTAACTAAGGGTTGGTAACACCCTTAGTTAGGAACTTTAGGAACCAATCTCATCCATCCATCTTCAATGGCATGATGGTAAATATGATAAACATTAATTAACTTTTTAATTAAAGCAAGGGGTAATATTGTCTTTTTGTATTTGAGTTTTAATAGGTTATTTATTATACATTATAACTGACAAACACCACAATAATATCCATAATTGTTTCTATAGAACAGTGTTTAGTATCGTTATATTCAAAACAATTATACATCCGTGTATAATCCAATTATTGCTACAAAAACATTGTACAGTACCATAAAATTTCAACAACTATACGTCAGTGTATAGTCATATTTCAACAATTATACATCAGTGTATAGTCAAATTATTGCTACAAAACCATTGTACAGTACCATAATATTCAATAGCTATAAGTCAGTGTATAGTCATATTTCAAAACAATTATACATCGGTGTATAATCCAATTATTGCTACAAAAAACATTGTACAGTACCATAATATTCAACAACTATACGTCAGTGTATAGTCATATTTCAACAATTATACATCAGTGTATAGTCCAATTAATGATACAAAAAACATTGTACTGTACCATAATATTCAACAAACTATACGTCAGTGTATATTATGTCTGGTACAACAGGCGTCCAATATCTCGTCCCACCAGGAGACTCATATACTTTGCTGGACGAGGAACCTACAATAAAAAATGTACATTAGAACTTAATTAACCAATATTTTATAACTAATATACACCTGTGTATAGTTAATGTTATTGTATCTGTACGCTTCAAAAAAAATTATTGTATCTGTAAGTTTCAGCAAATATACACTAGTGTATAACAACCTAATAAACTAAGACGAAATCTAATTGTATCTGTGTGCTTCAACGAATAACACTAAGTAATACACCAGTGTATAATTACAATTTTGTACGTGAAAAAAGATGAACTGTATAATCCAAGACAAGTATTTCGCAAAATATACACTAGTGTATAATTCGAAGTGTACTTCGAAAACTGAATCTGGGCAATCCAAAAACTGCTATTTCGACGACAAATCTAGAGCTTACCACCCCTCCGACGACAAATCTAGATCCATCAGTACTAAGGGCTAAGCACTTTTGTGGTCCATATTTTGAAGAGGTTTTAGGTCTTTGGTCACCATCTTAATATTTTTCTCTGACCATATATTTCAAACAACCTGCACATAAAGTATAAAAGGCAATCATCTATCTATAACTATCAAATGATTTTTTTTTTTCAAATGAATATTTGGTATTATTAAAGTAATGTAAGCTAAGATTTCAAATAGAATCAGCAGAAGAAGGCTTCCTCAGAAAGCATGAATGGAGATTGTAATATGATATTTTGTACCTAGAATATGGTACGCATTGTTCAAAAAGTATGGGTCATGACTCATGAGATTCGTTAGTATCCTCCTCGGTTCATTCAAAAAAAAAAATCAAGGATGGATGGCTAAAGGGGTGTGGGATTTCTTAAATGGTATGAATTGCATTAAAGATAATGGATGAGAGATTTAAGGAAATCAAATCTCATTGCAAACAAAATGGCATGATAATATGTAACTGCCATAATACATTCATAATTAAAAAAATGAAAGATAATTAATTAGATGTCTAATTACACTTATACCCTTTAGATCAAAATCAATGATGGATGGCTAGGATTGGTTCCTAAGTTCTTAACTAGGGTGGTGGTTCCTAATTGATCTCAATCCTATATATATATATATATATATATATATAGGTTTAGGATCATGTACAAAACCTATTTTTTTTGTGAGAAGTGTGAGAACCAATAATAGTGCAGCCTATTTTATTATATAGAAGGGTAACATTGTAAATTGCATTGCTAATCTTATTTTAGGAGATAATGGCTAATTAATTTCGTGTTTAATTTAGGAGCATTCTTAGGGATTTTGTTTCACATCTCACGAATTTTTATAGAGTTTTTATTAACATTCAGCACATTATCATTCATTTACTGAATTATATACGACCAAAACAACATTCATATTGGTGTGTTTTACTGATGTGAGCACATGGTGTTTTACTGGTATACCATAAGGTTTGAAGGTATAACACACCTTTTGTGTTATTTTTTATAAGGAGTTTTACTGATGCAAAAAATATGGTTTTTTTATGCACATTGGTGTTTTATTATAGTCTTGTAAGTTGCTTCATCAACAAGGTGTTTTTACGTTCATACCCGTGTGTTTTATCACCATATTCTCAACTTTGTGTTTTAAACAGTCCCGTGTGTTTTATCATCATCTTCTCCATAATCCAGTGTGTTTTATCTTCATCATACACAATCAGTAACGCATTCAAAAACTCAACTATACACATTTAAAATGTGTTTTAAATTCAAAAAACACTAAACCATACAAAAATCCCTTGAACATAAAACACAACAATATGAATGTTGTTTAAAATAATCCACCATAAAACACACTGATCCATTATCACCTCATGTCGTCTTCATCTTCATCCCTAAAAAAAACACTCCGATTATTTATGTTTGTGATGGTGGCTGTCGAATGATGGTTCGGTTGATGGTGGTGGTTTGTGGTGGTTGATGGCGGTTGTGTAGGTGGCGCAGGGAGAGAGAGAGGAGAAAGAGAGAGAGGTGAGAGACACTTAAATGTTAATTAAATGGAGGACGTAAATAGGAAGATTGAATTTATTAGGTCTTCCATATTTTTAATTAGACCCTTTAAATGTGAATTAAATGTAGGGTGCGTTTTACCGTTATACCCCTAAGTAGCCTAATTAGTTATTATAACTATAACATTATTTACAATAATGTCACTCATTAAATCTAAACCATTGATTAAGATGATCTAATGGTCCAAAACACTTCTTACCCTTCTCACACAAAACACACTTTGCACAGGATCTCGACCCTATATATATATATATATATATATATATATATATATATATTAATTCATCACAATTCTTTATAATCTATTCAATTAAATGTGATGTACCAAAACAAAGAAAGTATGATGGTCTAAATAAAATGAACATAAATGGTAAAGAAAAATGGTCTTGAATTATCATTAATTGACTAGAGGCACCTAGTAATTGGTCCCCATTTAGATGAAGAAATATGATTATAGAAGACCCCGAATGGATGATCATGACACACAACCACCCAAACAACTACATAAGTTGCATAAGTTTGAGAGACATTATATATAGGTTGGCTAAATATACTCCACCCCTCATGCATAAACTTCTAATCCTATTCCCCCTAAAAATCTGAAATCAACTGGATTTGTTTTAGTATGAAAATAGGAGTATATTATAAATTTAATCACTTGAAGGGGTACGATATAAGTAAAATGAAAGGTGGTAACATACGTTTAGCCCAACTCTTACAATCGTGTCCACTCAACCTGTTTAAATCAAGTCCCGTCTCACCAAGCTAGACAAAATGTCGACACCGGAGGGATCTTTAATCTCGTCACCTCAAAATAGATAGACCCACGTCACACTATATGTTGCTTGGCATAGTCCAAATGAAACAAAACACATCGATGGCAGAACCGTAAATAAAAGTGACTTACAAGGGCATTATGTGTACTAATGATTTATAAATAAAGGCACACTCTTGCACAATCCAAGGTAACATCAGACTCCTTAGTCTCCACTCCACCTTTTGTGAATAAAGTCTCCCTTGATCTACCCACCCTAAGACATATTCCACTTGTTTCATAAAACACCTCTAGACAAATGTTGACAGAGATGACAACCAACATGAAAGCTCAAACACAACTTGATGATCAATTGATTCTACTCTCTCAGTACTATCCTGGGATATATGACCAACTAATACCAGAACAAGGTTTGATTTTTTTATATATTATTAAATATTAGTATACATTTGTTAAGTTAGTATTGATTTGATTGTTATTTGTAATAACGTTTAGTGGAAGTTGTGAAACCGCGAAGACGAAGGAAGAAGATCAAAGCCGATGCTAGTAGCACTGGTTTTAGAAAAAGGAAGCTAAGTGATGAACAAGTGACACTTCTTGAGCAAAACTTTGGAGATGAACATAAACTTGAATCAGAAAGAAAAGATAGACTTGCTTCTGAGCTTGGGCTTGACCCGCGCCAAGTTGCGGTTTGGTTTCAAAACAGGCGCGCTCGTTGGAAGAGCAAGAAGATCGAAGAGGAATACATGAAGCTCAAGACCGATCATGATTCGACTGTTCTTGAAAAATGCCGTCTGGAAACTGAGGTATTAATCCTTTTCTTTGATGCAAATAATTTCATTGATAAAAAACATGATGTTTGTAACTTGTAAGTTCACTTGGTGTGTGTTTCATTTGTTGTTACCTACTCTTTGGTTTTAATCTATTGGGAAAATAAACAAGATTGTTTTTTTAAGTATTTATTTTTACATGTTTTTTTTTTAATTTTTATACATGTAGTTTTTCTATATGTTTGGAAAATGATGGATAATAAATAGATGTCAAGTGGCTAAGATATTGTTGATTTTTTAAGTGGTGTCTCATTTACTTTTTTATGAAGTAGACTAACATGACAGTAAATGTTTTCAACTTTCTTCTAGTGGGAGATTTTTATCCACTTTAACATAAAAATTAGCAAACTTAATATGGAAATGGATGGGACTCAAGGCTCGAGATAAAAGTAATGCCATGTAAATTTGACAAAATGATATCCCATTGGTCTAGCAAAAGGGTGCTACAATCACAAGTGTGCCACCATAGCTTTTTAAAAGGCCATCCTACACTATTTTTTTTTAGACAGAGTAAAATGGTAACATGTCAGAACTAGTGATATGAATACCCCCCCCCCCCCCCCCACACACACACACACACGTGAACTTTCATGATTTGTACTTAGATACGTTTTAACTTGCCTAGGTAGTACAACTTAAAGAACAACTCTTCGAAGCGGAAAAGAAGATAAACCAGCTAGTTGAGCGGTTGGATGGAACAGCAAGCACTAGCCCGAGTTCATCCTTTTCTATGGAGCCCATAGAGCCACCACTTTTCGACGAGTTTGGTATGGAAGGATTGGAGAATGTGTTTTGCATGCAGGAAAATGGCTATATACATGGATTTGATTGGCTCAACATCTAATTAATTAGTGAAGATGTAATTAAATAATTTTAGCAATAATTAATCTAGTCATGTAGATAGTAACCATCTAATGTACATCTTTAATTATCCCCCCTTTCTAGTTAATGTTCATTGTGTTTTATTGACTAGCAAATATTGTGTCACTACTAGTAGTTTATCATAGACATTCTCTTCTGGCAGAGCTATAGTGGGCTACTTTGATTGATTCCATGTGAGATATTGGTTTTGTTTATTTATTTTTAATTAAAGAGCCTGATAAAAATGGTAATCATCTGATAAAAACGCCAATTAATGGTTGAGGGTAATTTGGTCAATTGATAACAGCTAGAAGATGCATGCAAATCCATGCATATCGCATGGTCATCATGTACGCGTATGACCAAAAGATGTTCCAATGTGGTTTAGAATTGGACTTTTAGACCTCAAGGGAAAGTGTACTAAACTGAAAAATGTCCTACAAAACACTATCTACTGTCAACACATATAGTTACTACATGAAAAGGTTTTATTATCTTTTGTGAATTAAAAACTTTAAGGTAATTAAAGTAATTAATTACCATTCGTAGAGGCTCCTGAGATAATGTATCTAGCTTATGTTTTCAACTAGAAATACTTCGAAAAAAAAAAAAAACTAATCCTGACCATATCCAATCGTACAACTAAAGGGCGTACTGCCCGACTCCACATCAGCATGTCCACTCCGTTTTTCCCGCACTCTCCAACTTTTCTTCAATATCACATTCTCTTTCCTTCCCTCTCACAAATACTGGTACCAAACTTCCAAAGGGCTCTCCACTCGCATGCAACTCAGTCCTTTAGAAGAGCGCCTACCTTAATCCATTTTTTTAGTTCTTAGCCAAGAACTATATTTAAAAAAACAGAGGATAAAAATGAGCTCCACGATAAGAAAGAATGGCTTAGATAAAAAAAAAAAAAAAAAAAAAAAAAAAAAAAAAAAAAAAAAAACTAGAAAAAATGAATCCTAAATGAGTTGCAAAGGAACCAGGTTTTGAAATCGTTTTAATCATTCAAACCGGGTTATTGGGCTTGTTTATTATTATTGTTTATATGGGTCAAGATTATTTGAGTTATGTTTATTTGTATTTGGGCCGTAGGCCATAATCCTTATGTTGGGTAGGTTTGTTTTTAGTAGGGATGAGCTCGGGATGGTATCGGTACCAACCGATACCGATTCCGAAAATCCCAAAAGCCCAATACCGATACCGAAAACATGCGGTACGGTTTGGTATCGGTTCGGTATCGGTACAGTACCGGTATGGTATCGGTATTTTACCTTAAAATACCGATACCATACTGATCCCGTACCGATACCGAAAATACCGAAACCGAAAACCTTTAAATGTGAATACCGATACCGATACCGAACACCCTCGGTTCGGTACGGGATCGGTACGGGATCGGTTCGGGATTGGTATCGGTTCGGTATTCGGTACAAAATGCTTATCCCTAGTTTTTAGTTTCCATAAGCCTATGCTTATAGGATGTGGATAGAGATGCGCAAGAAAAAACCAGAACCGAAAAAAAAACCAAAACCAGATATTAAAAAACCGGTTTTCTATACCCAGAACCGTACCGGATCCTACCTATCGGGTACGCATAGGGTATATATTTCTACGTAAAAAACCGGACCCGATTTATACCCGGTTATACCCAGTTTTTTAATACCTGGAACAGGGTTGTACCCGTACCCGGGTTTTTGTATACCCGGAACCGGGTTTTCCTAATACTCAAAACCGGGTTTTTTGAATACCCAAAAAGTATATGTCAAGCGATGAAACTATTTGGCATTTTAATGTTGAGGTGGTCCGGGAAGGAAGGGGACACTTCGTGATTCAAGCGTCTTTTCCAAATAACTCTACAACCGTGTTATATCATCTAAGTCGCACATCCCTTCGACGCGATTGTATAAAAATAATTCAATACCCGGTATACCTGGTTTTTTTTCAATGCCCAGTGTACCCAGTTTTTTTTTTTCAATACCCGATATACCTAGAACAGGTTCCATACCCGGAACTGGGTATTCAGAAAACTGAAGCCAGGTATTGAAAAACCGGAACCAGGTATGGTTTTTTATTCTAGGAACCAGAACTGGAACCGGTTCTTTCAATACCCGGTCGAAGTGATACCGGGCCCTACTCGAAACCGGTTCCATACCTAAAACCGGGTATTGAAAAAACCCGGTTTATGCACCTCTAGGTGTGGAGTCGGTATATGGTCCGGGAATGCGACATGCCTTTGGCGCCGAGGGCCCCCTTCATTTTTCGGTGCACTCGATGGGATCCACCCGCCTCACCAAGCACATTTATTTTAAACTTAATACATATATAAAAGAGTCGTTGGCTCCACTTAAAATAAGTTTATTATTTAAAAGAGTAAAGTACACGGATAGTCCCTGTGGTTTATCAAAATTTTGGTTTAGTCCCTAGCTTTTCAAAAGTACATGGATCGTTATTGATTGCAATTTGTGATGCATTTAGTCATCAACCTTGACAAAAGTACATGAATGGTGCTTGTAATTTGCAGTTTGTAATATATTTAGCTCCTAACTTGGACCTAGACAAACATTTAGATTTGTTGATTGGGGAATAATTACGTTACAAGTGCAATTTATCCATGTACTTTTGAAAAGCTATGGACTAACTATAAATTTTTGACAGACTAAATGGACCATCTGTGTACTTTACTACATTTAAAATCTATCTAAACCATCTCATTCACATTTTATTTTCTAACCAATCAAACAATTCTCTCTAGAAAATATCTCAAAATTTTCAAGAAAAAGTTTCTTATTTTTTTTACCTAAATGGCGACAAGGGTTTGGACTGACTATGAAGATTGAACCTTTGTCACGGCTTGGGTGAATTCGTCAACCACGGGTTATAACGAGTCCGCCTCATGGTCGAGTGCTTTGCATAGTGTCACACCCTCAAATTCCACGTGCGTCGTGTGGGGTTTTACCGCGAGGCGCGTGACACACCAGGATCCAAGTCAATGGTCACAATAAACGACAACTATATGTAAAAGACGTAAACCAAACCATTAAGTTTTTAATAACATAAAACCAGTAGCGGAAGCTTAAGTATGTTTACAATCCAAAGATAAAATAAACATAGTCTGAAATTATTTAAAAACATGCAACTAGAAACCCTAGACGCCATGCAAGACCCGTGCGCCTAGCCCATGTGCTGCTACCTTAGCGACCTGAGAAAACATGCCAAAAATGTCAACATATAATGTTGTTGAGTTCACAGGTTTTTATAAAACGTTTCCATAAGTTTGCAAAGATCAATCCCGTCAATACTATGTCACGTGTACTAGGGATGAGCATTCAAGCCCGAATACCGATCCCGTCCCGTCCCGATCCCGATACCGATACCGAACCGAGGGGTTTCGGGATCGGTATCGGTATCCATATTTATGGATTTTCGGTTTCGGTATTATCGGTATCGGTACGGGATCGGTACGGTATCGGTATTTTAAGGCAAAATACCGATACCATACCGGTACCGTACCGATACCGAACCGATACCGTACCGTACCGTATGTGTTCGGTATCGGGATCGGTATTGGGTTTTTGGACTTTTCGGTATCGGTATTGTCGGGATCGGTATCGGTTCGGTACCGATCCCGTCCCGAGCTCATCCCTAACGTGTACGCTAGCTAGGCGTATGTTCTGCTACTACTACGATTGGAAAACCATTACTGAACATGAATACATGAATACAAGAATACATGAATACACCTGCTCGAATATATGATTACGTAGGTCGAGACAATATGCACCCGTCCAACCTCCAGTCGACCCGAGTGGGGCAGGTCACGCTCAATAGATCTATCCACATTTCCCCCGTTGTGCTACCCCGCACATTCATGGTTTTTTCCAGGACTTAAATAAATCGTATAGTAACCAAAAGACGACCATAGTATGACATAATTCTTATGAACACAAATACGTAGCATGTATCTCCCCCGAAAGTAAAATTAGTAAAAGTGGGGCTGTGAAACTCACCTTAAGTTGAATTTCTTGAAAACAGTTTAACAAATGCTATGAAAGGCCCTAATACTGGCGACCTATCATAAGATGTATATAAGTATCCAGACTAATAACCCGTAGGTCAATTAGTCCCTGAATGTCCAGACCATAACCAAGTACGTTTGAAAACATGTTTGAACGTAAATCTGACCACATAAGACAAGACCCGACATCACATTAGTGACCCGACATTCCCCATGTTAGCCAAATACAAGTAACCAAGCAATCACATGTAAACATGCACTTAATACGCATAACAGTTCACCAACTCTAGCATACAGTTAACATACTGCATGTACAAGTCCGAACATATGTTATCAGGTTTCTAGACATGTCACGGGATTCACAATATGTTCCTAGGTGTCAAATCATGTTTCGGGGTCCCAAAATACACTTACAGCGGCAAAACACACGACTAGGCATCAAAACACACGATTAGGTATCAAACTGGCAACTAGCGATGCTAGTAGCCCCCTGTAGGGGCGACTAGGACTCACCAGAGGCGACTAACTGATGTGCCTCATTTTGCGCGTTTAATCCTCCAAATCAGATCTGAAACATGTAAAAACACCCAAAATCAATCCATAATCATCAAACAACTTATTTTAAACGAAAACCCCCCGATTTATCAACAGTCTAACACCCTAATTGCAAGCATTTCCCCAAATGGAATAATATTATGGAAACATCACATCAATGCATACATAACTTACCCTAAATGGAAAATAATCAGATTTCATCACATAATCACGTTGCAAATCATCATTCTAATGTTACTACATCATTCTAGCATAAACCCTAACATCATACAATTATCAAATCACCCCATAACATCCTAAATTCTCCTAATGCACTCAAACGGGTCAAAACACATATTATCATCAAAACACATCAAACAACCTTCAAAATCATAGATAATCATCCTAACAACTTATTCCCATCAACAAAACATCAAACACACAAGATTCCCCATGCTTTAATCATCAAAAACCGTTCTTTGCTCGAATCCTTCACATAGAACTCATATAAAGGATTAAACTTGTTTAAAACTGTTTTTCAAAGACACAAACTTTATAAAACCAGGTCTGGACCTTTAGGGATCAAAATAATGACGTGATAAAAGCTTGGGATGAATAACTGTGACAGCAGTCAACATCCGTACGCTTTTCATTTACTATTGTAATTACATGAGCATCTTTACACATTTTGGATACATTATACCCCCCCCCCCCAGACTAGTGAAGTTTGAGTTAATCAGAAAACTCAACATGGAACACTTGTTTAGTCATACAACACCCGGACAACCCACCAAACAAGCCTTTAGTAGGGTTGCCCCATTCTAACACATGGTAATCCCTCTCTAACACATGTTTATGAATCACCAATATTATCATAAATAACTTGTGTGCGTAACTTGTAAGCATAATACATGTTGATGTCGTTATCAATTCCTAGTCAACACCCGACTCATGATCGGACACAAACACCTACTCGACTTCACAACCTATTCCACCAACACCATGGTTAGGAAAGAGGTTGCATAACTTGATAATTACATGAACTTATCTTGGAAATAAACACTTGACTATGAACACATATGTATATATATATATATATACGCACGCACACACATACATATACACATGCTCTCAAATCGATTACATATATACACACACATGACAAGTATATGTTCTTGGACTAGTCACTATCACCTTTACAACAATAAACATTTCGGCCAATCCCACCCAAGATCATAAGACAATGATTAATCATCAAGTCCACACTTACACTTAAGAGGCAACTATTACATGGTACAACTAAACTCTTAGTGATCATATAAACCTCTACTAGGAAACCTCCTCCTTTGTCTTATACTTCGGTCAAACATGTGCACACACACCTCTAAAACATTCCCTCATGTCCCTTTTCACACATGGTGTCTCAAAGTTGCATGAAATTGGCAAAGACAACTAAGGATAGCCTCTCATTCACACACCTAGAACTTCCTAAACTAGCTAGCACCAATCAGAATTAAGGAGAGCTATTGAACCATCACTATCATACAACATGACAAAGCTATGAGATCAAGGACAAGTCCCTTTTCATCCTAAGCATGCATCAGCCGCAATCTTACAAGGATGGACAAGAATGGAGCATGAGGTAATCACTTATGATGATATCAATTACACCAAAGAAGGATTAAGACAAGAAATGAAGCAAAACCAAGAAGAATTGACTTTCCATATCCTCACTAAACTCCTTACCAATCGGCTAAGCATCAAAAGGTGATAAGTTTTATAAACATGAACTTCAACCAAGGTGATAAGATTACCTCTTTTGATCTTGTCTTTACCTCATTCGATCCACTATAAATAGAGGCACAAGTGGACACTTGAAACCATACCTCACACCACTCTCTCTCGGCTCTCTTTAACCGAACCACAACCCACCCCCACTCAAAAACCAACCTCCACAAAACAAGGAAGCTTCAAGGGACAAGAACAAATGCAACACCTTGGCATTGCTCGATCTAGGTAAGATAACCCACCCTTTTCTTGTTTTCCTTCGGCCCATATGGATCACCCGACCCCCTTGATCTATGATCACCCAACCATTAACACATCACTTAGAATAATAACTTGTTTTGCAAAACAAACCTCATTGTGGTGGATGATCATAATCGGCCCCCTTGTTAACACGCTAACACACGCTTTTGAACACCTCTTCATTCATACACGAACACTAGTAAGTCATGTTAGGTATTAAACAACCGGATTCTAGACAAGTATTAGCACAAACTCTCTATGCTAGCATATAATTGGTTAAAGTAACCCACATTGTCTAGAAACCCCTTTTGTCAATTAGTAATCGGCCCTCATGTTGTGGTAACGACTTGAGTTAAGTTTTGATCAAAACTAATGTGATTAACCAACTAATGGATCGGCTTTCATAAACCAAACTCAATTGATATATGTTCGGTATTGGAAGGTTATCTAGAAAGGATTCATAATCGGCTTACACCATTAACATATCTAAAACACATTTCATAGTTTCAATTGTAACTAAACCGGCCTAAACTAACTCATTTGAACTCATATGCGATCGGTTTCAAGGCATATATGATGCATTTGTTTCGGCTGCAAGACTTTAACACACGTTAAGATAGGCCGAAACATGTGTTAGTCTCATTTTGGGCATTAAAAGGGGCTTAGGCCTATGTTAAGACGCATATTTTTCCAAAAACCGACCACACATGACGAATTGGTATTGATTCACGAACCATAACATGTGGGGTCCACCTTGGGTACAATAGAAACCAAATTATAACAAAACACCCAGGATTTCCGGAACCGTACATTTCACAAGTACATTTAAGATCACCACGTGCATAACTACATGGCCCACATACATTAAAAACAAGGTCCACGAATGTCGGGTGAACAACTTGTATGATAAACAACAAGAACATACAATTTACCGTGCTCTTAACAATCATAGGGAAACCACTGTCTGGACAGTAGCTGTCTCACATTTTCAGCTTCACTAGACCCCATGTGACACTATCAAGTGAGTTTCACTGCCCCATTTTACTATTTTTACATTTTCGGGGGATAGACATGCTACAATTCTAGTTCAAGTTACAATGGAGTGTTAATTCTATCGTGACTGCCATGTGGAACATGAGACATTTGGTTCATGAGCTCACTAGTCCTCGTATTTCATTTACTATAACTATTAGCTACCACAAGCCATGGAACACTTTAATAGAACTATTGGGTTGACACCCCCACTCTTGGTTAGTCGCTCTAACCGGTTACATACAAAGGAGTGTTAGTATTCTACTATATACATACGTTGTCTTTAGTGTACAATGCACGAGGCATAACAGTCAAGAGGTTTGTTTATGGGACTCATGGTTTACACAGAAATCATTTGCTTAGCTAGCTCATGATTGGTCATACACGAATTACACAAGAATTTCATTTAGTACACTTAAACTTGTGAACTCACCGACATTATTGTTGATAAATCTTTGTGCATTTTTTTCAGGTAACTAAATGACGAGCAACAGAGATTTGGGAGAAGGGTTTGAGCAAGCACTTGGTGGTACCTCGTTGGCATGGGTTTTTGTCAGTTCCATAATGTTTAAGTTTCAATTTCACGAATAGTTCATTCATTTACACACACACACACACACACACACACATATATATATATGCATGTTATGACAGGACCATGGTCATTACTATTGACCTCACTGTTCAGTCAGACTCCGAGCCCGACTACTTGGTGGATGACCCCCCGGAGGAAGACCTATCACTCACCCATCCAGCCCCTGTTCCTTACGAGGCCCCTGATTTCCCCCATCATGGGTGTGGGTGGATTTCGGATTCAGAGATGGATGTGGACCCTCCTCCCGTTGCGAGGCGTACTTCCGATGATGACACGGATGATGACGTCCCACTTTCCCTAGCTGCCCCGGACACTCACCCTTCAGTGACCCCTCCTACTTCTCGCCCTTCGGCCAGCCTTACCCCTTTCTTTCGCCTTGACACCTCGGGACGTACACTCACAAAGTGTAAACCCCGAAAGAGGGTGCGTCCAGCTCT
The DNA here is from genome assembly GCA_030844895.1 of Ambrosia x helenae. Taxonomy (NCBI): domain Eukaryota; kingdom Viridiplantae; phylum Streptophyta; class Magnoliopsida; order Asterales; family Asteraceae; genus Ambrosia; species Ambrosia x helenae. The sequence continues at coordinate 52,781,206 of CM061224.1, forward strand.
TGTCATCGCCATACCTGCCCGAGCTCCGATTTTCCCGTTACTCGCTGACCCTATCCCTATCAGCGAGCCTACCCAGCCTACTGACCCCACGCTAGAGCCCCTAGCGATGGAGATATGCGAACCGAGACCCGAGCCACCGAAGAGGTTGAAGAGGCGCTCTCAGGCTCACAAGCGGCCTTTTCTTCCCAGTCTCACTAGCGATTTAGCACATAGGGATGAGGAGGACGACCCCGAGGCCATGAGTTTGGGAGGCTCATTCCGGAGACCCCTCTATACTGAGCGTGGTGTCATTCTATCCCACCACGCACAGTTAGTAGCTTTGGGAGTTCGTATCCGGGAGCTTGAGAGTTAGTTATCCGAGGCCGAGCATGGGAGACTGTCTGCAGTCATAGAGAGGGTTGAGATGGGGAGACGTTTGGAGACATTAGAGAGGAGGATGGCAGAGACCGACCAGCGTATGAGAGAGGCGATCATTGCTCTTGTTGCTGCTTTTCCACCACCATCTTCTTAGACATTATGATTATGCTTTGTGTTATGGTATTATGTTGTTATGTTTAGAGTATTATGTCTAACCAAACTAATTGCGGTTCAACCGCCCGTCTTCTGTACTAAAACTTGATCATTTTGGGTTCATGTATGGATTGTGATATCATGTTGCTTATTCTTTTTTGTCTTGTGGATGTGGTTTAATTACTATGCATGGTTGTGTTGATTATTATATGATTATATATATATATATATCTTATGTTTGTTGTGTGTTTTTAGTTATGCAAACCCGACAATCTGCACGAATAACCGATGGCGAACCATTACCAGCCACTCCCGCTGAGCTAGCTAGGGTGATTGCTGAGGAAATTGCTCGACATGATGCTGCTCGACCGGATTCCAGTGGAGGTTCAGGAGGTATCGGTCGCCGGCGGGGAAACGAAATGGACAACGAAGTTGAAAACTCTATTCATGGATGTTAGTACAAAACTTTCATGGCTTGCAAACCATGGAATTTTCGTGGTACGGAAGGTGCTGTAGGAATTGTCCGTTGGATTGAGAAGAACGAGTCAGTCCTAGACATAAGTGGTTGCTCCGAGGATCAAAAGGTGAAGTACTCCACTTGTACCTTTCAGGATGAAGCCCTTACCTGGTGGAACCTGCAAGTACAAACCCTGGGCAGAGATGTGGCATACAACCTTGCTTGGGCCGATCTCAAAACTCTGCTCATAGAAAAGTATTGCCCGAGGAGTGAGCTACAGAAGCTGGAGGCAGAATTTTGGAATCTTGCCATGGTGGATGCCAACGTGACTGCATATACCACTCGTTTTCATGAACTCTCTTGACTGGTCCCTCACATGGTCACGCCCGAATACAAGAGAGTCGAGCGGTATATCTGGGGTCTATCTCTAAAGATTCGTAGTATGGTCACTGCATCCGCACCCTCCACCATCCAAGCTGCTGTTACTCTAGCCCACAGTCTGACTGACGACGCTGTTCGCATGGGTTCGCTGAAAGGCAATGTTTTTAAAAGAAGTTTTTAAAAATACCTCAAAGCAGTTGGCAGACCGTAACAAAAAGGCAATGTTTTTAAAAGAAGTTTTTGGCAACAAAAACATTTTCAAACCCTTTGAGTCGGCCCAATGATTTTGCGGGAGATTAGGGAGGTTTTTGGTAGACGAAAAGAGCAGCTTAGGGTGTTCCCAATTCATTAAACAACCCTTACCCTTTTCCATGTGAGCAATATTGAGCCTTATCGAGCACACCATTTCACATATATATACACTACATATGCTCGTTTAGTTGTTTTGAGAGATATTCCCCGATTTGGTATGACCCGATTAGAACTTGTGTGACTTATGCGCTGCGAGACCGCATCAGAGGAAAGTGTGTGAAAGTGATTTAAGCACCTAGGACTTACCCATTCCGTTATCATTAGCCTTTCATATATTTTCCCCACCCCTAGCCACCCATTTTTGAGCCTTAGCCTTTTCATTTCCTTACGTTCATTTAGCCCCTGCCATGACGAAATTAGGGAGGTGTTTAGGTGTTGAGGAAACTCTTTGGCAATTTTGGGACTTTGAAGCAAAAGCCGCACATCAAGAATCAAGAAGCAAGAATCAAGAATCGGGATTGTGATGAGGCTACAAAAGAAAGCCATTAGAAGAGCATACCATGTGTTAACCATCACCCAGCAAGCAGCATGAGAAATTTATGTTTTATTTTTGAAAAAAAAAAAGTGTGTGTGTGAATTAGAGAATCAAGGGAACTTCAAAAAGAAAAGTTTTGCAATGTTATCTGAAGAGACCAAGTAATCGACCCAACCTAGTGAAGGCTATTAGGCGGCCCTCGCGCTGAACGGTTCACGAGAGAAGGCCACAGTCGAGCTGCGAAGTCCAAGGAGAAGATTAGCAAAACCAACTTGAGAAGATCACCAAGATTCCAACAAACACCTTAAGCACCGAACCTGAAATCAGTCATGGTAGTAGATTCCATTCATACCCTATTTTTCACCATCCCACTAAATAACCACCGGAAAGTCCTATTGATTTACACACTCCACCTCAATAAAAAGCGATGGAGTTGCGATTTGCACCCAAACCTATGATTCGCGTCATCCATCGGGTAGAATTTGAGTGATCACCCCAACAATGAAACCCGAGTGAATGAGAGAAGTGAGGAAAAAGGAAAAAGGGGTCACCTTAGGAATTGTTGTAATAAAGTCTCACCGAAAGCCATGCTCGAAATCCCGAAAGTTTATTAAGTTAGGCTCTTAGGAGGTAAGTTAAGCTCGGCACATCGAGTTAAACTTACAATTTTTATCCCACTAAAATTGCCTAAGGTTCGGTTTGCTTGAGGACAAGCAAACGCTTAAGTGTGAGGTATTATGATGTGCCGAAAAACTTATATGTTTTCACCCACAATTACCACCTGTTTTATGAACTAAATCATGCTTTTATCTTTGTTTTATCACGGTTTATCTTTCTTTGTTGATAAATGCAGATTTGGAGGCCCTATGACGAAAAGAAGTGAAAACCCGCACAAAACGACACAAAACGACGAAGATTTGAAGACTTTGAAGATCTGCCAGACATGGCACGGCCGTGCTCACGGCTATGCAACCTTCCCGGGTCAACTAGCCAACATTTCCAAGTCAAAGGAGGTCAATCTTAGAGTTCCAGGATGTGCACGAGCGTGCACCATAATGAAGCACGATCGTGCTTTACTCCAGCGTGTTCTCCAAGGCAAAAACCGACCAAGACTGACAAGACGGTTGGTCTCCATGACAAGCATGGGCGTGCCACATGGCGTGCTCAGTAACAAACCGACGTCTTCTGTACAAAGGACTCTGCAACAGTACCTGTTGTCGAGCATGGGCGTGCCAGAACGTTGTCGAGGGCGTGCAAGAGCTGAAATGCCTATAAATAGAGGCCTCCACCCCACATTTTGAGGCATCCCTTTCCACTCGCAATCCAACACTTCTCCACGAATTTTCTGCCCCCTAAGAGGTTTAGAGGTGTCCCTTGGATCTTGGGATCACTCCACAAACACCTTGAGTGAGAGAGAAACACCCCAAAATCATCCAAAACCCTTAGAAATCTCCATATTACCCTCCAACATGTCTTGTACACAAACCCAACCTTGTGAGCTTGTTGTGACAACCATGCTAGGCTAGATTTCTGTTGGTGTTGTTAGGGTGAGGATGGATACTTGGTATGAAGTAATATAGTTTATCTTTTATTTTAAAGTGGTGTTTTGTGCTCTTAATAATTCCTACTATTCTAACTTTTTTTAATGGTCTAATTAATAAATCACTTAGTCTTTGGTCTTGTGAGTGTCTTGATAAGAAATGGGAAGGACTCACGAGTGTACCCATGGTGTGTAACAACCCATGCACTTGTGAACTTAAAACCCATGAGTAGTGATTAGTCCATTTATGGGTAGAAATACACACACTTTAAGTCTTAATCCTCTATTATCAAAATCTCATTTAGGGTCGGTACGGTCTTTATACTCGGTCCTAATGATAAGTTAATCCTTAATCTTACATCTTGGTTTCATGGTCTATGTGAAGTCTTGATGTGGGTTATGGATTGATGAACTCGTGTTGGAATAAAACGGTCTTTACTTTATTCCATCATTATACTGCCGCACAGTTAATGATAGACCAGTCACTTTTTGATAAGTTAATTAAACCAAGTATGGGATGCACGTGTGCTGGTAAGTCACGACTCCTCCATGATATTAAGTGGTAACTTGCTCGGTCATGCTCCGGCCACTGACAAGTTATTCATAAAAGTCTAGAGTAGTTTGATGTCTATATCGCAACACCGGGAGGTGGGTAATTCGGGGTTGAGTCGACACAGTCTCGAGTCCCTTTATTTTCAGTGTTGAGAGGTGAGCTCACCAGGTCGGGAGACCCTCATAATAGCATTAAGAACATAGTTGTTTGTACAGCTTTGTGAGAACAGTCACCTCTAGAAAATGCAGTTGCAATTCTAAGTTAAGCATAAGTGCGCGCTCAAACACACCACAATAAAATAAAGATAGCAATTTCATACCGAAGTTCCATCTGATCCCGAAGCAACACCATTATTTTGCTATTGATTTTTCTTAAAAGTTTTCATCTCTCATTTTACTTTTCTTCTTGCAATTTTAAAAAGTCTTTTTAAGTAATTTTAGGAAGCTGAGTAGTAAAAATCGTGTCCACGGATTCGATACTCGGTACCTGCGCATTTCTATACTATATACGATAGGTGCGCTTGCCTATTGTGTCGTGTTTAGAACGTTGAGCAACTATCATTTTAAATTATAAATTTAAAACTTGTAAGTCTCGTTTTGTTTTTCTAACTTACTCGTCTTTTCATTAAAACTTTTGGCACTTCCTCCGCGACTTTGCCCTTTGTGAAAAAAAGTCTAGTTTTCTTAAACACTCACACGACATCAAACCTGAATATGATTCTTGGGAGGATCTAGGGTCTGTAAAGTCAACGTATTTCCAACATAAACCATGGTTCTATTAGTGTCTTGATAATAATTAGAAAAAACCCACTAATAGACAATAGGCAGGGGCTATATCATTATATACAACCCAAAATATGAAACCAATAGAACTTTTTTATGTAAATATGGTTATTACATGGTTTGTTTGAATAAAAGAATTCATATATACATATATATATATATATATATATATATATTTATAGAGGAAGTATTTAGAGAAAACCCTTCAAAATGGGGAAACCTTAGTAAACCCAATACTTGGCTCACATTTGTCCACATCACCACTAAGCATCTTTTTAATATTATATTCCCAAGGTTATAATGGTAATTTTAGATAAGATATTATTGAGGTTGATTTGACTATTGGATAGAGATTTGTACTAATCCCTGTAAACCACCATCATCTTCTCTCTTACATTACAATTACCATTCAAAATCAGAATTACCTTTGCTCCCTTCTCTCATTAACCCTCCATTAAGTATATGTAAATCGATCTTCATTAATGAGATGGAAACCAATATATCATCCCCACGTTCACATTTAACATCTTCTGACCATGAAAGTTCACATTCCCAAGATGGATATCCTATAACTGTGTTTCGTAATAACTTTTCATAGCCGTTGATGATAAACATATGTCTGATGGTAAGTTTTAATATGTCTCATGAACATATGTTGTCGTTTTTAGTTTTTTATGCTGCATGTTGTTGTTGATGATGAATATATGTTTTTCATTTTGGTGGCAAATCATTTATGACAACTATGGATTTGAGGGATGGGCACCTGCAAGGGCATCAAGCAGCTCTGATGGTGGATGTGGAGGTATAGCGTTATTATTTTTTTCTTGATGGTTGTAAATGTTTGTTCAAAAAGTATAGAGAAGTTCCATTTTAAAAAAAAAAAAAAAAAACCATGGAGCTGGATGTCTATAAAGTTTTTTGTGTATTTTTAACATTTGCATTTTATGTTTTCTGGAAGATGATACTTTTAAGTTTAGTCGTTTTATGTGCATATGCATTCCATGTTTGTTCACACGCGGTTGATGCGATTAAATTCATGCGTATTTTTTTATTTTATATAACATATGCATCTTGTGATTTAGATTGTTGTTTACATTTGGGCAGGCAATGACTTAGATTCTCCTCCGTATTATGTGTTTGCAACCCCAAATGGGACCTAATTTTGGTTCCCCAATGTTAGGCAAACGTTGCTTCCTGTTATTGGCCAGTCCTTTAACTCTCTCGAATCGGCTTTGGCTATGTACACAGACTACGCTGACGAAGCAGGTTTTTGTGTTAAAAAAGGTCAAACCAAGGTCTGGCTTGGTATCCCCACATATAGGTATCTCCGTTGTTCAAGATATGGAAATCCCCAACTTAAAAAAAACCTTTGACACATTAGATAACACGTCTATTAAGCCCCAAAAGAGTTCATTCACGTGTTGTAATTGTAAAGCTCACTTGTTACTTACCATCAGCTGTGATGGGTCTACTTTTAAAGTAAAAAGTTTCAATGACATGCATAACCATGAGCTTTTTGAGAAACATAATCGTGACCTAACAAAGGTTTCTAAGAAATTTTCGTACTCAACAAAGCAATTTATCCATAGTATGAGCCTAAACCGGATAGGACCAGCGAGAGCACATAGGTTTCTTGTTGCAATGAAAGGTGGGCACCACAACGCCAATGGGACTACTGTTGACTTTAAAAATTTTAGTCAACAGCTCCGAATTTACATTGGTGACCGGGACTCACAACTATTCCTCGACCGTCTGCGTGATCGTTTTTGACATGTTTTCGGACTTCTTTTATGACTTTGCTGTTTCAGATGGTAAACTACAATCTATTTTCTGGGCGGATAAGATATCCAAGCTGAATTACAAGGCATTTGGTGATGTCCTTGCGTTTGATGTGACATACCATACAAACAAGTAAGTTATTGTACCATTTTATTTAATTGCATACATATGTAAGAGGATGGCCTGTATCAGGATAACATAAGTTATTGTCCCCTTTGTTCTTTTTTTCTAAAGGTATAACATGATTTTTATACCGTTCACTGGTATAGACCACCATAGGCAGTGTGTTACATTCGGAGCTGGTTTGATCATCAACAAGACAATTGAATCTTATGTGTGGTTGCTAGGATCCTTCTTAAAAGCACATGGGTCACAACCTTTGTTAGTGTTAAGTGACCAGGACCCAGCCATGTTACAAGCTGTTCCACAAGTGTTCACTGAATCACACCACAGGCTTTGTATGTGGCATATAATGAAAAAGCTGCCAACAAAGGTTTTTCAGCTTCTGCTTTGTTACACTTTGCTGGCAAAGTTGTGTATAAACTAATTTTTATGCTATTTGTGTTTTATATGCAGATCTCTGGTGATCTTTTGACAAACACAGATGTCCGGGCATGCATTCATCGTTTGGTGTGGAGTGTTTACATCAAACCATCAACCAAACTACTATTTAGTTTTTCATCTCTTTCTCATTAGAACCTTTGTCACTTTCAAGTTGTCCATCTCACATGTATAATGATTTTATGTTTAAATGCCTTCACACCAGTGTTCTGCACGATTTGTAATGAGGTTGAAATGGATGGTCTCAGAAAATTCTCTCACTCAAGTAAAAATGTGTTTGTAGGGAACGTGGTTGAATCGTTTGATTACCATATCCAGAGCTTATTAAAGAGAAGGCTTATTATAGATAACCCATAAGTCTTTCCCTAATCATATATGGGATGCATAATCGTCATCTGGGTTTTGCTATGTTAGAAGAAATCAACATATCTTCTTTATGTTTGTTAGTGTTTTATATGTAATTTGTTCACTCGGATAATGTAATTGTATTATTTAGTAAAATGTCGTTTGTTATAGCTAACGTCTATTGCTAGACAAATATCTTAATAATATTTCTAACATCTAGTCATAACAATAATTGAATTACTCAGAGCGAAGTTATATTAATCTTCCCTTATAAGCTTCCCTTCAGTGCTTTCAGGAAGTCATATATTAATCTTCCCTTATAAGTTTCTCTTCAAGCTTCCATTATACGCTTCCCTTCATTTATATGGTACTTCACAATCTATTTGTCTAGTGAACGTTTGTAAGTAACACCACTGGAGCTCCTACTTTCAATACTAATTTATAATTAGGTAAATTAGGATTGAATGTATGAGCTCCAGTGATGTTACTTACAAGCGTTGATATAAATTTGTATTGAAAGTATGAGCTCCAGTGATGTTACTTTTGATTCAAATGAATATTATCAACATTGAAGATGACTTCTTCTGACAATAAATAAAAGTCAAGCACAATCACTTGAATATGTAACCCTGTTTGTATATTCCACGTGCTGTTTTCCAGTCATTGCCAAATCTATGTTGCTGTATCCAGGGTCAAAAGTAGGAAAAGCTTGAAGATTTTGATTTGTGATAAGCAAAAACAAATTTGTACAAACACCCCTAATGTGGTATACAAACAAGTTTTTCAAAATGTTTGAATAAGTAACTTTGTCATTTTGTTATGTTTATAATTGTTTACATATCATTATCTTTGGTCTATTTTTTTTGTAAGTTAAATTGTTTATGTTGTTTGACAATCTAGATGACAAGTCAACAGATGTGGTAAAATATAACAGGAAATATAATAAAATGAGGATATTTTAAACACTGAGAGACTTTTGTGTGAGAACATTTGTTGACAAGTCAACAGATGTTATAAAACAGAGTATGCAACAAAATAAAGATATCTTTCAATACTGTAGAATGGTTCAAAGAGATTCTTATTTTATCTAAACAGAGGTTCCAATGGCAAACTTAGGGTATGTTTGGCAAAACTAGCTGGTAGCTGCAAGCTAGTAGCTGGAAGCTGGTAGATGGAAGCTTTTTAAATATGTTTTGGTGTTTGGCAGAGTAGCTAGAGCTTTTAATAAAATGTATAAAATGACCAAAATAGGCATAGTTAAAAGCTTGTAAATAAGGTTTTTTTTTATTTTTAAAATAGAATGGGTATTTATGTCATTACTAATTAAAAGCTTGTAGCTAATAGAGCTTTTTCTTAAACGCTAGTACTAGTAGCTTTTCACTATAGAGCTTTTTCTCCTATCCTAAAAGCTTCCAGCTCCTTCAACCAAACAAGGCTTTTTATTAAGTATGAGTTTATTTCTTAAAAGTTTGAAGCTCCTAAAAGCCTTGTTTGGTTGAAGGAGCTGGATTTCCTAATAGTCATTTTCTAACTTTATATCCATTGAACTATTTTCACTTTCCAACTCTCCATCCTATATGCATAATGATATTCCGTTCAAATATCCTTCTACCAGTCTTCTCAAATATTCTTACACTCAAAGAAAAATGGATTACCAACAATCCGTTGGTAATGAAGTTGGAATTGGTGTTTTATGAATCAAAGAAAAACATTAATCTATTATTACTACATCCAGAGCCTGTTTAGAAAGGTTAGGCCGGGTTTTCGAACTTGATGATGTTTAGCTACGAAGAGTTGTCGACGTTTGTTGTGATTATACTTAATGCAAGTGCGTCAGAAGTTGAATTCCGTACTTCGTCTATTCGTGTTTTTGTTCCGATGACAATGGCAATGAAGATCATTCTCTAAGGTTTGTTTGTTTGTTAGAAGACTTCTTTTATGTTTGCTTGTATTTTGTATGTAGTTTGTTAACTCGGATATTGTATATGTGTTACTTGGCATTAAAGCAGTTTTTTAGAGATATTTGGATTTGTTCTTTACAAGTCTTCCATTTTGTATGTAGTTTTGTTAACTCGGATATTTCATTGAAATTATGTAATTGCAATAATAAGTTTGAATCCTATAACAGCTGTTTGACAAATTTGTTGGCAACTCAATAGATATTGGTAAACAGAGTAATGAAATCTCAATTGAAGATTACGATTGTCTGTTTCTTTTTAATAATTGTTCTCCCAATAGAGCTTTCCATGCGTTTGTTGATTTATCTTTCCATGGTTGTAACACTATTTAGTATTAAAACATCTCATAAGTATCTATCAACTGGTATCGTCAAAGGAACATACCTTACTAAACAGGTTTTACTTATAACAGATGATTGGCTTCTTTATTTGTTCTTTACTATAAATAGAGACATGTTTGTGTTAAAAAATGATATACTCTTCCCGTGTTTTCACATGGGATTTCACCTAGTACTTAACAAAAGGAGAAGAATGTAGGGCTGTGGAGTGTGGAGAAGAAGAGAGGTGAGGTTGTGAAGTGTGGAGAGCGGCTGATAAGTGACATGGTTAGAATGTTACGGTTAGGGCTAAGTTTTTAGAACATATGAATTAATATACTTACCAAAAGGAAATAAATAATAAAAATAAAATTAAGTTTAATTAAATGAACATAAACGGACACAAATAAACAAATGAACATAAACAAACATAAATGAACAAACATAAACGAACAAAAATGAACGTCATGAACATAAATGAACGAATAAAACATTGTGTTCGTGTTCGTTCATTTATTTAAATAAACGAACTTCCCGCCGAACAGTTCACGAACCGTTCATGATAGTTCGGTTCGTTTACAGGCATAGGTGGTGGTGGTTGTGGTGGTGGTGGTGGTGGGCGGTGTGTTTTGATGTTGCAAATGAAGGGTGAAAGAGGGATAAAATGCAAAAAAAAAAAAATATGGGGGATACATGGAATGATTTTGAGGAAATGAAATGCTTTATGGAATAAGTGCTTCTATTCCATTGTCCAACGAAACACACAATATTTCATTACGTCATAACTGTATTCTTGCATACCAAACGTTATCTTAATGTAAAGGGTTGTTTGGTAAGCCTCTTGATGAGGCTCTGAACCATTCATCACTGAATGATTTAGCATTCAGTGCGTTTGTTTCAGCTTCTAAGTGGAATGGTTAAGACTGAACCATTAAGATTTGTGATGTTGCTGAACCATTAAGCACTGAACTAGGCTGAACGTTAATGAGACTCTCCTACTAATGTGGGACAAGAAAATTAACCATTAAAAGGTTCAACTTAATGATTCAACACTTAACCATTCAGACATATTAATGATTCAGAACCAAACATGTAATAGAGTGTTAGTTAGGGCTGCAAACGAACTGAACTTTCAGCGAATAGTTCATGAATTGTTCCGCGGGAAGTTCGTTCATGTTCGTTTAGTTAAACGAAATATGAACAGAGGTCACGTTTGTTTGTTTATGTTCGGTAACGTGTTCGTTTATGTTCGTTTGTGTTCTATAGTTCTATAGTTTAGTAAGGTTTTTAATTTTTATACTTTTTTATAATCTTTTATTTTTATTTATCTTAATGTATGTGAATTCGATGTTATTAAAAATTGATATATGTCCGTTTATGTTTGGTTCTATTCATGAACACTTCTTTGTGTTCATGAACACTTGTTTGTGTTCATTAATGTCTGTTTATGTTCGTGTGTGTTCATGAACAAAATTAAGAAACGAACACAAACGAACACGAACATGAGTGTTTTCTTAACAAACGAACACGAACAGAAAATCTCGTTCGGTAAGTGTTCATGAACTGTTCTTGAACACATAATTTTCTTAACAAACGAACACGAACAAGGCTTTATTCGTGTTCATTCGGTTCGTTTGCCGCCCTAGTGTTAGTAGGATTTAGGAAAGCAAATTTTATTATTATTACGTGGCATTTAAGAAGCTCGTCATCAATAATATGGTTGCCTCGTCATCCATGTCTATCCAGTCCCCCTTTAACAGCTGGATCCCTCCTCACCACCCCTTTAACCCTACCCCCAACCACCACTCCCTCCGCCTCCCTCCGGCCACCACCATTTTTTACATAATTATTATTATTATTATACCTTACCTACCGAAACCAGTCAGTCTCTCTCTCTCTCTCTCTCTCTTGTTTTTACTTTTTACAGTTTAATTTCGTTTTATATTTATTTGCATGTTAACACACCCAAGCACATATATCCGTATCAATATCTAGATAATTGTGCAGCCTTAGGAACTAGATCTGATTATTATGTTGAAATTGTGGTTATTGTTTGTTGTATTGTTTTGTTTGACTTTGTTGACTTGTTTAGGACATTGAGATTCATGAGAGGATAAATCACCTTTTTCTTTCTTTTTTTTTTTTTCTAAAAAAAAAAGTTAAAAAGTTTGACATGGAACACAGAAGTATAGAACAACTTAATTATGCTGATAATTAGGGCGTTTTGTTGAAATTGTGTTGACTATTTGTTGTATTGTTTGTTTGACTTGTTTAGGAGTTAGGACATGTGTAGAATTTGAGATACATGACAGGATAAATCACTGTTTATATAATTATTATTATTATTTATTTATTTATTTATTCAGAATGTTTTAAATGGGACATAGAATAACTAAATCATGCATGTGTTGCAAGAAAGTCCAAAAGGGATGGTTTGTTTCATTGGTAGAAGAACATGTGTATCTATCAAACTAAAGCAACAAGATTCACTCAGTTAATCCCGTCAAGCCGTGTCTTTTGGCTATCACCGCTACCACATGATGCATTATTAACCATCCGCCCTTTTTACCATTATTTTCATGAAATTAGTAAGATAACCTTAAAATTAGTGCAATTTTAATTTTGCGCCGAGGGCCCACAGTACACCGCAAGCGGCCCCACACATATATGCATTATATACTTTTCTAAGCAGTTAGAGGAGTGGCGAGAAGCTTTAGAGGGAAGGGGTTTAAGGATTAGTCGCTCAAAGACGGAGTATCTCTATTGTGATTTCAGTGGGGTTAACGACGACGAGGACACCCATATCACTATTCAGGGTCAGGTTGTCCCGCAGGTAACTAGGTTTAAGTACTTAGGATCATTTGTTCAAAAGGATGGGGATATAGATAGTGACGTAACACATCGCATACAAGCCGGGTGGTGTAGGTGGAGAGCAGCCACAGGGGTATTGTGCGATAAGCGGTTCCCAAATAAATTGAAGGGGAGATTTTACAGGACCGCAATTAGACCTGCTATGTTGTATGGGACAGAATGCTGGGCAATCAAGAAGACGCACGCACGCAAGATGGAGGTCGCAGAGATGAGGATGCTTAGGTGGATGGGCGGGCACACAAGGCTAGATCGGATTAGAAACGAGGTTTTTAGAGAGAGGTTTGGAGTGGCTAGGATATCAGACAAGATAAAGGAAGGGAGATTGAGATGGTTTGGACATGTGAAGAGGAGAGGAACAACAGCGCCAGTTAGAGCAGTGGAAGCATGCGTTGTAGAGGGGAGAAGGAATAGGGGCAGACCTAAATTGACCTGGGATGAGCGAATTAGACAGGATCTCATAGAGTTGCACCTCTCTGAGGACATGGTCCAAGAAAGGAGTTCCTGGAGACGTAGGATTAAAGTAAGTGACTTTTAGGATTTGGCACTTAGGTAGCATATCCGGGTATTATGAGCCCTTATCTATAGGATTTCTAAACCTATTTTGATTCATGTGTCTATTTATCTTGTTTTCTTAAGTAATGTGAAACTTACTTGTGCTTTTCGTCCCGTTTACATGTTTCTATGATGTTCAATGTATTATATTTTTATGTACTATCTTACTAGCTTATTCCTGCATTTGGTCCGTTAGCCGATAGCGAAATATCCATGTGGTGCTTGTCCCTTTACTTGTATGCTTGCCTGTCTTCTGTTCTCTCTTTTTGAGCCGGGGGTCTCTCTGGAAGCAGCCTCTCTATCCTTTATGGGTAGAGGTAAGGTGTGCCTACATCTCACCCTCCCCTGACCCTACCAATAGTCTACTATTAGTGGGATATACTGGGTATGATTGATTGATTGATTGACTTTTCTAAGCAGTTAATGTCGGAAAATATCGGTTATCGGTCAAGGACCGATATTTGATATATCGGTTTTCGCGGTGAGATATCGGTGGGATATCGGTAATCTTTATATCATGCAAAATCCATATATATAGAAGTTTAACACTAACAATTAAATATAATCTTCTACAATTAACAAATTGACCTCTTGCAACATGCAAAACAATAACAATTGTAGCAAGTGGGAACTTATTAAGACTTAAAACACTAACAACATCAATAAGAAGCAAGACAAATAGAAGAACTAATTAGAAAGATACTGATATCGGGAATATCGGTGATATATCGGTCAAATATCGGTAAGATATCGGTCAAATATCGATCAATATCACCGATAATATCGGTACAAAATATCGGTCAAAATAGATCGGTTGATGACCGATAACCGATATATCGGACCGATATATCGGATATATCGGCGATATTAACTGCTTAGATACTTTTGCCCCCGAGGGCCATTAGTATGTTCTACCCGTTGTTAAATACATTTCTTAACATTCAAAGGCAAGAGATAAAAAAAATAGCGTTAATTTGTTATTACTTTGCTTTATTTGTAATGTCAATTGTCAAGAGTGTGGTGCTACACCGCTGCTTAAGAACTCTCCAAGTTGTTGCATTGTCTGTCGTCAATAGCATGTTCTATCTGGCCTTGTTTCATTTACAGGAGTGTAAATGTTTACATTGCTTCGTTTCTCAGCCAACAGAAACTCCCACCTCGAACTAAAGTTGAGTTCATATCTTGAAAATGGTATAAAAGGACATGTTTATTATGCTGAGGCGTAATCTTAGTAAAAGGAGTAATTACGTTAGTATAATTTTTACAATAATGGTAAACACTGCAAACTTAAAAGATATTATGGTTTAGTGCACCAGTTGGTTATGTTTGACACTATTATAAAGAAAGTAGATTTTATGGTGTAGTTCACCACTTAGTTATCTTTAAATTAATGATATGTTATGTAATAACTATTAGTAACACCTTTGCACTTCTGTTGCTAACCTGCACTACATCTGATGCCTCCAGGTACTTGTTGATCATACACAAAAGTCTAAGTTGCAGGCACTTAACCTTTTAGGACGCAACTGAGTTTTTCTTTGTAGATTTCATCATGGGGGCTGGGAAGAGAGCTCACCTGCTAAGCATTCCAAACCTGCTTCAGCTCCGGTTTTCACTTTCGTTTTTTTGTTCTGAATATATGATGTACTATGTTTGTATCTGGAAACTTATGCTACTCCTTGTCATCAGGAAACACCTCCGCCATCATATGCTGATTGGTCAAGCTCGATGCAGGTGTGATTAAAACATTTAGTTTGTGTTTCTTGTTTACAAGATGCATTGTGAGTATGGGATTCTGAGATAGAATCTTACTGTAGTATATTACCTTACATGTTTAGGCTTATTATGGTGCCGGAGGCACTCCGCCTTTTTTTGCATCAACTGTTGCTTCTCCAACTCCTCATCCTTATATGTGGGGAGGCCAGGTAATAATGTCAACTTGCATACCAGATTTAAGAATTAATTGCAACAAGTAATAACTTGAAAGTCTTTTAATTGTTCTTTTATGTTTGAATTTCTTCAGCATGCTATGATGTCACCATACGGGACTCCAGTTCCATATCCTGCGCTATATCCACCAGCAGGGGTTTATGCTCATCCTAGTATGCCTATGGTAATAATTGTTTTTTTTCTCTTTTCTTTTTTGTTGTCTAAGCTATATTTAGATGGCAATAGTGCACAGCATTATTTGGTTGTTTTCTTGTTTGTCACCATATGTGGATATAAGACAACAATCACACTTTGATTCTTTAAAGCCAATTTATTCACATATGCAGGTATAAATATTTGAACTATGCATATACACACATGTGCGTATACACATGCATACATGCACACTACATGTGCGCACACAGGCATAGCTCATTCTTGTTAGAACAGGCTTCTTATATACAACAATTGCTATATAAGTATACATGCAGTGATGCAGATATATGCCTTTGGCGTGGGTACATTTAACTAAAATTTCGATCTTATCATTAATCTTACAGACCCCAGGTACTGCACCGCCAAATGCAGAAACGGAAGCAAAGGCCTATGAAAGCAAGGAAAGGCCTACAAATAAAAAGTCCAAGGGTCCTGCAGGGAACGGCAATGTCAAAACTGGAGAGACTGGGAAGGCTGCATCAAGTTCCGGAAATGATGGTGCCACACAAAGGTTTATAGTTACTCTTATGATTGATTTCAGCATTTATTAATGTATAATCGTCTTCCCATACACTAATGAATGGGTCGATCTGGATTATGTTTAATCTCAGACGGGTCAAATGAAATTTTTTAGCTACACTTCTATGTCATTTACTACAATGCAAAGGGTTCCTTTGTTTTTATCTTGGACTGTGCATTGCTGACTGTTGTTTTTGAAATAAACAGCGCTGAAAGTGGAAGTGATGGTTCATCAGATGCAAGTGAGGAAAATGACCAACATGTTCGTGCTTTCACTTTAGATATAAATGTTAAAACATGTTTTCTTTCTTAATTATGTGTGAAACTTCATGCCATCCGTTTTCATGGTAGCATGAGGTTTTCCTTCTATAGCTGTTATCTACTTCTAATGTCTTATGTTTCCTTGCGTAATGACAAATTGAATTAATTCCCCCAGGATTTCTCAGGAGGCAAGAAAGGAAGCTTCAATCAAATGCTCGCAGATGGTAATTATGCACGCTTTTTACCTTTTCCTATCTCTGATTATGTGTCTCGTTAGTTCGTTAAAAAAATAATAATATTCATTTTTCTTCAGCTAATGCACAGAATAGCAATTCTGGGCCAAATATTCAGATGCCGGTACCCGGAAACCCTGTAGTTTCTATGGGTGGTACCAATCTTAATATGGGGATGGACTTGTGGAATCCATCTGCTGGAAGTGGACCCATGAAAATGCGACCAAATCCTTCTGGTGCTCGAACAACGGTCCCACCACCGATGATGCCTGATCAGTGGGTTCAGGTTGTATGTTCTTGATAAAAAAAATTTCCTTGTGGATTTGCCTTCAGTATTGGTGTCTAGTAGAGGTAAAATAGGGTAGGGCAGGTTGTTTTAGTATGTGTCGGGTTGAACTGAGCCACAAATATCTGTACATTTTTGCTATTTATATTATTAGTTAAGCACTAAAAATACACTTTGAGTGGAGTCCTTAACAGTGTATGTGAAACCATATTTATTGAATAAAATAAAGGCTATGGAAAGGAATTTAAGTAGAAGTGTAGAACTGAACTAGAAAACTGAATCAAGTGAAATCAAATGAGTATTTGAAACCTATTGACATATATAACAACAATCAATCTGATTCCTTATTAGTGATTCTTTGATTTGACGATTAGGGATATAATACCATAACCCAGTTCGACCATCGCATAAGTAATTGGGCGAAACTGTAACCTATAGTGGACTAGTACTAGATTTGTT
This sequence comes from Ambrosia x helenae, assembly GCA_030844895.1. Lineage (NCBI taxonomy): Eukaryota > Viridiplantae > Streptophyta > Magnoliopsida > Asterales > Asteraceae > Ambrosia > Ambrosia x helenae. The sequence continues at coordinate 52,798,502 of CM061224.1, forward strand.
ACGATACGCCTGTTATTACTAGGAGTGTTCATGGCTCGGTTCGGTGGTTTTGATTAAATTTTGGGCCAAACCACTAACTGTGGTTTCGGGAAATGACTAGGTGGACTGGTCGGTTTTATTGGTTTAACCAATTTATTTTTTCAAAACCAATAGTTTGTATCAAAGTTGTAAAACTATAAAGATGGTATACATACACATATACACAACCAAATATTAACTGCAAGAAATATATAAATGATAAAGGTTAAACAACTTGTTCGGCTGACATGGCCAGTTCCAAGTTTCAAACCAGACTGAACTGGCCATAGCGTCAAACCGAGAAGTCTTAACCATTTGGATCTGAAGCCAGCTGATAATTTGGACTGTTCAGTCGGGTCCAGGCTGACTCACCATAGACACTCGTATTATTCTACGCTGTTGGTGGCTTTAGTCTCTTAGTGCTGGTGCATAATGTGTTTTTGTTTTTGAACGGCGAAAAAATAAAATATAAAAAGAAAAAACCACTAGGGGGGAACTGGCCAGCAAAGTTTAGTTACGCTAAATACAACTCTGAGATAGCTAATCACCATAGTACAACTCTGAGATAGCATTCACCTAGTATCCATTACGGTAACTGCAGATTATTGGCCCTTGTGTCTAAACACCTAGCTTTTCTTCTCCTTTCATAGTTTTATTCATTTGATTGATTGCAATTTCAGTTTTTAAATTGCTTTCATATACATGATAAATGAAAATATGAACTAGATACAACTATGATATATATCAGCAGGATGAGCGGGAAATAAAGAGACAAAAAAGGAAGCAGTCTAATCGAGAGTCAGCTAGGAGATCAAGATTGCGCAAACAGGTATCTAGTACTTATCACAACTGCATAATTAGCTCTTCTCTATAGTCGTCTTTCACATTGAAAGCTAGGATGTTAAATGATTCGTGTTCACATTAATACTCTAAAATTACAAATTTACAAAAAAAAAAATAAAAAAAATTATATATGTGTATCAAACAGTTACTTTCAACTACAAAACCCGATGTTCATTTCCCTTTTATATTTTAATTTTTGGCATAAAATACCTGATTACTTTAATTTTCATAAAACACTTTTTTTAAATACATGGGTCAATCTGCAATCTTGCAAATTTCTTGCTAGGTTTGTGTTGTGTCAGAAATTCACACCCGGTTAGAAGCGGTAGTGGTACAAAAGATCAACGTTAAAATAGAAAGTAGATAATTTACAAATCACCGAGCTCTCCATATTCCTAACCTACAAATGTTTTTGTTAGGCTGAGTGTGAAGAGCTACAGGCTAGAGTAGAAGCATTAAGCAATGAGAATCATTCCCTCAGAGATGAGCTGCAGAGGCTCTCCGAGGAATGCGAGAAGCTTACTTCTGAAAATACTTCAATAAAGGTTTAGTACAATCTTCTTTAATATTTGAATTTACAAAACAGATGGATGTGGTCAGTAAGGGTGTAAAAGGGCCGAGCCAAGCCTAAGCTTGCCTACTATCGAGCTTGGCTCATTCAACTTGAGAAAATTCATGGCTCACTCGTAACTAGCTTTATTCAATGAACTTCAATTGAATGAAATTCAATTGAGGCTCATGCTCGTTTAAACTTGGCTTTGTTTGACCTTTAACTTTTAGCAAGCCGATCTCACGTAGTACGAGATGCTCGGCTCGATTACACCCTTATGTAATTACCGTCAGTAAAGCTGAAATTTAACATGAATGTGTTGGTTAAGCAGGAAGAGCTAACTAGAATTTGTGGACCGGAGGCAGTATCAAAGCTCGATGCGCATCTTGAATCTAGGGCAGATGAAGGTAACAGTTAAGAAGAGAAAGCAACAGGTTAAGTTAGTTATTTAAGTTTCATAAAAGTAGGAGAAATCTTTTCCGGAGTCCAATGGTTAGGATCAATCGCGGGAAACGCGTCTGTTGTTGTGGCTTTACCTTTTCTGTTTTAGTCATATACTTCAGATACAGTGACTTTCTGTTTGTGGAGGTTATTTTCGGTTATGTTTTACGGTCAAATTAAATGTTGAAATTTGTAAAAGAAATTAAAATCCAAAATAGAATCTATCACATTTGTAACCAACTACCAGTTGTCGTAGCGATTCCGCAATTAGGTGTGGATCATATAGAGTTATTATCATAGGACCAATTCCATTAAAAATAGTGTCACTAAAAAAATATATTATTGATCTTTATCATTTAACAAGAAGCACACTAATATTATTTGTTGTGCAAAACTGCAAATCACATCTATGTAGCTGCTTATTTGGGCCGAAAGCAGAGTTTAGGCGTGTAGGATTGTTTATATATACTTCATCAAAACTAATAGGTGCCGAACAATATGATTTTTTCTGATTTTTGGTGTGTGGGTGGGGCGCTCAAATGAGAGTGTTTGTTGTGTGGATCGCTATGATGAGTGGGCAGAGAACAACGGTGACAACCTAGGTAGAGGATGAAGTGGATAACTGTAAAGAGGAAGATGATGAATGGATAAGGGATCACATGAAGCCCCTTGACGTGGCTATCAAATGGTATCGATATTGCCATTAGGGTGGTACGGACAAATCTCTGAGGGTGGAAAAGGTGGGGATTAAACGAAGTTGAAGGCCCATAGTTAATTTAGTTTAATTAATTAAAAATTAAAATTACGAGGTTATGAGGTTCGATTAGGGAAGGGTTAATATGCGGATATCATACGAAATCTATGCAATTCACAGTCTTGCAAAAGTAGCCTACCATTGTTCATCTTGTAAACGCCTTGTTTTCTTAGTTTTTTCCATGGAGTTATTAATAGCAGGAGAGCGTCGAATTCAATTCGTGGTCTAAATATTAATTGATAGTGGGTTACAAGGCCTAAACGATTAAGAAGGAGGTGCACCGGTTTTTTTAAAATAAGTTTGTTGAAGAGATAAAGATTCGACCAACTATTCAATGTTATGGTTTGAAACAGCTTGCAGATGAGGAGGCGGATAGACTTATAGTTCCGTTTTTAGAAAAAAGAAATAAAGGACGCGGTTTTCGAATGTGGCTGTGATAAAGCGCCAGGCCCAGACGGATTCAATTTCTGATTTATTAAGAAGTTTTGGTCGATGTTTTCAGGTGATTTTATTGATATTTTCCATAATTTTGCTGAGACGGGAGTTATAAGTCGTGGGGTTGGGTCGTCGTTTATTACTTTGGTCCCAAAAGTGAGTAATATAGACCTATTAATTTGATTGGTGTGGTAAGCAAGATTATATCGAAGGTATTAGTGAACATGTTAAAGAAGGTGATGGATGGGATTATCATGGAGACTCAATCGGCCTTAATTGCGGGCAATGAATATTTTGGATGGTCCTCTTGTTATTAATGAAGTTCTTTCTTGGGCTAGAAGGAGTGATAAAGAATTATTCATGTTCAAGATCGACTTCGAAAAAGCCTACGACAATGTTAATCGGGGTTTTTTTGATTTCGGTTATGTGACAAATGAATTTCACTACCCGTTGGTGTAAATGGATTGAAGGTGTTTTGATGTCAGCTCGCTCGTCGGTCTTGGTTAATGGGTCGCCAACATTTGAGTTTTCTTGTGAAAAAAATATACGCCAAGGCGATCCTATATCACCTTTTCTATTCATTATTGTTATGGAGGCGCTCTCGGAGTTTATAAAAAAGGCGTGTGATATTGGGTCCTTTATCGGGGTTGTTTTACTGAATGGAGGTCCAGTTTTGTCTCACTTGTTATACGCGGACGATACGATGATTATGGGGGAGTGGTCCGAGCAAAATTTTATTTTGCTTAGAAGGCTTATTGACACACCACGCCAATGGCGGAAACACGTGGCGCAACGCTCGAAAGCATATCAAAGTCAAGATTAACACAAACTTTATTTAATTAGAAAAGATCAATTTATTTGGATGTCGAAAGTGAGTATCTCGTTACAATGTTGCACAAAGCATTACATAACACAATGAACATTAAGTTTCAATGTGGGGGTATTTCCGTTTATGTTCCACCCCGTTGGTAACAATAGATGAGACCCCGACCAGTATCTGACATCCCAAATTCCACCGCACTTGCCCCATATCTATTCAGCACTTAGTTACCTGAAAGATATGTTTAAAAAGACGTCAATATATAAAATATTGGTGAGTTCACAGGTTTTAGTTTCATAACAACAACATTTTCACAACCATTGACTCGACTCACTTTACCGTATAATTATTTTCCCCATTAAATAATTATACTAGGATCTTGTCGATCGATATTTCGTTTTTACAACATGTGCGAAACCTGCACAACTTGTGGCCTTTGTAAGGAGTAGCTAGCTCCTACAAACTATGATGACGAGCAATCCCCTGAGTCCCATAACCAAACCAAGACTAATAAATATGCCCCGCTCCAAGTCGTTTCTCGGAACCCAACGACTTAAGTTCAGAATACGTGCACCCCTGGCATACATCGATGCATAATCGACGCTATCGATTAGGGGTGGGCCTTGTCAGGCACCAATAGTACTATCCAAATATTCCTTCGGTTTCATTTACCTGAATTAATGGTTACAGTAGCGAGGACTCAACCCCGAGTGGCGAACAAAACTCAAGTACTCATCATACCACTCATCACATTTTAACTTTTGAAAAAATTTCAACATGTGATAACTTTTGACAAACATATCTTTCCCCCAGTTAAAACAGTAAAATGGGGCCGTGAAACTCACCTGATGTACAGCGTACACTCAAATAGCAGAGAATAGCAAGTCCGTGGTCAAGCACCTACGAACGTCTTAGTGCGTGTAAGTCACTAATTTTATAGCGTGTGCTTTTCCGGCAAGTTGTACACCCAACTCCCAACACCACCATTTACATATAATTCCCCGTTTAATTAAACATATGTCCTAGGTCCGTTGGTGATGGATTACCCTTGTTACAAGCTATATATATTCGCGTTAATATTTCTTTAACTTGTATAATATTATCCTCGACTCGACTTCGCTTAACGTATAATTATTTTTCCCATTAAATAATTATACTTAAGATCGTATCGTTCGATGTGATATATTTTAACACTCGACCCGACTCACTTTACCGCATATTTATTTTCCCATTCAAATAAAAATACTAAGGTCTTGTCGTTCGATAATATATTTTTAATGCCCGACTCGACTCACCACACCGTATATTTACTTTCCCATTAAGTAAATATACTAGGATCTCGTCGGTTCGGTATACATATACATATATATATATATATATATTATTTACTCGTCTCGGTTTTCCTTCCCATATATTTACTTTCCCATTAAGTAAATATACTAGAATTTCGTCGATCCGAACATATATATATATATATGTATGTATGTATTTTCCTCGTTAAGTCCATACGTTCGTTTAACGTTTTTAATCGTTAGATTATTTACGTTATATTTTCTCCCACGAATATTTTTCCAACACTTAGGAAAGTGTTATGTAAATTTTCACCCAAGTTATATATATTTTAACTCCTTAAAATATATTTTTACTCATCTTGACGTAATGATATTTTTCTCGTTTGTCCACTTTTACGTCTTAGTTCGTTAACACGTCCAAGTCCGATTTCTTAACTTATATATGTATATATAGTTAACCTTCTTCCAAGTCGTCCAACATGTGTTTTTCTAGAAGTATTATTCAACTTTCTAATTCTCAACACATATTACTTGGAAGTTTTTATAAACACTTTTGTATTTATAACACAAAACTTGACAACTTATATACAAAAATGTTCCAACACTTTTATATTCCCATTTATATAAAAGTGTTCATTTTTATATAAGTTCTCCCAAGTTTTAGTTTGTCTAACATTTTATAAAAACCTTTGTTTTTATAATAATTCTTATGTTAGAAAAAGTCCATATGTTATAAAAACTTGACAACTTATATACACTTTTGTACAAAATACATACGTATGTTTACTAGTGTTTACCAAATCAACCTTGGAAAATTATTATTTATACTTTTGACACCAAACTTTCCATTGTTGCATTTTTGGACCCAAGTTTCTAAAATATCCATTTTAGTCCCTCAACTTTCAAAGTTACAATATTTGTCCCTTAACTTATAAAAGTTGCATTTTTCCATACTAACTTTCAAGATTAGCATTTTTCTCCCAAACTAGTGGACTTTAGAGGATCATCTTTATAATGTTGGATTATTTTTACATTTTTACACTTTTAATAGTCTCATATACCATTAATAAGGCTAGTAATATGCGTGATTAGTGTATTTTGTCCAACAAGTCCAAATTTCATTTTCCAAGTTAGTAGACTTTGATGATGAAATTTTTATAATACTAGTTTTCTAACAAAAATAGCACTTAGACAAGTCTTATATCTTTAATTTATGATGATTAAAATCACTTTCAAGTTCACCCAAGTTCCTTTAACATTCATTACTCAAATCACTATTTTTCTTCAAGTATTCATCATTTTAGTAAAAACTACAAGAATACTTAACACCCATCACTAACTTTCAATTTATTTACACTAACTAAACACCATTTTAGTCTTTAAAATCATATGTTTTACCATGAAAAGCTTATTCAAGTTCACCCCTTGTACAACTTGCTTCAAGCTAATAACATAAACTTTTTAAAGACAAAACATGATCAAGAATACTTACAACTAGCACAAGGCTAGGGAAGCTTTCAATGCTTGATTATGATGGGGTTTAGTGTGTTCTTCCTTAGTGGTTAAGCTCCAAGCTTGAAACACACCATGGGGGTTTGGATGGTGGATGTTTAGTGATTAATTTGTAGAGTTTAAACAAAAAAATAGTGTGTGGGTGCCTTGGTATCTCACGACAATCAAAGAAAAAAGAAAGAAGAGTTTAGACTTGAAAAGGATGTGTGTGTGTCTTGTTTGGTCACGGCACAAAGAGAATAAGGAAAAAGGTTTTTTTGTGCTATGGATCAAGTGTGTGAGTCTTCTGATATTTAATATCTCATCATATCTTTCAAAAGTACATATGATCTAACTTGGATATCAAATCCCTTAAAACATGGGTGTAGAGTACTTAGATGATCTTACTTGGATTACAAGAGGGTGTTTGGCCGTAGATTTCAAAAGAAATAAGAAAAATGTGAAATCTATAAGGACATGTAATCTCATACCATATCACATTATAATATTCACACCATGCTTCTTAGTATCTAAATTTAGATTGGATGTACAAAAAAAAAAGATTTGAAGTATGGTGAGGGGGGGGGGGGGGGTGTGGCCGGTTCTAAAGGTCATGGGGTGGGGTCCATTTTTGCAAAATATTTTCTAGATATTAGTTAAGTTTAATCCTTTATCGTTCGGGTATTTTTCGGACTTTAATCGTGTTCTATTCGGACATTAAAAATAACCTTAAATAACCCTTCAACATAGCCTAGTTTAAGTGTTGATTGGTTATTTAGGCTCTTGCCGGGTGAAATTACAAGTTATACGCATACCGGGTGCGGTACGCGCACTTTATTCGTTACCGGGAGATTTGTATGTAAAGTTTTCACTTATGGTTTTGGAGTTCCAAAACACATTATATTATGTGAAAATACCCTTTATTTTATATCCTGGGTGTCCGGGATCCTTTTCATTTATTAAATTTTTTACCGGGTAATCTCCAACGTCCGTACCGGACAAGTTTATTCGCACGTGATCCTATCATGCTTCATTATTAAACGTGTGCATTCCTATGCATCTCATGGGGAATTTGCTATTCTCTACGACATCAGTTAAATTAATCCAATTAATTTAAACATGCACTTAAACCGTTAATTACATATACTAATTACGTACGGAAACATATCGATTTTTACCGGATGTTACATTCTCCCCCCGTTAAGAGAATTCCATCCCGGAATTCAATTCAAGTTATCCATCACGATAGTATCCTTGAACAGGGCGGAGTGTTTGCGCTTCACGAGATCTCCTCTTTCCTAGTGAACCCAGATTCATGCTAGGTTCACGCTTAGTGCTCTAACAAACACAATGTCACAGTCCAACTATGACTAAGCTCTTGGGCATCCCACTTCGACACATCTATCGGTTTCCCAAAATAGTAGAGCTTAACGTCATCCGGACTTCCGTCGGTCGAGGAATTGACAAAGCTTCCTCAGGCCAGACTTGCGGAATTCATCATGAGTCCCACTGAGCTCTTGCGATAGTTCGAGCTCAATCATCACGAGACCAATTTTGATCGATATCTCTGTGCCACTAGAGTATCAAGAATTTGGCCTACTATAATTTCTATGCTTACCAACACTCTCCCAGAGTATGACTCTCAGTGTAAACCTATTTGTGACATCCGTCACTTTTTCATTATATATATATATATATATATATATGTTCTTTTTTTAATAATAATAATAAAAAAAATAATAATAATAATAATAATAATAATAATAATAATAATAAATATATAGAGAGTTGGTTTTGGACACTACATTAACCATCCATCCTAAACCAACCCATAACCAACCTTTTCTTTTTTTTTTTGAAGCCCAAACCCACCTTTTCCTTTAAACATCTCGAGCCCAGACTGTTAAGCCCAACTGAGCCGGCCCAGAAACAAGGCCCATTAGCCCCTCTTCCTTCTCCCTCTGTTTAAAAAAAAAAAAAAACAGCTCTGCCGGGACTCGAACCCGGGCAGAAGCCACACAACACCCACGTCACAACCATTTGAGCTATGCCTCACACTTGATCTTATCCCAACCCGAGTTATATATATACACACCCTTAGCTGATTTCCCTCTCCCCTTGGTGCTGCTGCTGTCACGAACACACACACATCACACATTTTTTTTTCTTCAACTAACCTTTGACATTTGATTTAGGTATTATCTTTGGAAACATTAATAATTAACAAACACTTAGTTGACCAATTTATTTACGCGTTCAATCAGCCCCTAAGACCATGTTTCAGCTCAATTTCGAGCATGGTTCACGCATATGCATTCAAGCGTGGTCAAACCTTCCAATCCAATGAACCGACCTTAACACTATAAATTGGACGTCATAACCTCTTCACAACTCGCCAATAACTCTCTCTCAAACCTCAAATTCTGTTATTATCATCATTCAAAGCATTTTGATTCGCGTTGACTTTTCGCGTTGACCGATCGTTTGTAATCAAGAACGCGTTTGTAAGTTTGTTTTTCTTTGTGGGTTTTGATAATCGACTATACACGAGCAATAGCCCCAACATTACAGGGGCTATTGCTTGTTAAATCGTGTTATTGATGATCTAGGGTTCGATTGGTATAAATTTGGGGAAGAACACTATTGTAGCTTGTGTATATAATTATTTCAAATCAGAATCTATCACAAAACGAACCATAGACCAGTTGGATGAGACAAGTGGTGGTGAGACTTGAACCGGCCTATGGCCCAGGTTCGAGTCCCACAATGAACAAGCATTTTTTTTGGTTATCATTTATACATATATTATCTTCATTCTTTTTAAAATCGTTTTAAAATACTAAAACTATTTTATAAATTCTACAAAATTTATTTTATGCTATTCCACTGATAAAGTTCATCATCCAATTTTTAGTTTTTCAAAAATAATTTATTTAATATATATAATAAATATTACAAATTTATTCATTTAAAATTATAAAATTCAATAAAAATATCTAAACGATTTTATAAAATTCCACAAAAATTATTCTAAACTTGTACATCCTTAAACATTTCAATAATTTTTTTTAATTCAGAAAAACCGTGCATTTTATATTTTTATTTAATTTTTGTTAGTTTTAATCATAAATAATTCATAATAAATTCATTTTTCAATATTTTTGCACCAAAATTTTATATAAATTATTTCTAAATATCTAGAACTGAAATACAATTTTTAATTCAGAAAATCTTTAATTTTAATATTTTTTTAGATATTAAAGTCATATTTTGACAATTTGAAATAATTAGATTAAATATTCTATTTTCAAGAAAATAATTTTATAAAAATTATTTTCATACTTAAAACCTTATGTTGTGACTATATTCAACTTAAAATTTTACCAAGAGACTTTTATTTATTTATTTATTAAATTTCTCATAATTAATAAACAATTTGTTTAATAAACAAATAAACGTTTATCCCCAATTCGAAGCCCTAGAAATACATGTATCCTAGAGTTATTTCCCTTACACGTTATCAAATACTTTAGGTTGATCATTTGGGAGTAATCTCAATTCATATCTCGTTGTCCAGTTAAATCACAAACTACTACGTGAACTGTGAGTATTTCCTATCCCCTTTTTGCTTTTATTCTCTTTTGGGGTGTTACATATACATTATTACAAATTACAAATACAAGTTTACATTTTCAAAATACAATTCTAGTACTATGTGCAATTGCTTACAATGTGCTTTATGCTTAGACAATACATGTGGAATACATTTGTACTTAGTGAAATCATTAGCATGGTACAAGCCGACCTTAACATTGGATAACGCTATTTGGATTGACAACCCGCCTAGATTGATTCTCCCCCTTTTTCATCGGAGAATCCGTGGCCAGTGTTAAGCTTTTATCCATTTATTGGATAAGTACACTACAGTTCATACAGTACATTATACAGTCACAGGGTTGATTTCGCTCATTTGTATGATACATAGTTTACATATTGCACTGTAGCTTGCACTTGAATTGTATAACTTTTTAACCTACTATATATATCAAAACTAGGAATGCTCACCAACATTTCATATGTTGACCAAATCTATTTTGTACATGTTTCAGGTGCAGTTTGATCTAGTGCTTTAGCAAGGAACATTTAGTGCCTTATTTTAATTCAGTTATTTCAATATTTACATTTCATTTAGACAATGTATTTTCCATTTCCATGTAAGACAATTTTGATTATTCAATAATATTTACATTTTAGTACCATGTGCTTTTGAACAATCGTCACTACGTGGCACCTCGATGATTCCGCCATCGGTTGGGGTGTTACAGATTGGTATCAGAGCCATGGTTATAGGGAATTAGGTTATTAGATAAAATGGCCTAGACTATAACCGAACTTTAACTTGCATGCATAATATTTCCTGAATTACCCTACCCCTCATTTCTCCCTACTTTCCTCCTTCTATCTTTCCCTTCTTCCCTCTCTCTATTCTTCTTATCTTTCATCATGGTGCATAGAGATGGTGTCCTACAGAGAGTGGAAAGTTTACATCATCATGGAACGGGAGCATTACCTTCTATGAAGACACTCTTAGACATAATACCTACTCTTATTTTACTCCTTCAAAGTTGTTGAACTTTAATGAGTGTGATAAGGACACGTGCAATCTGGAAGGGTGGACGCCTGTACACTGGGTTTTCTGGCATAGGCAAGCATAGCGCATAAATCCATTTACGGACCTGTTATGCTTACCTGGGGATTCCTGGAGTGAGTGTCCACTTATAGGCTAAAGCATGTCTCCTTTGATCACCATTGGGTTCAATTCCTTTGAAAAGTCAACGTTCTTGTTGAGCTTTACGGCTAGACAAGGACACTCCAAGCATTTTGTACAAGTTTTTCCAATAATACCCGCTCGTTTCATATACAATACTTTGCATATCATGATTGCTTACAAGATCATATCTTCATAATTATCTGTACGATTATACACTTACACTTTCTAATCTCATGATTATTACTTAACTACCTCATAGATGTCTGCTTGCCGCATGCTCCGTGATGCCAGCCAACGCCCTGTTCGTGCTTCTGGACGACGTTCTGATCGTCGCCTCGCATCTTTGGTCGCCGAGCAAATTGCTGCAGTGATCCCAAACCTTGTCAGTGAGATAACCCAGAATAGTAACAGTGCCAACACAAGGAGTACGACTCAATTTCGGTGCACTTTCAAACACTTTAACTCCTGCAACCCCACAAAATTCACTGGTGAGGAGGGTGCTACTGGCCTCCTCCAATGGTTTGAAAGCATGGAGAGTACTTTTGTGAACAGTGAATGTCCTGATGAACTCCGCGTTCGCTATGCTACTAGTGTCCTTCAAAAGGGGGCGCTAACATGGTGGAATGGTGAAAAGCGCAATCGAGGAGCTGATATTGCTTTATCATTATCTTGGGCAGATGTTAAGGAACTCATGATCGCCAAATTCTGCCCTAGGAACGAAATCAGGAAACTGGAGGAAGAATTCCATGGACTGAAACAAGACAGTGGTGAGAATCTTGCATATAATACTCGATATCACGAACTTAGCATACTGGTTCCACACATGGTCACCCCAGTCTCTCGAGCAATCGAAAAATATATCGAGGGATTACCTGACCTGATTCAAGACGTTGTCACTGGAGGCAAAGCCACTACGGTAGAAGAAGCCATCCAGCTTGCAGCCACTTTAACAGACAAACACGTAAGGAAAGGAAACTTGGTTAGAAAGGGCACCAAGACGTCTACTGAGAAAACCACCAATACTGTTGAACAATCTAAGACTGTTTTAGCAAAGGCCGCCACTACTGCTTCGAACTCTAAGAAACGAATGGGCGATAATCAGAACCATGCTGTTGTTGATCCGGTGGCTCAGCCTCCTATCAAGAAAGCCTACACGGGAATCCATCCTCAATGCAACACCTGCAAATATCATCACCCTGCAAATCTTCCATGCCGTCAATGCACTAGATGTGGAAGGTTTGGACACTTTGTTTCCACTTGTCGAGTAATGGTTGGGACACAGAGTAATCATCAAACAGCTGCCCAGGAACCACTACGGATTACTAACGGTCGGGCATGTTATCATTGTAGAGACCCTAACCATATGCTACCTCAATGTCCCAAATTGAACAATGTAAACCTGGTGGCACATGGACGAGCTTTCAATAACAATACCAACGAAACAACTGATCAGGATGACGTTAATCCCACTGGTTAAGCCATGGATGGAATCTTCTTAAGACTCGGGAATCCAACACTTGCGTTTTCATTTTCTTGATCCTATTATCATTTTGTACCCAATCTTGTCGCACTCATTAGCATATAACATCTAGAAATTTCCTGCATACTATTGTGTACGAACACAGATTGGAAATTTATCAAATTCGGTTACATTTATTTTATATCGTATAAGTTTCAGACTCTATCTTACATTTTATTGAAACATTTGGTCTTGACTTCCATGGAAATCAAAATACTTATTTAATCCTACAAAGCTTTTCTAAAAACATCATTGTTTGTCATATGAAACTTGATTTTTTTCCTTAGTTTGACTATCCATTGAACATTTAATTATTCATGATACTCGTAAACTATTCCTATAGGCCACTAAGATAACACTTACACTTAATGGTTGTAGTGCTTACAAACTTGCTTGCATGTGTGTATTATCCACGCAACTCAGATAAACATTTCATTTAAAGGGCTCCTCGGACGAGTGGTAGCCCATACTTAAATACTATTATGCTTACAAGTCATTGCAAACCCATGCAATTGACCTCATTATTACCTGGCCTCATTTCATTGATAACATCTCATTGTAACTCAACGTGTTTGTTGTGTCCTCTTCTTGTGAAATTTATATGCGTTAATGTGTTGTTAGAATAGGATCATAGAAGGACATAAAACCCTAATGTAAGGTAAATTGATGATTCCGGTCCGGAACGTAATCATGAATTTACAGGTGCGTTAGGGTAGTGTGAAATTCTATTAGAGTTTTTGGGTAGACGTCCAGTACGTTTTCAAGGTATCAAAGGTGTGGTGGGTTAGCTGCGGTACACCCTGTATACAAACACTAATGATGCGTTGAAAGTGAGACTGGAAGTCGGACCAGGAACGAACTCTGTTTACTTGGTAGTTCATTTAGTCTTTCTGTAGTCAATCAGCTCGTACATTCATCATAGGATTCCTAAACTTGAAACTTAGTGAATTACTAGATCTTTATTTCCTTGCTATTCGAGACGAACCTAATCCCTAACTCACACCTATCAAACCTCATATCCAAATCATTCGAATTTTTCCAAACCACAGTTATCTTAACTTTTACCCTAACATCCATAACCCTATGTTACTATTAACTTCGGGACGAAGTTTCTAAAAGTAGGGGATGCTGTGACATCCGTCACTTTTTCATTATATATATATATATATATATGTTCTTTTTTTTAATAATAATAATAATAATAAAAAAATAATAATAATAATAATAATAATAATAAAATATATATAGAGTTGGTTTTGGACACTACATTAACCATCCATCCTAAACCAACCCATAACCAACCTTTTCTTTTTTTTTTTTTGAAGCCCAAACCCACCTTTTCCTTTAAACATCTCGAGCCCAGACTGTTAAGCCCAACTGAGCCGGCCCAGAAACAAGGCCCATTAGCCCCTTTTCCTTCTCCCTCTGTTTAAAAAAAAAAAAAAACAAAACAGCTCTGCCGGGACTCGAACCCGGGCAGAAGCCACACAACACCCACGTCACAACCATTTGAGCTATGCCTCACACTTGATCTTATCCCAACCCGAGTTATATATATACACACCCTTAGCTGATTTCCCTCTCCCCTTGGTGCTGCTGCTGTCACGAACACACACACATCACACATTTTTTTTTCTTCAACTAACCTTTGACATTTGATTTAGGTATTATCTTTGGAAACATTAATAATTAACAAACACTTAGTTGACCAATTTATTTACGCGTTCAATCAGCCCCTAAGACCATGTTTCAGCTCAATTTCGAGCATGGTTCACGCATATGCATTCAAGCGTGGTCAAACCTTCCAATCCAATGAACCGACCTTAACACTATAAATTGGACGTCATAACCTCTTCACAACTCGCCAATAACTCTCTCTCAAACCTCAAATTCTGTTATTATCATCATTCAAAGCATTTTGATTCGCGTTGACTTTTCGCGTTGACTGATCGTTTGTAATCAAGAACGCGTTTGTAAGTTTGTTTTTCTTTGTGGGTTTTGATAATCGGCTATACACGAGCAATAGCCCCAACATTACAGGGGCTATTGCTTGTTAAATCGTGTTATTGATGATCTAGGGTTCGATTGGTATAAATTTGGGGAAGAACACTATTGTAGCTTGTGTATATAATTATTTCAAATCAGAATCTATCACAAAACGAACCATAGACCAGTTGGATGAGACAAGTGGTGGTGAGACTTGAACCGGCCTATGGCCCAGGTTCGAGTCCCACAATGAACAAGCATTTTTTTTTTGTTATCATTTATACATATATTATCTTCATTCTTTTTAAAATCGTTTTAAAATACTAAAACTATTTTATAAATTCTACAAAATTTATTTTATGCTATTCCACTGATAAAGTTCATAATCCAATTTTTAGTTTTTCAAAAATAATTTATTTAATATATATAATAAATATTACAAATTTATTCATTTAAAATTATAAAATTCAATAAAAATATCTAAACGATTTTATAAAATTCCACAAAAATTATTCTAAACTTGTACATCCTTAAACATTTCAGAAATTATTTTTAATTCAGAAAAACCGTGCATTTTATATTTTTAATTAATTTTTGTTAGTTTTAATCATAAATAATTCATAATAAATTCATTTTTCAATATTTTTGCACCAAAATTTTATATAAATTATTTCTAAATATCTAGAACTGAAATACAATTTTTAATTCAGAAAATCTTTAATTTTAATATTTTTCTAGATATTAAAGTCATATTTTGACAATTTGAAATAATTAGATTAAATATTCTATTTTCAAGAAAATAATTTTATAAAAATTATTTTCATACTTAAAACCTTATGTTGTGACTATATTCAACTTAAAATTTTACCAAGAGACTTTTATTTATTTATTTATTAAATTTCTCATAATTAATAAACAATTTGTTTAATAAACAAATAAACGTTTATCCCCAATTCGAAGCCCTAGAAATACATGTATCCTAGAGTTATTTCCCTTACACGTTATCAAATACTTTAGGTTGATCATTTGGGAGTAATCTCAATTCATATCTCGTTATCCAGTTAAATCACAAACTACTACGTGAACTGTGAGTATTTCCTATCCCCTTTTTGCTTTTATTCTCTTTTGGGGTGTTACATATACATTATTACAAATTACAAATACAAGTTTACATTTTCAAAATACAATTCTAGTACTATGTGCAATTGCTTACAATGTGCTTTATGCTTAGACAATACATGTGGAATACATTTGTACTTAGTGAAATCATTAACATGGTACAAGCCGACCTTAACATTGGATAACGCTATTTGGATTGACAACCCGCCTAGATTGATTCTCCCCCTTTTTCATCGGAGAATCCGTGGCCAGTGTTAAGCTTTTATCCATTTATTGGATAAGTACACTACAGTTCATACAGTACATTATACAGTCACAGGGTTGATTTCGCTCATTTGTATGATACATAGTTTACATATTGCACTGTAGCTTGCACTTGAATTGTATAACTTTTTAACCTACTATATATATCAAAACTAGGAATGCTCACCAACATTTCATATGTTGACCAAATCTATTTTGTACATGTTTCAGGTGCAGTTTGATCTAGTGTTTTAGCAAGGAACATTTAGTGCCTTATTTTAATTCAGTTATTTCAATATTTACATTTCATTTAGACAATGTATTTTCCATTTCCATGTAAGACAATTTTGATTATTCAATAATATTTACATTTTAGTACCATGAGCTTTTGAACAATCGTCACTACGTGGCACCTCGATGATTCCGCCATCGGTTGGGGTGTTACACTATTATTAGTTCGAAGTCCTTAAAGCCTACGCCTTGTTCGTATGACTTGTTACTAGGTTCGCATCTCATCCAAGCAGTCTCTAAACTGCAAGATTTACTGGCCATCTCTCGAATAACTCAAATCAGGTTATGTATCTATCTCCGTCTGTCATTCGACGTACTGGAGATGTACACGTATGCCCTCTAAGGGCTTTGAGTAGTACACCCCGAACACTAGGATGATAATTCCTATCACATAGGAAATTCTGGTGATGAAGCACACGAATTTGATGTGCCACGGACATCAATCATGTCGTCACGGAACAATTTCGTCAAGTACCTTCAAATTGCCCGAAAATGACAAGCCACACTCATCTCAAATTGAATATCCCATTCTTGTGTACAAAGTTTGTCGAACTTGAGGTAGAGTGACTACTAAAATCCGATATAATGGAAGTCGGCAATCCAGTGTCTAGCCACGACTCTCCGAGAGTATAGGTAGCTATCCATATGCCTCATCTCGGAGCTATGGATGAGTATGGAGTGAGAGGGTTCCAAACAACAATCATTCATCACTTGGGTCACATCCGACCACGGGACACCTCGGTGTCATGGTGATGTCAAACAGGTGATCTTACTGTACCACATAATGGTCATAAAAGTCCCCTTGGAAACCTTGTCGGATATTTTATTTATCCTTCGGCTCGACTCACTTTACCGCATATTTACCTCCCCATTAAGATAAATACACTAGGTTCTTGTCGACCGAACAACTACGTTAAAAAATGGGACTTTATTTCCGTAGGATCCTATAGGTACTGATTTGCTACCTCCCACCCGAGCAATTGTGGCTAATGGTACTAGGGCGTCTAGTAGGGACTGATGGGGGTCGAAAGTTTTTGCGTCGCTTTCACCCTTCAGTTCCCTGACAGTAAGCAATTGTGGCTAATGGTACTAGGCCGTACGATTCCACAATCCTCGAGAATTACCAGTCGACTCAAACACCAACGACAAGATGCTTCCAGCACATAGGTCTATACCGAAAAGAGATATATGAAACATCATAAATTGTTGTCGCAATGAACAACGTATAAGGTTTATTAAGACATATCAACACGTTGGCCCCCATTGCGACAAGTATACAGAACACCAGTAGCTACCCAAAACATGGGTATCCAGTACTAGTTCTTTTATATGTGCTTCCTGTGCACTAGTGTCCTATCGTCATTAGCAACCTAGTGAGTCAATTCTGAATAATACAGGCCATACGCCCTTAAATTGACTTTCCGATCCTTGGCGGAGATCTGAGTGAAAGGAGTCCTGAAACCGGAACCCTCACTCATCGAAGGTTCCATCCTTTCGGAATCTTTCGAGGTAAATGGCGAAATCGAGTCATAGGTGCATGCATTTGACATAGATTTCACGTTTGGGCTTGACAGCTTCATGCGCCAAAGTCGTTACTTAAAACAATAAACGAACGACTGAGATCGCACCACAAGCAATAGTCCTGATCCTTCCCATAAGGCATCCCATTCAATGACCCAGTTAGTCACACATATGGGCGCAATATGTAAGACTTCAAGCTCATCCTGATTATTCAGGTACCATACGCCCTGATCTGGCAGCTCACATTACTATGGTGTCTCCAACCGTGTCTGTCAAAGACAAGGGATTTTGCTCTAGCGTGAGCATTGCTACTAAAAGATAACTGGGAACACTAGTATCGACCCACGGTCGAAATGGTTCCATTGTTCCAAGAGCCCATGCAAAGACACCAAGACAAGATAAGCCAACCATCAGAGGAATAACAACATAAATCGAAGGGCTGAGCTGATCGACCATCTCATAACGATAGGGTAGCACCTTCATTGAGTAGATAATGCTACACGCCCTTCTGGATTTAGGGTTCATAAAACCTCCGAATCATATACCAGGGACTTCACCAATGCATGCCCATGGGTGGGTCCACAATGGTATTTCCATAATCATCAGTATGACACGTCGGCATGTATGAAATCAAACGAAACCACTGGGATGAGCAATAAATGAATTGAGTCTTTCAACACTTGCTAGTCCCAAAGGTATGGGTCATAATATTGCTCACAATTACTCGATACCTTCGTGGTTCAAGACGCTTTCGAAATCCCTTATCACGAGCCTCGCCTCTTCCTGTGTGGATCCTGGGATTTCTTCCCAACATTAGTTTGCATAGCCGATCGTTAGTCGACCAAATTGCGCGTAAAAGGTTAAGGCTGGGCACGGCGTCATTGATGCCTTAGGTCCTGAAGATGTAACACTCACGGAATACGTGAGCATATACAGGGGTCGACACATGATTCGGTCAATTACTCAGACATCCACGAGATTCGGACTTTAGGGGAATACACACGCAATCACTAAGACTAGAGTGTCTTAGTATGACTTTTAGAAAGTCCGTTGGACACCTGAAATCCTACATAATCAATGTCGGCACTACACAATCAAACAAATAGAACAATGACAGCAATGAGGGGTTTAGGTGATGTCCCCATCCCGAGGGAACCAAGAGTGAAGCAAACAACAAGTAATCACATCATCAAGTAAATCCTACAGCTGTAGCAATACACCCTATGAGCAACACGACAGTAGAAACAACACGGCAATGACAGCAACACATCCACGAAACACATCAATAAGGGAAACCGCACATGAGCAACACGACAACAAAGAAGCATGACGACAAGGCAACACCGCAACAGGAACCGTATGACACAGAGAAATATGACAACAAGGCTACACTACTGCAGGAGCAGTAAATAACAGGAATGCATCATCGGCAATGCAGCGCAACCACATGGATACGCAATCAGCAAAAATAATGCAACTGCGAGCATGCACAATGGCTGGGGGTAACACATCAGCATGTCTGCACACGTCAATATGACGCTCAATATGTAAAATCCACAGTCCACATCAACAAAAAGCTTCGTTCTGGTGAGCATGCATCTCAGTGCGTCTCATATCACTTGTGGATGTGGGATGTGCATTCGTACCTTCGGCCTCGAGCCTATTCTCCATAGGCTCAACGATAGGAATGGCTAGATTGGCCGGCACCTCAGTCGTCATAAATTAAATGGGAACGACGGGTTCCACATAATTTAGCTGACTTCTCAAGTCGATATTGTTCATAGAGAGAACGACCGTAGGCTTGGTATGAGTCACTCAAACGATAGCAACAACAACATCGACAGTCTCAACCGAGCCCTGAGATCCATCGACAATGTTAGGCTTGCTAAGAGCCCAAGGAATGATAACGAGGGAGTCAATGAAAGCCTCAAAGAAAATGGAATTAACAACAACGAACTCCACAGCGATACAAACATGGTCATAGCAGCTTGGCATGGGTCATAGAGACGTCTTCGTTAACGACATTCACCTCTGCAAGAGCCTCAAATACATCAACAACATCAGCTCGAGAAGAGCCATAGAAACAACATCAAGCCCAACATGGACTATAGAGACAACGACAACAATAAGCTCAACAACAGACATGGAAACAACGGTATCAAGTCCGATAAGTGCTACAGAATCACTGACAACAACAAAATCAACAAGAGCTACACACTTAGCAAAAACATCGGGATCTACTTAGCCATCGATCAATAACAGCAGCAGCGACATCAGGCTCGGCCGGAGCCTTAGACTCGTCGTAGTTATTATGTGTGTGGTAAATAGTATCCGTAGGACCTAAAAACCAACCATCGTCTATCCCAATTTCAAAGATTGTGGTCACCACGAAAATAGCAAGTAGAGGTAGGTGGATCACGATTTATCGAGACACCTTGATAAAATGAAAACGATACCGACTCTGGCAACCCAGCCGAGTCATCCTTCTCATTAAAGTCCTCTTGCATATTATTTTGGCCTTAGCACCGATAGCCATCAACTGGAATGCATCTCCGCCACCTAAGCGAGACCGGTGAACTTTCTTCCCGATAGGCCACGCAGTGAGAGTATCGAAATACGACAAGAGATTAGACAGGTCACCTGGTCCATAGCGAATGGGTCTCACCATCTTAGTTTATAAACCACCGTGACGAGGGGACGCAACGTCTTCATATCTATGGGCATTGATGGAAAACACTTCGCGTCAATTGCCGCCCCAAGTAGATAATCAGTCTCGTCGCCGTGACGAGGGTGACGGGCGTTCAACATCACGACAAGAGCAATGGAATTGTCATCCCATGGGTAAGTTTAATTTAACATAATAACGTGACCACTTCCAGTAGTCCGTCATTTGATTTTCTAGGGGGATTTCAATGTCCGCACAAAGTGTCTTGCGACATAATTACGGAACACACCCTTACGATTACGCTTCCCAAAGTGTGGTTCCACTCCCCAGGATTTATGGCGGATTCAGGCACAGTACACGTATCGAACCTACTCTGGCGTTCATCGACTGAAGCGAGACTACCAATAATCCTTGAAAACCAAACAGGAGGTGGATAGAGGAGTCTTACGATGACTTTTGCACCTCAGGAAAGTAGTATAACATAAGTACCAATGTGCTAAGCCCATCACTAATCATCTTTCGGAATATGATCCAACGCTATTGCAAAGGGTGTTAATCCATACTTGAACACTCAACATATCGAGTAGTGGCTTCCCATGAGTTAATCGTATGCACTTCCGAGTGAGTCCATAGTCAAATGCCGACTGGGGCTTGCTGTTCCCCTACACACCGTCATCATAACACCGGCCACAATGCCGCGGTCGTGATTAGTGTCCGAAATTTTCGACATCATCGAAGTTTATCACAGCCCTATGACTCGCGGATGTGCAATATGGCATGCTGATTTCACCATCAGTCCATGACTGCATGGGAACAACCACTACTGTCGATTCAGGCAAGGGCTATCGAGCCTTCCAGATAACAATGATCAAGCTTCCTAACTCAGCAACTTCGATTCTGTCCTCCACAAGGAGAAAAAAAAACTCGACCCTTGAAGACAATTGGGGCTTGTGTTAGATCGAACATGTCTTATTCACCATGATAACACAGCAGCGCACGGCCACGAGTCTCATATCTGATCCACACAGGGTCCCGTTCTCAAAACGCACTAGTTTCACAGGGACACACCCTAAGTATTCACTGGGTTCCAAGTTTAGCATTCCTCGCATCGTACCAGGCATTCAACTCTTCGGTAGGCAGCGCATCCTCGTACGCCCGCTCCTTTGGAAGAACTTTGTGGCGGAGGAATTCAACTCCTATGCAAGGAAGTTTTCGTCTCCCGTCTCTATCCGATGCGAGGGTTTACGTCAAATTGCTCAAATGAATAGACGTTCGAGCTCTTACGTGCTCGTACCTTAAAGGTGATGTCGAAGAAAGCTCATTAGGCTAGCTAGGATCGAAATCAAGGGACGTCGACGAGACCTCCCATTTAACCCATTGGCCAATCAAAACTAAGACTGAATCTAAAGAACAAGAACAACCAAGACAAGGAGTGATCACCAATCCTGGCCCTAGCGCCCACCAAGGTTACCGTGCACCCCAAACTATTATTACGTGTGCACCCGTAATGATAATTTGCGTTGCCAGGTAATCTTGTTGCCCGCTAGTTTCAAGCTTCCTGATACAAAACAAAGATTTCATACAACAAAAGACTTGGTCTAGTTTCGCCTCCAAATCATAAACAACACGGTAACATCCATTATCGCGATAGAGATTAGTCCTTCCGATCATCCCGTCTACAGGTAAGCGAGTGAGCTCCTCGTAGACCACAACATCCATCCTTCTTGCTGGTACCAGTGATCGATGCAAGAGTGAGGACTAATGTGAAGCGTGACACGACATCCTTACTGGCAAAATATCCGTACTACGTATATGTAATAACTAATCTTAAAAAATCGGATTCCTATGCAACATAAACATTCTTATCCGCATTTTCTAATACTTCATATATTGACACACATGGCTAGTCGGTCGGAATTTCCCCTTGTACATCCCATGTACAATTTTTTTTCTTTCTTTTCTAAAATTTTTTGTTGTGTTTTAGTTTGAAAACTTTGTTTTCGAGCTGAAACCGGTTATAGTCTAGATTTTACAAAAATGCTAGTTCGCTATAACCTTGGCTCTGATACCACTTCTGTCACACCACGCCAATGGCGGAAACACGTGGCGCAACGCTCGAAAGCATATCAAAGTCAAGATTAACACAAACTTTATTTAAATAGAAAAGATCAATTTATTTGGATGTCGAAAGTGAGTATCTCGTTACAATGTTGCACAAAGCATTACATAACACAATGAACATTAAGTTTCAATGTGGGGGTATTTCCGTTTATGTTCCACCCCGTTGGTAACAATAGATGAGACCCCGACCAGTATCCGACATCCCAAATTCCACCGCACTAGCCCCATATCTATTCAACACTTAGTTACCTGAAAGATATGTTTAAAAAGACGTCAATATATAAAATATTGGTGAGTTCACAGGTTTTAGTTTCATAACAACAACATTTTCACAACCATTGACTCGACTCACTTTACCGTATAATTATTTTCCCCATTAAATAATTATACTAGGATCTTGTCGATCGATATTTCGTTTTTACAACATGTGCGAAACCTGCACAACTTGTGGCCTTTGTAAGGAGTAGCTAGCTCCTACAAACTTTGATGATGAGCAATCCCCTGAGTCCCATAACCAAACCAAGACTAATAAATATGCCCCGCTCCAAGTCGTTTCTCGGAACCCAACGACTTAAGTTTAGAATACGTGCACCCCTAGCATACGCCGATGCATAATCGACGCTATCGATTAGGGGTGGGCCTTGTCAGGCACCAATAGTACTATCCAAATATTCCTTCGGTTTCATTTACCTGAATTAATGGTTACAGTAGCGAGGACTCAACCCCGAGTGGCGAACAAAACTCAAGTACTCATCATACCACTCATCACATTTTAACCTTTGAAAAAATTTCAACATGTGATAACTTTTGACAAACATATCTTTCCCCCAGTTAAAACAGTAAAATGGGGCCGTGAAACTCACCTGATGTACAGCGTACACTCAAATAGCAGAGAATAGCAAGTCCGTGGTCAAGCACCTACGAACGTCTTAGTGCGTGTAAGTCACTAATTCTATAGCGTGTGCTTTTCCGGCAAGTTGTCCACCTAACTCCCAACACCACCATTTACATATAATTCCCTGTTTAATTAAACATATGTCCTAGGTCCGTTGGTGATGGATTACCCTTGTTACAAGCTATATATATTCGCGTTAATATTTCTTTAACTTGTATAATATTATCCTCGACTCGACTTCGCTTAACGTATAATTATTTTTCCCATTAAATAATTATACTTAAGATCGTATCGTTCGATGTGATATATTTTGACACTCGACCCGACTCACTTTACCGCATATTTATTTCCCATTCAAATAAAAATACTAAGGTCTTGTCGTTCGATAATATATTTGTAACGCCCGACTCGACTCACCACACCGTATATTTACTTTCCTATTAAGTAAATATACTAGGATCTCGTCGGTTCGGTATACATACATACATATATATATATATATATATTATTTACTCGTCTCGGTTTTCTTCCCGTATATTTACTTTACCATTAAGTAAATATACTAGAATTTCGTCGAGCCGAACATATATATATATATATATATATATATATATTTTCCTCATTAAGTCCATACTTTCGTTTAACGTTTTTAATCGTTAGATTATTTACGTTATATTTTCTCCCACGAATATTTTTCCAACACTTAGGAAAGTGTTATGTAAATTTTTCACCCAAGTTATATATATTTTAACTCCTTAAAATATATTTTTACTCATCTTGACGTAATGATATTTTTCTCGTTTGTCCACTTTTACGTCTTAGTTCGTTAACACGTCCAAGTCCGATTTCTTAACTTATATATGTATATATAGTTAACCTTCTTCCAAGTCGTCCAACATGTGTTTTTTCTAGAAGTATTATTCAACTTTCTAATTCTCAACACATATTACTTGGAAGTTTTTATAAACACTTTTGTATTTATAACACAAAACTTGACAACTTATATACAAAAATGTTCCAACACTTTTATATTCCCATTTATATAAAAGTGTTCATTTTTATATAAGTTCTCCCAAGTTTTAGTTTGTCTAACATTTTATAAAAACCTTTGTTTTTATAATAATTCTTATGTTAGAAAAAGTCCATATGTTATAAAAACTTGACAACTTATATACACTTTTGTACAAAATACATACGTATGTTTACTAGTGTTTACCAAATCAACCTTGGAAAATTATTATTTATACTTTTGACACCAAACTTTCCATTGTTGCATTTTTGGACCCAAGTTTCTAAAATATCCATTTTAGTCCCTCAACTTTTAAAGTTACAATATTTGTCCCTTAACTTATAAAAGTTGCATTTTTCCATACTAACTTTCAAGATTAGCACTTTTCTCCCAAACTAGTGGACTTTAGAGGATCATCTTTATAATGTTGGATTATTTTTACATTTTTACACTTTTAATAGACTCATATACCATTAATAAGGCTACTAATATGCGTGATTAGTGTATTTTGTCCAACAAGTCCAAATTTCATTTTCCAAGTTAGTAGACTTTGATGATGAAATTTTTATAATACTAGTTTTCTAACAAAAATAACACTTAGACAAGTCTTATATCTTTAATTTATGATGATTAAAATCACTTTCAAGTTCACCCAAGTTCCTTTAACATTCATTACTCAAATCACTATTTTTCTTCAAGTATTCATCATTTTAGTAAAAACTACAAGAATACTTAACACCCATCACTAACTTTCAATTTATTTACACTAACTAAACACCATTTTAGTCTTTAAAATCATATGTTTTACCATGAAAAGCTTATTCAAGTTCACCCCTTGTACAACTTGCTTCAAGCTAATAACATAAACTTTTTAAAGACAAAACATGATCAAGAATACTTACAACTAGCACAAGGCTAGGGAAGCTTTCAATGCTTGATTATGATGGGTTTTCGTGTGTTCTTCCTTAGTGGTTAAGCTCCAAGCTTGAAACACACCATGGGGGTTTGGATGGTGGATGTTTAGTGATTAATTTGTAGAGTTTAAACAAAAAAATAGTGTGTGGGTGCCTTGGTATCTCACGACAATCAAAGAAAAAAGAAAGAAGAGTTTAGACTTGAAAAGAATGTGTGTGTGTCTTGTTTGGTCACGGCACAAAGAGAATAAGGAAAAAGGTTTGTTTTGTGCTATGGATCAAGTGTGTGAGTCTTCTGATATTTAATATCTCATCATATCTTTCAAAAGTACATATGATCTAACTTGGATATCAAATCCCTTAAAACATGGGTGTAGAGTACTTAGATGATCTTACTTGGATTACAAGAGGGTGTTTGGCCGTAGATTTCAAAAGAAATAAGAAAAATGTGAAATCTAGAAGGACATGTAATCTCATACCATATCACATTATAATATTCACACCATGCTTCTTAGTATCTAAATTTAGATTGGATGTACAAAAAAAAAAAAAGATTTGAAGTATGGTGAGGGAGGGTGTGGCCGGTTCTAAAGGTCATGGGGTGGGGTTCATTTTTGTAAAATATTTTCTAAATATTAGTTAAGTTTAATCCTTTATCGTTCGGGTATTTTTCGGACTTTAATCGCGTTCTATTCGGACATTAAAAATAACCTTAAATAACCCTTCAACATAGCCTAGTTTAAGTGTTGATTGGTTATTTAGGCTCTTGCCGGGTGAAATTACAAGTTATACGCGTACCGGGTGCGGTACGCGCACTTTATTCGTTACCGGGAGATTTGTATGTAAAGTTTTCACTTATGGTTTTGGAGTTCCAAAACACATTATATTATGTGAAAATACCCTTTATTTTATATCCTGGTTGTCCGGATCCTTTTCGTTTATTAAATTTTTTACCGGGTAATCACCAACGTCCGTACCGGACAAGTTTATTCGCACATGATCCTATCATGCTTTATTATTAAACGTGTGCATTCCTATGCATCTCATGGGGAATTTGCTATTCTCTACGACATCAGTTAAATTAATCCAATTAATTTAAACATGCACTTAAACCGTTAATTACATATACTAATTACGTACGGAAACATATCGATTTTTGCCGGATGTTACACTTATTCGGATATTTCATTTATGTACGGGTCTTTGTATTAACATTTATAAATTTACCTTGTTCGGAGTGGGGAAGCAAGTACAAGAAGTTAATGATAAGGCTATGGAGTTAGGGTGTCATTCGGGTGTTACGCCTTTTATATATTTAGGGATTCAAGTTTGTGCAAACATGAGTAGAATTAATAATTGGGACCCGGTGTTTAAAGTGTTTAAAAGTAGACTATCCAAGTGGAAATCTAAAGTTTTTTCTATCAGTGGAAGATTGACGCTTATCAAATCGGTGTTGGAAAGTCTCCCGTCATATTATTTTTCGTTGTTCAAGGCTCCCGTGGCGGTTATTAATAAACTTGAGTCTATGATCAAGAAGTTCCTTTGGGGAGGTAGTGAAGATGTTAATAAAATTCATTGGGTAGGATGGGACACACTTACTAAATCGAAGACAAAAGACGGTTTGGGTTTAAGTAAGCTTGGTGATTCTAACAACGCTTTATTATTAAAATGGCTTTGGCGTATCGGCATGAGGGTGAATCTTTATGGTGAAAAGTGATTGATGCTATTCAGGTGAAAATCAAATTTTTGAATAGGTCAAGTGATTACCCTTGAAGTGCAATGTGTTTATGTGGAGGACATGGTTGAATAGGCTTCCTACTAAAGATGCTCTTTGAATAAGGAACATTGATAGCGGGAACGAATTGTGTGCGAAGAGTGTGATGAGAGTGTTGATCATATTTTTACGGTTTGCAGGGTGGCATATGGAGTTTGGAATGGTATTGCTTGTTCGCTTAACTTATTGTGAATATTGGTTGTATAGGTGGCAGATTTGTAACTTTTTTTTTTCAAAAGTCAAAAGCCAGGATTTCTAACTTCTTAAAAACAGCTCTTCCATCCTTAAAACTTAAAAGGCAAAAGTCAAAACAGAAAATGCATTTGGATTACACAAACAACTTATTGACTTATTGTCTTCTTGAAGAAGCCAATAAGTCAAAACAGAAATTGCTTTTGATTACACAAAAACAATAAGTTGTTTTGATAATCCCAAATAGCGTCTAAATAAACATATACTCCGTATTCCTTATCCCCTCCTAACAAATCGGTCTCCCCAACAGAACTGCACAAGAAGTAAACCATTCCCCTCCTCTTTCTTCTTCTTATTCACTCAAACCGATCAATCAGATCATAATTCATAAACAAACAAACAACAAATATGACGGACACTCTATCAGCTTTGAGATCATTAATGGCTTCACACACTCCACCTCTCGATGCCCTTGTTGTTCCATCTGAAGACTACCATCAGGTTTAATCTATAACCCTTGTCAGATTTCTTTTTATTTTATTCAATTTCATTCTAAATATTATTAACTCTCTCTCTCTCTCTCTCTCTGTGTTTGTTTAATTATGATGATGATGTAGAGTGAATATGTATCTGCTAGAGACAAGAGGCGTGCTTTCGTTTCTGGATTCACTGGCAGTGCTGGTCAGTTCTGAGATTATTAATTGAGTGCTTGTTCACTTTTTAATTTTCCTCGACTCCGCCTCATTACTCGGAATTGATCAATGTTTGACTTATTAAAAAAATTAAACATAATTGCTCTGTTTATAATATTATAGTTTTGAAATACTTTAGGGTTTATAAACATGTATTTTTTTTTGTTTATATTGATGTTCACGTATTTTGTTATAAATATAACTAAAATTATG